>OY294069.1:105217059-105786869 GCA_958510875.1 Endomychus coccineus | reverse complement strand
AGCAACATGAACAAAATTTAGTATCGGAGGCAAGGAAATACACAGTTTCGATAGAGAATTTAATTGAAATTATAAAAAATAGTTCAACCCAAAGATTAAATTTAATTGGTTCAGTTGTTGAAGCGTCAATCATGTCTGACAATTTTGATTTACGCACCGCGACCTCTTTACTTCCAGTAATGAATGGAACAACGGTTAATCGATGCTATCGAATTAAACAGCGACATGCTAGATATTTCTGGAAGGGTAATTTTGATAAATTTCGTTCTAAAAACTAGGCTGAGCCAAAGTGCAAAATTGAGAATCAAGAAAACATATTACTCAGTTGAGGCATTGGTTCAGGATATAAAATGTAAACTGCTTACGAAGAAATCACAGGCTGCCCTCGCAAATGAATTCCATAGCGCAAACCAAGAATCAAAAGCAATGATGATAGCTTTGGAGAAACTGTTCATTAGTAGATCTGACAATAATACAAGCAAGGGAAAATGATGAGACTGCAAATATCTTGAGGTCAGTTAACGAAAGATTAGCTGTAGATATTTTCGCAAATGGATTAAACAACGCGCTACGCACAATAGTGAAGGCAATTATGATAATTTGGCTGACGCTATTTGTGGAGCCGTGGAAGAAAATAGATCTCTACATACAGAGAAAACCAAAGTGGAAACATGCCACATACGAGACTATAGAGTCAAGCAAGATAACAATTTTGGAGCAATACACCAAAATTTCAGAAAGCAATACAAACCTTCAGAGGGAACAACCAAGGTTGTAGTAACAATTTTCGGCAAAATATAATAAAACAGAGCGTTGAACGCCGATACAAATCTTTTAAAGATAGCTTTCAAAATAATAACGGTTTCAAACCCAGAGATCAAGGTTGATTCACAGCACAAATGGCAAGTAATCTCAACAGTAGTAGCACTTCAGAGGGAAAGGTGGAAAATGCATTGCCAAATCAGTTTTTTCCTTCCGAATAGAGTGAATGCAAACTTAAGTGCAAATGGAATGAATTGTGGAAAAATGAGATATAGGATGGATGAATTAAATTTTCTTATCGACACATGATCTTCAATCAGTGTCATGTTAAGAAATTTCCTCAAAATTCAGTGGAAATAAACGTACACAAGAGAGTAATCATACAAGGATTCGTTAGTCTCGTAATGTTGCAAGGCTCCATCGACATACATTCAAAAGTAAATAATAGAACATTTCAACAAGAGATCGTAGTGTTAAACCAGTTCATGGAGAGAATTCAAGGTATACTTGGTTCGAGTTTCTTTTCAAAATATAAAGCAATAATAAATTATGAAACGCTTATGTTTTTTTTATGCTGAATAATGAACAAATTTGAAAAGATATAAATGTTTCACAACATTACCCGCAAGGTGCGAGGTTGTGCGTTATTTCGATATAAGACAAAACGAAGAACGCATTGTTTTGAATGAGGAAATAGGCAATGGTGTTTACGTTGCAGGCGCCATTGTGAAACCAATACAAGGTCAAGTTTCTATACGTATTTTAAATTCGAATGAAAGAGAAGTGAAAATTAGGACATTTATCCCTACTACGGATAAATTGTCAAATTATAATATATGTAACTTCGGAAAAGATTACATGGCAGTAGAGCGAGTAGAGAAACTTTTAGAAAAAGTAAATTTAGAAACATTACACGGAGAGGGAAGAACGACTATTGAGAAAATCTGTGCATCTGTATGTATATACGGATGTTTTTCATCTAGAAAACGACCCTCTCACGGTAACAAATATCACAAAACAAAGAATTCATCTGAAAAAGGACTCTAGTCCAGTGTTCGTGAGGCCGTATATGTTGCCAAACGCACAGAAAGATGAAATTCACAAGCATATAAATAAGATGCTGCAAGATGGCATAATTGAGGAAACCATCTCTGAATGGTCTTCCCCGGTTCTAATTGTACCAAAGAAGCAAGTAGACAATAATGAAGTAAAGAAGTGGAGAGTATCAATAGAGTAACGTTTACTCAATAAACAGATAGAAGATGATAGATTGTCACTTCCCTCCATATCAGAAATTCTAGACTCATTATCAGGAGTAGTATATTTTCCACATTTGGATTTGTCACAAGGATATAACCAGGAAGAATTAGATACAGAAAACAGGAAATGCACCGCATTCACTACAGAGGTCAGTATCAGTTAACTAGGCTACCGATGGGATTAAAAATAAGCCCAAGTGTATTTTCCAGAGTCATGACTATGGCTATGACAAGATTGAATTATGAGTCATGTTTCATATACTTGGAGTATCTTATAGTTTTTACAAAAACTTAACGACACACAACATGAATTTTATAAAAATTATACAACGATTAAAAGATGTACATTTGAAATTAAATCCAAGCAAATGCGAATTTTTGAAGAGAGAAATTTTATATTTGGGTCATTTAATTTCTGCGGACGGGATATCACTTGATCCGGTAAAAATTGAAGTTATCAAGCAGTATCCGATTCCAAAGGACGCCGGAGATGCAAAGCATTTTGTAACTTTCGCAAATTACTATCGGAAATTTATTCCAAATTCTGCAAGACTTGCAAATCCTTCAAATCAATTAGAAAGGAAAAATGCATCTTTTAATTGGGACGATAAGTGTCAAAAATCTTTTGAAACCCTGATACTAGCTCTCATGAGCACACCAATCCTGCAATACCCAAATTTCGGAAAGGGAAATAGATTCATTTTGAAATGTGACGCATCGGGATATTCGATAGGAACACTGTTATCTAACAGTGATGACCGACCTGTCGCATATGCCAGCAGAACATTAAACAAGGCAGAGCAAAATTATTGCACAATCGAAAAGGAGCTTTTGGCGATAGTTTGGCAATATGGCCGAACCTTTGACATATACACTGATCACAGACCGCTGGTATATCTTTCTGGCATGACAAATCCATCTAGTAGGTTAACTAAATTTAGACTGACTACAAGAATATTATTTGACTATAAATTATATAAAAGGCACCGGTAATGTAACGGCCGATTCCTTATCAAGGATTCGTATCGATACATCAGAACTTAAGACGATGTGTAATATAACATCGAAGGAAATATTTGCAGTTACAAGAGCACAAATGGTAAAATCAGAAAAGGAAAGACAAATTAATAAGAACGATTACGACATTAATAGGATAGATCACCCGGGAGTAATCGAACTCATAAAATGTCCTACCGATTGCGTTTCATCAGAAGTTTTATCTGATGAAGAATTTAATGAATTAAAAAGAAAAAAATGTCTAGACAGGAATTTTAACAATTCATTATATTATGATGAGGAAAGAAAATTTATTTACATGAAACTACAATTTCGATCGACATTGTACCTAAGGGTATTGTTGAGAAGTGTAAAAAATTTGTGTAAAAACTTCAATATTGCTGAAATATGCATAATGAAGGATTCCTAAAATAAGGAATTGAAAAGCGCTTTAGATAAAGAAATAATGGAAATGAAATCAATTACAATTAACGATGAAGAATCTAGACGATTAATGTTGAATGATTTTCACACATTGAAAACAGGAGGACACGCAGGTATAAACCGCATGTTCAATAAAATATAATCAAAATATATTTGGTCAGATATAGAGAAATTTGTCAAACGCTGTGACGATTTTCAACGATATAAACACTCTAGACCTACCAAAGAACCGCTAACAGTGACTACCACAGCATCAGCGTCTTTTGAGAAGGTGTTTCTAGATTTAGTAGGTCCGATAGGAACGAAATCGGTGACGATCGATATATACTTACTCTTCAATATTATATAGCTTTTACTGAACAATATGTTTATATTATTACAAAGTAATCATAATATTGTTTTGTATTACTTATGCATATTCCCAGAATGAAATTCATATGGAAAACTTGAAAATACCATTGAGAAAAACATTCTCCTTCGATTAAGTTAATTTTAATATTAGTCGTAATTTAGTTTATTTTCATTCTAGATTCACTGGATGTCTCGGACTCCAAGAGAGGATTACTTTTAAGAACCTAGAAAATAATATAGGAATATTAATTTTAAGAGTAGGAAATGCTGAAGTTGAGAAATATTCTTACACCCTCGTTCATTACTACGATTCAAATCCAATAATACTTGAAGTGAATGAATTAAAAACCCAGGCAAAAACTCTAACAAAATATGTCAATCAGAATAGACAGTATTCAAATGACAATATTGAAGAGAAGGTAGAGGAAAAATTGGTCCTAATCTTACCCCATCCTTACAGAGTCAAACGAGGTCTTATGAATGGCATTGGTTCAACAATTAAGGCAATCACTGGGAATTTAGATCCCAACGACGGTGAAAGATACGATAAACTGAAACAAGAATTACACGACAATCAAGTTCTAGTATTGGGAAGCAAAATTCTCTTTCTATCTCACTCATTGACAAATTTAACAACACAGTTCAACAGATAACACATAACGAAAAACTATTAAATTCAAAAATCAAACAAATAGCACTGATAATAGAAAATACAGCAAATAGAGAATATTCCAATTTTATAAAGGACACCCTCATTCAAATTGTAAATAAGTTCGAAATTATGAATTCAATTCTGCAAGATTTAGAAATCTCTATTTCTTTTTCTAAATTACAAATCATGCATCCCAGCATAATGAAAACAAAGGATTTGTTTAATAGATTAAAAAGATTAGAAAACAATTTAGGTGAAAACCAACAATCAGTAAAAATCACTTTAGATAAAACAATAACATTCAAAAACTGTATAAAACTCAGCAGTTACATTCGTTATAACGAAATTATTAATTTAATATCTAATTTTGAAATGTACCACCACCTGTATGCAGTTCCTATTAAGACAAAAAGTCAGTTTGAGGCCAATATTCCTAAAAACAAATTTTTGATGAATGACAAATTGTACTTTGCATTTATGAGTGAAACTTGTCAAGAAATGTCTCCAACAAACTTCATTTGTCCACAACTGGATTTGGAAGGAACATAGAAGACATGGGATCCTTATGAAATTGAGATCCTGAGCTTAGAACTATAAATGCATCTACCTCACTTAAAATAACAAAACCAATCATTCAAAATTTGGGTAAATCTTATCAATGAATAGTGACATTTCCTGAACAAGCTACACTAAAACTGAAATGCTATGAACAAGAAGACAAACAATAATTGTCATCAGGCACCTATTCATCCAAAATTCCAACGAGTTGTCAAATCTCTACCAAAAAAAGATGTAATCCAAAATCTGAGGCAATCAATGGAATCAGTACAGTCACTCATCTTCCCGACATCCACACTACAATCCAGGAAAACCAGATGACAATGGAAATACTCTATTTGAACTTAACAACATCAATTTGGATGAGTTGCAATCAGTAAAGAAACAAATTTCAGAAAAAAAGCTTGACTTAAATTTTTGGAAAATATCTTATTCACCAAGCATATGGTCAATTTTAATTTACTCCTTCATTATTATCGCAATCTTGTATATTGGATTCAAGAAGCTCCGTAAATGTGTTAAGACTCCAGAAATGGATAGCACGCAAGAGGAGATAGACCTAGCTTCCGTCCAACTTTCTCATTTACCCTCGAAGTTGGATTTCATGGGGGAGGAATTATTTCATCATGCAATTCAGGGATCATATTCGAATTCCTGGTAATCCGCTCCTGGAGCCTCGTTCTGTCGAGGCAGCGAGATGCTTCTGTTTCATAGATTATTATCATAGATTTATAGTAAACATATAATTATATAACCTTTGTAATTCTGTTTGAATAAAATATATTTTAAAACCAAAAAACGAAGAGTCAATAAGTTAACTCATTACAATGGAACTTTGTCCCTAATTAAAAAAAAACAAAAACAATTAACAGATAAAATTAACGAACTCAATCATGACTTGGGCAAATCTACAAAATTAATTCTTGGCTTAAAAATGCTTACGATCAGATAGGCAGTATAGTTAATATCATACTTCAATTATTGAACAATCTAGTAAATGCCATTACCTTTGCTACACTTAAACTTGCCCATAATAGTATTCTGAAAATTGAAGATCTAGATTTTATTATTGATAAGCTTCTTAAACATAACCATTCGAATTATTTGTTATTTGAAGATAACTTTTCAAATACCTACAAATATTATGAAATTCTAGAAGTCGAATCGTATCACTCCAATGATCGAATAGCTTTTGTAGTCCATTTCCCAATTGTTTATCCAGAGACTTATTTATACTATCTTCTCTACTTTTAGTCCAGGCATTTAAGGAGGAAAATCGACGATTTTTGTCCGAATTTCCGCGAGGTCTAATTTTGGTCTATTCTCATAGTAGATTAACTCCACTACTTCGAGCTCAGCATATCCGGTCTCCACTTCCGGTCTAGCTGTCGATGTGCATCCGGTGTGAGGTTGTCCTTATCAGTTTTGAAAGGATGCATGTGATAAGGAAAGGATGTATGTGATAAGGTGTGTGAGATAAGGATAGTTTGTTTGTAAAGAGTATACAGGGTGCTTGTAAGGAGTGTGTCACATGTATAGGGTCACGCGACTATTACGTGACAGCTGTCTCACGGTGGACCAAAGGTACAGACTGCTTCGTGGAGGTGTCGCCATCACGTGACAGCTGTCATGGCGGACCAAAGGTACAGAATGCTTCGTGGAGGTGTCGTCACCACGTGACAGCTGTCTCATGGCGGGCCAAAGGTACAGACTGCTTCGTGGAGGTGTCGCCACCCCGTGACAGCAGTCTCATGGTGGGCCAAAGGTACAGACTGCTTCGTGGAAGTGTCGCCACCAGTTCGACTCGTCCGACTCATGCGACTCGCGTGCGACTCGCGTGTGACTCGTTTGCGACTCGTTTGCGACTCGCGTGCGACTCGTCCGACTCAAACGACTTTGAATGGTTTTATGGTGTGTGGGGGAGGTGTATGAGAAATGAAATATCAAATAATAATAATAATATTTTTATTTATTTTGGAAAAAAGTACATTTTATTTTGGTAGAATAATATTCAGGAACCATTGCTGTAGATTATCCACGTGTTGAATTGTACACATATATTTGTTCCCATCATTAGGGTGATTCATGCAGCTCATCCTGTTTGAAGGTTCGAATTTTCCTGTTTCACATAGAGTATTATCGAAGTTACACACATCTACAATGTGTGGGAAAATATTCAGTTCTTGGCACTTTCTCCTTGAACAATCAGCTTTTTGATGACCTCGAACATAAATATAGTCTGCCTTACATAGAAGATAAGATTCTAGAATATTATCTATTTCGGCGTATTCTACATCTCCAGAGGAATATTTTATTCCATGTCATGTACGAGTCTCTCCACATAACATATAGATTTTCGATCTTGCGCATTCAACGATGCAAAGGGTATGCAGGGTTTAAATAATGGATAATGTCGTTTAAATCCAATCTGAATAGACATTTCTTTGGGGTGAAAGACATCATCGATGATGATGGATGTCGACCAATGCTATTCTCATGACGGCGGCTTGTACTGAACTGATCGGTCGTCGTTAGGCAGTTTGTTTTATAAGACTCTTCACTATTTCGGAGAGAGGGGGAGTACTCCATCAAACAATCGTGAATGATGATGCAATATGCTTTCGTATTGGCTGGAAATCCCTTATCTGCCTCGATTTCCAATCGCACATCAACAGTTGCAGATTTCACTGCTTCCTCCTGTTTCGAACAATCGATTATGTAGAGGGCGCGTTTTTTGAAACTGGCGTAATCCAACATTGGATGTTTCACCAAAGCGGACGAGGAATTTGTATAGCTAGAGTAGAACTCGGTATAGTTATGGTGGGCGAGCGGGAAATCATCTTTGGCAAAGTCCAAGTTCATTCGCTCGTTGGGGTAATATTCTCCGTTTAGAGATAAGCGAATACTTGTTATATCCATATGGTCAAATATTGTGAGGTTAGCCTTCACAATGTTTCGTTTGCCCGTTTGAAAGAATACTATGACATAGCGGGGTTTTTCAACTGCCGCACTAGTCTTGACCGCCCAAATTTCTCGTCGGGCCTCGCTTGTTATGGCAGGAAGCTCATGGCATTCCCACTTCCGGAATGGAATTAGGATGGGCGAATCACTCTTGATTGCTCGCAATAGCTTTTCTCTAAATATATCGTTGGGATAGATATACTTCACTTTCAATTCCATGCTATCAATCAGGAATTTAACGGTGGTTGTGGCGGTTTCAATGATGACGCAATCATTGTCGTTTCGAGAACGTACCAGCCGAATAGTCTGCCTACCAAATGTAATCATCGGATAATCGTTGAAAATGTTGAATACATGCTTCAGCGGAATCAATAGGCTGAATGATTCAGTTTCATGCAGGACTACGCTTTCCAGGGGGTACAACCAACTAGCGGTAGACATATGCGTAGAAGCTGTAGGATCGTAGCAGGTAAATGCTCGAACAGCGCTTGATCGCCAATAGAGTATCCTTCATGGAAAAAAACGCGTCCACTTGATTTATTCCAAACTCCACGATGTCACTGTTATTGAAGGCTTTAACGAACGGTGTAATCGATCTATACTCGGCTTTCCGACTCGACTCGTAGAATTTCGGCTGCTGGTATAAATCGAAAATTGATGAGATAACATTGTTATCTCCATCATCATCTACACCGCTAAACTTTCGCTCATTAGGCATTTTATTTAAGGCGAAACCCTACGGATTGTAGAACTAATTGGTTGGCTTTGGTGAGTAGTAGCTCTCGCACTTTGAGCGTTTTGTTGAAGACTGATGAATATGAAGCGTGCGAGGTTCTTTTATTGCCAGCAGCAGTAGCAGCAGCAACACCAACAACTAGGCCCATATTCTGTTCTCAGACTTCTTGTAAATGTAGATGTAGAACACTTTCTTCACCACGAAAATTTATCGGGTTCGAATGCTGATCTAGAGCGAGTACGGTGATGTTCATAATTTCACCGATATCTGACACTGGTAAATATAGAGGATTCTTCGGACGTTCCACAATTCTATAGCCGGGATCGTCGGTGATGGGAAAGTCGTAGATCGTATGCACAGGTCTATCTCGGTAGAAGGCTCCTACGGTAATGTTTGATTCGAACCGGATGTTGCTTACTTTTATAATGTTGATGGGCAAATCGGACATGTGCACCACACCCTTTTTCAAGAGTTTACGCGAAAACCCTTTTGCCTAGGCTATCTTCCTTAACAAACGAAATGTCGTGGTTCTTATGGAATATCCCGCACTTTAATGTATTGTTATTGAGCTTCAGCGAGAAGACATCTTCTTTCACGTTCAATCTTTTCCGAATTAATTCTCCAATGTCGGATAGTTCGTAGTTGCCCGAAGGTATTTCGATTGTTTTCAAAGTTCCATCGTCCGCGGAATAGTAAAATTTCTCGTTCTCGATATTCGGTATAGAGTTATAAGAAGTAAATTCCCACAAAGCCAAATAGTATCGCTTATCAGGCTTCAACTCTATCGAATTCTGCGGTGTGAACGAGAATATATGGTTGGTGCTTGTAAGCGTGAATAACTGCGACATGATACTGATAAGAATTTATTGTAACATTTCTATTTATATTTTAACATTAATAGATGGAATAAGTATGATCGCATACCCATTCCTAGTTTACGTTTAACTTTCATTCCCCCGGTAACCAATATACTAGCTAGTCTTTCGCCAGCCTTAGCGTCCTTAGATTTAACACGCTGCCAAGCTGCGTCCTCTAATATTTTATCGGCCTTATGACGATCTTGTAGAGATTTCTGCTGAGAATAAGCTATGTCGTGTTCGCGACAGGCCGAATCCAACAGATTAACACCTTTTTCGCCGCGCGCAAGTCGCTTCTCTAGCTCAGTACCAGGTCCACAGAATTGATATGATGGAATATGTACTTCGAACGGGACTGTTTTTGAGCGAATTCAAGAAACCTTCACCCTGATAGATCAACATTGATACTGAGCTCGCGATCTCCGAACGTTTCTATTTATATATACAAACATCTGAATTGAACTAACGCACAATATGAAGACCGTTCAACAAGAGCAGACACTGCAGATCGAAAATTTAGACATAGAGCTGGCGACTACTAATCGCGTAGGTAAACATGGTAAATTGTTACCAGACTCTTTTCGCGCGATAATTTGTGGACCTAGTGGGTGTGGTAAAACGAACGTGATGTTATCGCTATTATTCAATCCGAAAGAGGTAAAGTTCAAAAACGTCTACGTATACTCAATGTCGTTGTATCAGCCCGAATATCAACTGTTGCAGAAAGTTTTAGATCGAGTTAAAGGTGTCGGCTATTTTCCCTATAAAGACAACGAGGAAATAATAAGTCCGAACAAGGCTAGAGCGAATTCCATATTCCTTTTTGATGATATCGCGTGCGAAGTCCAGCAAAAAATTCGGGAACACTATTCCATGTGTAGACATAAGAATATCGATGCGGCATATCTGTGCCAAACGTACTCGAAAATACCAAAACAATTGATCCGCGACAATTGTAATTTGATCGTTCTTTTTAAGCAGAACGAGATCAATTTGAAGCATGTATTTGATGAGTACGTATCACCCGACGTCGATTTCAATCAGTTCAAGAAGATGTGCTGGACGAATAATTTTGGAACTTTGGTCATTGCTTACGATTTCGATTTGAACGATGGCAGATACCGCAAAGGTTTTGATGTATATATAAAAACGTGAATTGTTAATTTAGTCCAAATAAAAGATGGACGCCGAACAGTTAGAACGTGAGCGAAAAATCTTCGAATTGAGTAAGTCTATAAGAAAGAAATATCTGGCCTTGAAACTAGGTAAGTCTGAAGAAAACGAATCGATAGAACAACTGTTCAAACCTATCGCCACGCCATTGAAAGCGATCGTTAAAAAAATTAAATATCCTGCTGCGCAGTCAATGAAAAAAGAAATAAAATTAGAACCTAAAGATGATGATGATGAAGAAGAGGAGGGAGAGGCGGAGGAGGAGGATGACGCGTTCGATGATGCTATGACCGAGGTTGAACCTTCACTCGCACATTTTCCTCCACAAGTGCGTAAATACGTTCGAAAACATTTGGAAAACAACAAGAAAATCGACAAAGTATATGGACCTGTTCATGATGCGAGCTCTGCCGGCTGGATTCTAGGTGTTAAAAAGATAATATTCGGTGAGAATATCGAAACCGCGGGATATAGCGCAAAGGGAACACCTGGATTGTACGACCTCATAGTCTAGAACACACCCAGAAGCTTCATGAATAACGACATAGCGGCATACGAAGAAATTTTGAGGTTAACAAATGCAAATAAAAATATTAATGGTCGTTTGAAGGGTACTAGTGCGACAAAGTACATGTCCATTCGTGCAACATCTTCGGCAGCAGCAAGCGGCAGCAGTTTACATTTAACATATAACAAGAAGCCTATGGAATATATTTTTTGGGATGATCCAAACGAGCTGGTGGACCGACTAAAACATGACATCACAACAAGCTGGAAATACTTCGCATGATAATGAAATTGTCGCTATAATAAATGAACTAAGAGAGGCGGGCATCATATATTAGTATTGATTACTTCCACCCACCAATCATTTATATAATGAGTCTTGATAAGTTCGTTAGGCGATCTGCGTTGTCGGGCGACAGCATCGTCGATGTTTTCAAACGCAGATCTATGTTTATGAACATTTTAAGGCACACACCCGAAGGTGATGTGGATATGGAAAATTTGAAAATTTGTAATGTGAAAATACCTATCTCCGCTAATGATGTTACGAACAAAGTATATGCAGATAACGCTATCACTAAAGTTAATACGAAAATAAAGAAGAAATTGAAATTGAAATTGAAGAACTTTCGTACCGAATACAGAAATCAAAGTGATGTTAACTCTGCAGCTATAAAACATAGTATACAGGATGAAAATAAAAAATTCGTGGACTCTCTGATTAATTCTACAACGCAAAATAGAATTAAAGTTGAAAAACTTGTAGATGGTATGATAGCATCGTTCAAAACTAATAAAGCAAATGAGGCAAATCTTAAAAAATTACTGAAGAAAATACGTGAGGACTATAAAACACTCATCAGTATCTGTCAAGAAAACACTTCAAAATATGACAGCCTATTCGACCGTATACAGACCATCAATAGTAAACTGAAAACTATAGAATTAGACTATAAAACGTTTAGTACTATTGATCGAACATCCAAATCGAATTATGCCACCGTGAACCAAAGTATACAGGACATTAAAAGCAAAATATCGAAAATAGAAAAGCGATTGATATCATCAGATTGCCGGCTGCGACGACGACGACGACGAAAAAGTAAAAGGTGAAGCCGCCCCATCTCATCATCCTTATAAAAGAGCTCCTACCACCTCCCCAGCACCACAAAAGTTATTAGCCCCGTCAACGACTATCGATCCAAAAAATGATTAAGGGTAAAGCGGAGATGGTTGATGAGCTTCATAAACCTGTTAGAAAGAATTTTAAACGTCGCAGAACAATCATAAAAGGTTTGGATGACTTGTGGCAAATGGATCTTGCCGAGATGGGTAATTATGCGCGAAAAATCGCGGTTTCGAATACATTTTGGTGGTGATCGATTGCTTCTAGAAATGTCTATGGGCACGCCCGCTGAAAACGAAATCAGCCAAAGAGCTTCGGAAAGCTGACAGTTCTATATTGCTAGAAGAACCCCAACCACATCGTACGCCTAGGAACCTACAAAGCGATCAAGGTAAAGAATTCTTCAATAAGCACTTTGACGAGCTAATGAAAAAACACAAAATCAACCATTATAATACGTATTCTATGAAAAAAGTCGCCATTTCTGATCGCGTCATTCGAACGTTGAAAGAAGCGATCTACAAGCAATTCAGTCTGAGTGGGAAATACAAATGGGTGGATATACTCCAAGAAGTCACCGAAAAATATAATCAACATAAACATAGAACTACAAAAATGGCTCCGTTTAAGGTTACGAAACAGAATGAAAGTCGGATATTGAAGCGATCTTAGTCGCACATTAAGTTGGCCCTGCCTCACAAATACCACGTAGGGGATGTTGTGCGAATAAGTAAAGCTAAACATATTTTTGAGTATACGCCCAATTGGGGTATGGAATTATTTAAAATCACCAAAGTAAAAATTACCAACCCCGTGACTTATCTACTCAAAGATATAACCAACGCACCAATCAGCGGCTGTTTCTACGAGGAAGAATTGCAGAAAACCAAACAGCCAGATGTTTATTTGATCAAGAAGGTGCTCCGAAAAAAGGGTGACAAAATGTATGTAAAATGGTACGGTATCAAAGAGAAAAGTTGGATTGAAAATTCTGATGTTGTATAATGTGCTGCTGCTGCGCATGCCTTCCTAATAAAATATTTGACTGGTGGTTCAACCAAGTGGAAGTCAAATAATCGAATCAGTCTGCATTAAAATGTCTTCCCAATTATACAACAGTCTCGTTCATAATGTGCTTACCACCGTATACGATGCAAAAAAATTTATAAGTGTATGTCCGAGTTTGATGAAAACCCTCGAAGAATTACAATTACCATCTAAAAATTGGATAATCGCAGGAGAATTTGTAACGTTCATTATTGGAGCCGTCAAGGAATGTGCGTATGTGGATATTTTCTATTTTGGTGGATATTTCAACCCACCCGAAAACGACTGGGAGATAGTTGATATGAATGTTGAAGGCCACTTTATATATGAAAATAGATGGAAGAAATTCATATTACACCAAATTTCCGGTATAATCCCAGAACCGGGATCGTATATACTTGATTGTTTCAAAGTGCTACATGATAAGAAATATGCTGCTAATGACCTGCGCATGTGCGTGGTGTAAATATTTGGTGTGGGGTTAGGTTCTAGTGAATCGAACAATCCAGAACAGTTTGACAAGATGTTGTCTCAGGATAGTAGTAGTGTAACGGAAGATAGCAGCAGCAGCTGCTGTTCCGAGTTGGATCGGATTTTAGAAGAGTTTGAGATGAAGGCAAAAGATGAGCCATTCCTATTGATGAATACAACGTACCCGTTGGTGGGAGCAAGTTATGAAATCAAATGTGGATTGAGCCCTGTCTCACCTACAATCTCACTTATTCAACATTTCCAAAATTGTAAACTTAGCTTTGGCCTGTTGGGATGGATCGATTTCATCGGTATTCTTCGAGTGAAAATCCCCGAATTCTTCGCAAGTCTACAATCAGATTTCGATGTTGCACCCATATTATCCGATGAATACTGCCAAATAGTTCAACTTGTGTACTTCAATAATGTTAAATTACTTCAAGTTACAAAGCACAATATCCATGTGTGGTTGTGCGAGGAAGATGTTCGAAAAATAATTCGAAACAACGATGAAGTGCTATCGCATCGAGTGTCTTTTCTGGAACATTTTGGATTTTCCACATACTATCACAATGTTATTGATATGATTAAAAGTATGACAGACCAGCAGCAGCAGCAGCAGCCCGGTAAAATGGCACTCTTGTATTGTTTCATCGGTATTTTGCCCGACTGTTCATTGACCAATACACTTTGTTATAATGTGATAAATCAAACTGTCGGTGTCGGTATAGCATAATCGCATCAATTCGGGGTCTTTATATAATTTCAGCATGAAGCCATAATGAAAATCATGAACGCACGTTTTGGAAATGTCCAAAATAGACATCCCCACATAGATGGGTTTGTTGAATAAAACTTCTAATTTATTTTGTTCGATGGCCACCAAATTCTCCTCAAATATCTTGCTGCTATTGAAATTGGGCTGGGAAATATAATAGCGAGCCCCGTAGGGTCCGTACCATTTATTAACTAATCTAACTAGTCTATGCTTTCGTACATTCTCCATAGATTTACCGAAAATTGCGTTGATTAGCAGCTTGAAGAGAGCTATTTCAAACGCATTCTTGGAAGCCGCCCTCAATCTAGTGTCAAGGTCTATGCATGCTCTAAGCCACGAAGCTTGCTTGAATTCCAAAATTCTATGGACTTTTTTCAGCACCATCCCCAGCGCCAAACATTGTTTTAAATTTCGATAGTGAATGATATATTTAGATTTATTGTGGAGAGTTATTGATAATTTAGACAATTTACTGTCGGGTGGTGCTGTATGAGTGAGACAAAGAGGGAGATATTTATGCAGATCATGTAGTTCAGCGGGGTAATCTAAAACGACTTCCAATATATAGCCAATTGGACTTTCGTCTGAGACGTTTCGAACGTCCACATCATCGGGGTTTTCAACCCACTTGAACCCATCATAGGGCAAATATTGAATCATAGCCCATCCGTACAAATTACAAACGTCAAAATACATGAGGTAACTATTCTCTTTCTGCGGATCGTGATTACGCATGTATTTATTATTGGCCTTTGCAAATCGATTACTGCATTGGCTCACGAATTCTCTTCTCCACAAATAAGACGATATCGATGTCTTTCAAATATTGTAAAGACACGTTTGTATATTTTAACATACAGTCCCACGTGAAGGAGAGAACCGTGAAATAGTGGGCCGGATCTAAAGCAAAAAGATCCATACATTTGCTGCGGAAATTCCCGAACACATCGGCCAATAATAAAACATCCGTTTTCAAATATAAATCCAAATAATCACCTAAATTTCTACAATTAAAGCTAGTCCAAATTGTCTGAGCATGCTTATAATCATCCTCACTTATCGATTCGTCGCGTAATTTATTAAAGGATTTTTCTTTTGGAGGAAGATTTTCCTCGTTCAATTTACTCCAATCATCCAAGTGCTCATAGGGAAATACCCCCTTGCGAGTTAATAATTTAAATTTTTCATCGGATAAGTGCGCAATCTCGCTTTTCAAAATATTAGAATTCTCTACCTTCAAATATGACACTAATTTGTCCAAGCTTGAATCTAAAAACCGGCACGAATCGATGAAGCGAAATTTAACTACGGAATTTTTGGTACTTCCAGTGAAACTTATGTACTTCTCTTTATTGATTGGGAGTACTTGAATGTTTTGTTTGGACGATTTGGCTATATCTCGAATCAGCAAAAACATATCGTACCCGCTGAGGTTATGAGTCACAACAGGTACTACGAATCGATATTTATAATTTAGATTACAATCTTGATGGGCTAATCCTCGATATTTGCCCGTGAAATGGCAATGATCTCTAACACGAACATCTCCCTCTTCGAACTGCCTCTCGCAAATATGGCATTTCGTTTCCTTCATTATATCAAGTAAGCTAATACCATTCACGTCCATAGGTACAATAGATTTAAGTTTCAGATCGATAAATTCCCCAATTTCATCTAGCTGATCTGTCAACCATTTGGCCGGGTCTGATCCTCAATAACTATCAAATCGTGATAGGGAATTGTTAAATTGGCATTTTAAATAATTTCCAACACTATACGCCTCGTGTAGCTGGGTTTTGTTCGTATATGAACTTACATTAGATTGAGAGCAGTTCTGAATCGGTAATAGGAGGGCTTCAAAGTCAAAATAAATAATGAATGGTACGGGTAGTTTGTTTGAGTGATTCTTAAATTTTAAATAATCATCCTCGGGGAATGTAATTTTACACATGTTCATTTTACCACAATCCTCAATGTGATTTTTATACTTATTCTTGATCCAGAGATTATTTAAACATCTCTCGCACAAATAAGTTTTGTTGTGCGAGCTAATTTGAGAATTTACAAGTCTTGATAAATTTTTAATTAGGCAATAGTGAAATTTAACGGTGGGGTCAATGAAATTTGGGGATTTCGCAGGTTCTACATCCCGATAATATTTATTCTGGATTAATAATAAATTAAAATATCTCTCTAATTTATGTTTGGTTAAATATGCAGAAAATTTTGAATCTTTTCAAATGCCCAATATTTCACTGCAGTTGGTTCTTACACGACAAATTCAAGGTATCTTTAGGTAAATGCCTGGAAAAAGTCCTAATGTACTTAGTACAGGAACCTATCCACTTTGTTATTTCCTGAGGGGATAATTTCGATTTTAATAAATCCCGTTGAGCCTCATTGATAATTTTCACAATCTCCTCACTGATTTTAGCGATTGAAACCATAGTTGAAAATAAAACAAGCAGCCTACCTTATGATGCAAGTTTTAGGATAGATTTTGTTTGGTGGTGTTTTTGTTGCTCTCACCTCTGGGTGGCAGACAATTCCAGGAATTCCCACCACCAATGGTTCCTTCCCCTCGATATATTATTACGGTGTTACGCCCTTTATTTATGGTATCGATGAGTGGGAGAAGCGCTGTTGTCTCCCGTTTCGGCAGGAAAACCGATCGCTCTCCTTCCAACTCAGCCAAAATAGCCTCCCCAAATTTTGTATCTACAATTTTTAAATTAAAAATTGAATAGGGCACATCCAATTTCAACTCCGCGATTTGATTCAATTTTGTTAGATCCATTTTTAAAGAAATCTAAAACAAATCCGTGGAAGTTAAAAGTAAGAAGAATTATATTTATTTTTATGGGGTAAATTTACCCATCAAATTGAATACCAGGTCGGGTTGGAAGTTATATTTATTTGTGTGTGTATGTGTTAAATTTGCCCATCAAATTGAATGAAAGAAGATTAATAAATACTCCAAATTTTATTAAAGAAGATTAATAAATCCTTTCAAAAAGGTAAAGTTTAGCCAGCACAGTTTTAAGAAAAGAAAAATAAATATTCCCTACATAGAAATTAACTCTCATATGAAAATAATATTCAAGTTCATTAATAAATAAACTCACCTTGATTTTAGCACTCACAAAAACACGTCTAGTTCGTTCTAGATCTGATTCAATAATGATTTAATTCATGGTCTGAGGTGTACGCATATCCGCGTTTTATAGGAACTTCTTATCAGTTTCTGTCACGTACACCGTTCATGCAGGATGTAACGTCCGGCGGTTCTATCCTGTTAATAAGTTCACCACAAGCAGGATATTACATCCTATTTGGAATCAGGTGATTGTAGAAACTTCCTCGAAATATTTATTATTGCTGGTAATCGCTTGTGTTATCAACCACACACATTGTACTATTTGCGACTTATTAAAATTTACCTGCTTCCCCCTTATCATGGTATTTTTTCATGAAATTGAATTATGATTGCGCAACAAGACCCCCCTAATAGTTATTATCGAGTGTATAAAACAAAAAATGGATTTTATATAAGTCAAATTCATTCTACGTACTACGACGTGAAAGTGAGAGTTTTGAAGTTTAAAAATGTCTAAGGCATATTGAAGAGTTACCAAGCCGGAACGATATTTATACGGAAAGGCAGATGGTGAACTGGTTGAATGCAAAGTAGGTTTTTACCCATTTTAATACATACCATAATTGTGAAAGCATCTTATTTTTTTTTCTTATAAATTATTCTGAGGATGAAATTAGAATCGAGATGGAATATATAGGGTTTCTCCGAAGATTAGAAAATCTCGATATTAATGGAGAAAGCTATGAGTTAGGTGATTCATTCCCCGAGCCAGGGGGCGGAGAAGAATTTATTGACTTAATGTATGTATTTTAGGAATTGCAAATCAATTTTAAAATACTAATTTAATATTTCTATCAATAGATGTTTGGAGAAACTACCACACTCCCCTCTATCATCACCTGCACACTCTGTGAGGATTTCATGTATGTGTGATTTTGTATGTTGAGAATTATTTAAATTTTAATTTTTATTATTACTTTACGATAGATTGAATGAATTGGATGCCCCATATCGCTGCCACAATCCTCCATACCATCACCAGCACCCTCGCAAGCACCTGACATCGATTTAGTGTAAGTATTTATCTTTTAACTTGTTAATTATGTACTAATTTTTCTTTCTCATCTCTAATAGATCATTTGACTTGCCCCACCCACACCAGTCACCTCCAGAGAGCCCCACAGACATTTTGTATGTATTCATAATAACTGACGAATTTTTTCAATTCTAATTCTACTTTTTCCCAATAGATCATTTGACTTGCCTCACCCACACCAGTCGCCTCCACCTTCGCCGGCACCCTCCGCGCAGAGATTTGAACAAATCTGTATCCATGGATTACGCTTCGCTCTGGGGGAGCTAATGTTTGAAGCATGTTTTGACTCATGCCATGTTTTATTATTTGATGAGTAACCCTTGTTTTATTTACAATTACAGATGGTACAACTGCGTGCTCAAGGGGGGTGCCGATACGTCATAGAGCTCCTAGACAAGGAATGCTTCCCGGCCGCGGGGTCGGGCGATGATTTAAATCACCTATTAGAAAAAATGAGTGAATCAACACACACACACACACACACCTACACACACATTATTATTATTATTGTATTCATTATTCATCAACTAAAGTTATTTTCTTTCTTTTTACAGATCGTTGAAATGCGACGGGCTCGGGGCATTTCCTTTCTTATAGAATATTTGTAATATGTTTTAGATTTTAAGTGTATATATTTTTAAAAAATGGAGTTTTAAGTTAAATGTATGTGTGCGTGTCTAACTGATTCTCCATCACCTATTCACAAATCAAACAACAGCGATACTTTCCTTATTTATTATTATTATTAATACGTTTCTTTACATTTTTAATGAAGATGTTCAGTAGTAAAACTGATAATGCACTAAGATTAAAACATTGCATAGCATAGATTTCATTTTCTTTCTGTGCGGGTGGTGGTGGGGGTGGAAGTGTTGGCTGAGCTTCAGATACATCGCTTTGGCAATTGATTGCTGCCGCCACAGGTGTTGGGGCTTCAGTTTGCTGCCAATTCACCGCATCTCCCTCACTACCATCATGGAATAATAACTTGAGTTTATAGTTGAATGTTGGTAACATCGTTTTAGGAATAACGTATGAGGTTACATCCAGTTGATTTCCATTAACTAGTTGGTGGTCCATAGGCTGCCATTCAGTTCGATTACATTCCTTCTTGGAGGCATCCTTGTTGGGACATATATAAATCCGATTCACCCGACGTGGTACGTTTGTATATAGGACCCCATTCAATATTGCGGTTAGGATTATGAAATTTGATTTCAGCAAAGCCATCCCCTTCCCTTACACTCAAATTGCCTAGTTGGTTTATAATTAAGTTTTTATCTTCGTAAAATTTTATGTCTTTATTCAGTGCTACTAATTTCACATGGAATTCAAGCAGTTTACGTACGTATTCTTCCGAAGACATATCAATACTGATCAGTTCGGAGGAGAGCCTCCCACATACCCACCCATTTTTTGAAACCCTCGTAATATATCTAGATGGGCATCTTCCTTTGTAATATATTCAAACAATTTCCAGCTGTTTACACTGCAGCACATAGAATTATCGTTGGTTGAGTAATGGAGGCAGATAAATCTACAGTTTTCCCGAACAAATTTCGGACAGCTGCCTTTCAAATTCAACACTTTCACCCGACGATCTAACCCCAATTTTTTGAAAATGTTCACTATGAATTTGGTTATGTCCTCACCACTAACGTATATGATGCTATCTGGGACAATATTTTCCTTGAAAATTTCCTCCAATCGAATATAGTCCTGATATCCGGAGTTGTATGGAATTCCATGGTACTTTTCAAAAAACATTATTTGCTTCATTTGATTTTTTGAGAGTTCACTTAGCGGTGTGGGTGGGTTGAATAGAAAATATTTTTCTAACTTTTTTTCACAATCCAACAAAGCAAGTTCCTTAACTATCATTGTATGGTGAGAGATTTGGAAGCTCTGAATGTCAACCGCCACACACTTCATCTTGAGCTACACTGCTTCACCGATATTAACACCAACAATAAAAATCAGAACGAGGTGTGCCGAACGAGTCCGTCGATGAGCGAGTCGCATGAGCCGGACGAGTCGAAGCAGCCTGTACCTTTGGCCCGCCATGACAGCTGTCACATGGTGGCGACACCTTCACGAAGCAGTCTGTACCTTTGGCCCACCATGAGACAGCTGTCACGTGGTGGTGACACCTCCACGAAGCAGTTTGTACCTTTGGTCTGCCAAGAGACAGCTGTCACGTGGTGGCGACACCTCCAGGAAGCAGTCCGTACCTTTGGTCTGCCATGAGACAGCTGTCACGTGGTGGCGACACCTCCACGAAGCAGTCTGTACCTTTGGCCCGCCATGAGACAGCTATCACGTGGTGGTGACTCCTCCACGAAGCAGTCTGTACCTTTGGTCTGCCATGAGACAGCTGTCACGTGGTGGCAACACCTCCACGAAGCAGTCTGTACCTTTGGCCCGCCATGAGACAGCTGTCACGTGGTGGCGACACCTCCACGAAGCAGTCTGTACCTTTGGCCCGTCATGAGACGGCTGTCACGTGGTGGCGACACCTCCACGAAGCATTCTGTACCTTTGGTCCGCCATGACAGCTGTCACGTGGTGGCGACACCTCCACTAAGCAGTCTGCACCTTTGGTCCACCATGAGACAGCTGTCACGTGATAGTCGCGTGACCCTGTACATGTGACACACTCTTCACAAGCACCTGTACACTCTTTACAAACAACCTTTCCTTATCTCACACACCTTATCACATACATCCTTTCCTTATCACATGCATCCTTTCAAAACTGATGAGAATAATCTCACACCGGATGCACATCGACAGCTAGACCGGAAGTGGAGACCGGATATCCTGAGCCCGAAGTAGTGGAGTTAATCTACTTCTCATGTGTTTCGACACGCTGAACACGATGGACTAGTTCAAATTTGGAATTACCCTGTGCTCGAAAAACTATGTCCATTTTTTGGACCCGAAAGTGGCCATTTTTTGAGTTTGAGACAAAACTATCTGTTATATGGAGCAATGTTTCGAACAAAAGTTGTTGAAAAAACCAATACGCGATTTTGGTCTCAGTGCCAAGTCGATTCGAGGTTGTGGACCCAAGATAGAGCCCATTTAATGTGTTTTTTGGCACATTGAGAAATTGAGTATATCATGTCAAAGAGTTTCTGTTTTTTCATATTCTGTTCAGGTGGGAAGATAGTATTTTTATTCCTCTTATATTTGATTTTTGGTATTTTGACCTATTTCATTTTTTGGCGTCACAATCGGTCATTTTGAAAAATCCGTATGTTGCAAATTTCAGACGAAATGCTAGTGTTATCAATCTAGAACCAAAATTATTCAAAAGATTCCATCATTCTGCATATAATATCCAAAATTCAAGCATTTTGCTCCAAATACATAACTTTAGCGCCATTTTGAAAATTTTGGACCAACGTAAAATTGAAATTTTTTCAAGTTAGGAATTTTTCACTGAATCCAAATTCTAGGTTCTATTAGAGGTTTTGATAGGGAGTATTTTAAGTCCAAGCAGATCGATTTGAGTTGAGTAGAAATGTGTTAAACAAAATGCTCCAATTTTTCTTGCCAGTGGACATTTACATTATGCCAAGGCATTACGAGGTAATCATATGAAAATACGATAATGCTGTAAGGCAACATATTTTTAGGGTGTATTACCAAGTTCAGGTTTGGATCGGTAATGAAACCATTAATCCAACGAAATTGGGTTGGAGAAATAGTTCGAATGGACTTACTCGTATACAAACAGTAAAAAATGCACGTCCTGATGAGTTGGTCAAAATCATCTCTTTTCGAGGTTAAAAAAAGTTGTACTGATATATATTCTTGCAAAAAATTAGGATTACCTTGTAGCTGATTATGTAAGCATTGTGAAGGTGAAGGCTGTTCTAATTGCCCCGAGTCAGAAATAAGTATATTAAATGATTATGATTTTGATAAGTGTATGGGTGAAAATGAACACGGTGATGACGATGATGACGATACAATGATCAATGACAATTGCGACGATCAAATTTTATCAAACTCATACGTTAAAGCGTATCACGACGATCCGTATATCAATAATGATCATATTACATCATTAGCAATATATGCTGACAGTGTTAACGAGTGAATAATTAGACATATGGATAATTTTTTAATAAATATGAAATGTGAAACAAAAGAAAAATTTGAATGTGAAAAAAACAAAATTATTTTTAATCTCATTTTTTTGTTTAAATGTTGAAATTTGTTATGTAACACCCTAGAAAAACATCATGTCACGGTCACATATACACATCCAACCGTCTACATATACTCACACATTCATAAAAAACGATTATGCCTTCAGGTGCATTTTAAAATAATTAAAAAGACATAATTTGGCGCGCGAAATCTATTGTACCGACCCTTGCTTATTGCAGATAAATGAAATTCCGTGCTAGTTTTTTATGATGAAATTCGTTATAACTTGGAATTATGAACGTATCTCCGTACGCTGTTCCGAACTTGGATAGCAGATGTATATCTTCGTAAATTGCCCCAAGATTTTTGTCGATAGACCCATTTATCAAGATAGCTCCATTTCTACTCGACTCAAATCGATCTGCTTGGACTTAAAATACTCGCTATCAAAACCTCTGTTAGAACCTGGAATTTGGGTTCCGTGAAAAATTTCTAACCTCAAAAAATTTGGATTTTTCGTTGGTCCAAAATTTTCAAAATGGCGCTTAAGCTATGTCTTCGGAGCAAAATGCTTGAAGTTTGGATATTATATGCAGAATAATGAAGTCTTTCAAATAATTTTGGTTTTAAATTGATAACATTAGTATTTCGTCTGAAATTTGCAAAATACGGATTTTTCAAAATGGCCGATTGTGACGCCAAAAATCGAGATAGGTCAAAATACCAAAATCCAAATAAAAGAGGAATTAAAATACTATCTTTCCATCTGAACAGAATATGGAAAAATAAAAAATCTGACATAAACTCAATTTTTCAATGTCTCAAGAAACACATTAAATGGGCCCCAAATAAAAGAGGAATAAAAATACTATCTTTCCATCCAAACAGAATATGGAAAAATAAAAACTCTTTGACATATACTCAATTTTTCAATGTGTCAAGAAACACATTAAATGGGCCCTATCTTGGGCGCACAACCTCGAATCCACTCAAGACTTAATGGGCATTTTCGGGTCCTAAAAATGAACACAGTTTTTCGAGCCCAGGGTCAATCCAAATTTAATCTACACTATCGTGTTTAACATGTCAAAATACATAAGAATAGACCAAAACTAGACCTCGAGGAAATTCGGACAGAAAAATTCCTTAAATGACTGGACTATTTATACCTATTAATGATAATACCATCCTTATTCCAATGAACCTTATCTGTATGGAAGGTGACCACTATCAGTATGAAGACAGCGAATGCAGAAATACACACCCAATGTATTATTGTGCCAATGGACAACTAGAACAAGCACAGCAAACAGACTGTACCTATCAACTGCTTCAATTGAAAATAAAGAATGCCACATGTGAACCAATTCCAGTTGTGATTAAAAATGAAGTTATCGAATCTCTTAGAACTCAAATTTGTTCCACTAAAGAATTTATACTATGATTCTTTGTTAATCTGTTGAATTAAGTTTTTTTCTTTTAAATCAAGATAATTGTCCTCAGTCATAATTCCTTAGAGGAATGAACCAAATTGATAAGTTCAAACTTGTCTTTATTTTGTGTAATATAATCATCAACATTCTTCCATAAAAGCGATGTATGTTATGTTTATATTTGATGACCCATCATTAAAGCAGGGGATGAAGGGTGGCAACTGGGTACCAACATTTTTCCATGAAAGCGCTGGGAGAAGTACCGCCGACATTTTATTCGCTATAAGACATAAAGCAGAGGATACTGTTTTACCTAAGAGGCGATAAGTATTATGCGATAAATTTCCCATTGTTTGAGTACAAATCAGGGCAGTGAGGTTATTTTGTGTATAGCTAACCAAATATGGAAATGAATTGAAATATCCTATTAATAAGTAGTAAGAAATATCATAAACCATATTAAGCCAGAACTGAGATTGAGCAAATACAAGGGATGAAGAATGCTTAGTAGGAGTGAATTGATAGAATGGTCTAGAAAATTTGTAAAATTAATACAGAAAATGAGAAACCTTGAATCAACATTCAAACTGAGGATATTGATATCAATAATATTATTGCCAAACTGCACGATTTAGTTTCCCTTAATTATTTTTTCTATCCTCTGACTCCACGACAGAAAAACCTAATGTCCGAAGAACATCGTGTGAGCCAGCGGTGGGATGTTAGGAGAACAGGTAGGCATTCGAATTTTTCTTAAAGGTTTGGAGGTCACAGGTATGAGGGAAGACCTCAGACCTCACTGGGCAAGGAGTTCCACAACTTTGACGTTCGATAGAAAACTAATATCTGGTAGGAAGTTTGGCAGGTCTCGAGCTTGACAATTGAGGGGTGTAACTAGCTTGGGCTCGTTCAGTCCGCCTATCTGCAATCTCTCGTGGTGGAATAATGGACGAGATTTCTGATGAACACCGACCATGGAAATATCTATAGAAAAGGTAGAGATCACTCACCTTTCTACGATGTTCTAGAGAGGTCAATGAATTAGTGAGCGTGACATCATCAATCAGACGAATAGCTTTCTTCAAAGTCATCATTATAATATATCAGATTTATAAGATTGGGAATCACATACAACTCAACTAGCATATGTTTTATACTAATGGTTTTATGAATAAATAACTTACTCTTTCCATCTTCTTATTCCAGGATCGAACTTCTCCTTCTATTTGTTTGATAAGAGGTTTATTCAGAAGACCTCTTTTATGACTTTGTTCTGATAATGTTTGGAGGGTTTCTTCATTTATATCAAATACTATTACACTTGCCAGATCTTCTTTTGTTCCTGAAAATGTTTGTTCTTAAGTCAAATCACTTTGCAGTAAAACAGGACAAGGCTCAAGGCTTCGTTCTGGGACGGTATTTCAATAGGCACTGGGAAGAAGTAACAAATCTATCTACTGTTTACCTATTTACAAAGCAAACAGCACATCATAACAACTGATCCCTGACACTTTGGATATCACGATCGAATAGTGAATAATAACAATTGAATAAATGTCAATTGTTTTCTCACCAACTAACAGTTAAATATTATCAAATCGCTATATACATGTTTATATCTTCGATAAACAGTTTATTCCGTTTTATCCTGCATTTATCAATTTGGTATCAACTCAAGGGTGTTCTCTTGGCCTATATATTGGAGAATATAATCTAACTCAATATACCACATGTAATGTAAATGTAATGGCCAGAGTTATAATCCACCTTCTTACAATTTCTATCATAAACTATTTCCCTATAGTACTTCGAGTTCAAAAGATTATTCTTGGCATCAAATCATGCATGTTGCAAGCTGTATTCAAGTTCTACAGATTAGTTTTGAAAATTGTATAATGAGTCCAGCCCCGAAGAAAGATGAGGAGAGAAAGATGGAGGAATTTACTCTTAGTATTCCTGATGAAGACGATGCGGAGAGCACAGGGCTTACACTTCTTCAACCCCTACGGTGGAGAATCATTCCCCGAAGATACAGTAATGGACGTTGAAGAAGAAAATGTAGATGAAAATACTCTTACCGGTGAGGACGATACCTCCACCGGAAACCAGTGAGATGGTGGGTATTGACATACACGAGTTGAACATTCTTCAAGCCAAGGGTGCTTCGACGGTGATTTCCAAAATGTTCACCAAGAAACAGTTACGGATGGAGCTGATCCAAGAACGTTGAAACTATAAGGATTAGGTAAGGGGCTCACCTGTCGAGATCCGGTAGTAATATATTACTTTAATGATAGTATATCCAGGACATGTATCATGGTTAGAAAAAATAGTCCACCTAGAATCCAGGAAGCAGCTACAGCAGGTTATAATAGCTTCCTGCTATATGGCAGGGGACGGACTTGTACTGCCTCCAGAAGTCCATAGATTAGTAGAGTACTGCCAGAGAAAGAATCTGCCACACTACTCGAAGAATTTGACGCCAACGACTACAACATGCTATGAGGCAGCACGGACCAGAGGTGAGCAACTTTTCGATTTTTTTTCAAAAGGAAGTTTATCGTACATAACATAGAAGATAGTCCTACGTTATAAACAAGGGTTAGGAAAAAATTATTAGATATTACAGTGAATACACTGAGTCTGATAGATCCAGTGATAAACTGGAGAGCATAGAGTGAACCTTCTCGATCTGATCACAGAATAATTGTGTTAATGTTAGAGACTGACTCTCCTGAACCAACCCTCAGAAAGATTCCAAGAAAAACAGATCTGAAAGCAAATTTAACAAGCATCCAGAACCAGAGGGCTGAACACCATCGAGAACTGGAGAATGATCTCGATAGACAATACTCGATGTCTACAAATCAAGCTGCCCCATGAAACAAAAATTGTACAGACGCATCTTGGTGGAATCTTGCTAAAATAAGATCCGAAAAACGGAAACTCTTCAATAGAGCCAACGGGGATTGGCAGAACTATACCGAGGAACTTACCACCTATAATAAAGAAATGAGGAAAGCTTGAAGTTATAGCTTCATATTATTCTGTGAAGATATTGAGTCTACACCTGCTGCGGCGAGATTGCATGAAGTCATAGTAAAAAGTAGAGTCGATATACGGGAGGAACTATACAGAAAGTGAGAAGGAAAGAGCTAAGCACTTACTTGAGACTCACTCCCTCAAGAACGAACCTATTTTTATCGCAGAAATACCAGAAAAGTATAATAGACCTACCTGAGAAGACAGAAGTTCGGATATCTGGGAATCACACCTGAGAAGCTAGAAATTCAAATATCTGGAAATTAAAATAGATAAAAATTGCTCTAGAACAATCATGGAAGAGGGATAACCATCGGAGCCACAAAAACGTCAATGGTCTGCAGAAACTTTGCGATGAAAACTAGAAATGTAAGCTATGTACCCTGCAGTGTATGTACACGGCAATATAGTGAGACCGATTTCACATATGACGCAGTGGTCTGAGGTAGCAGAACCAATCGGGCTGGTTCAAGGATAAATAGTTTGGGAAACCAAAGCGTAGCCTCTGAATGCATAACTGGTGCGATGAGAACGAGCTTAAGTAATCCTATACCTCACGCCCTCTCTTATGGTAGAAAAGAGTAAAGCGATAAGGATAACATATAGGCTGAATGGAGAGGAAATTACCAGAAGTAAGTGTCGATCCTTCCCTGCATATCAGCAAACCTGAGACTTGCCTCGAAGTAAGATAGAAAAAAGGTATAGCTTCGTGAAAGTATTTAACACGAAACTAAATCACAAAAACGAATAGGATGAAAAGATCATCCCAAATCTCAGTAGAAAGGCCACTAAATGGTACAATTTTCCAAGCGAAGAGTCACGCTATATGAAAATGTATCCAGTTCAATATGGAAAGAAAGAGACTTCCGTAGGCGAGAAATAGTCATAGTGTCGTATAGTCAAGAAGCCATAAATTCGCTGCGCTCCCACGTAATTAGCTTATTGACACGATAAAAACAATGCAGTAACCCTCCTTTGGATTTCGGGAGAAACATGATTGGGGGATAACGGAAAAGCAGACGAACTCCTCAAAAAAGGGTTCGAAACACCATTTCTGGGACATGAACCATTCTGCGGATTAAGCGCCACCACAATACCTGAAGAACTCATGAAATAAGTGAACAATAAAATATCTCATCACTCATCAAATACTATTTGGAATTGATAGGGTATATGAAGGATTAACCTCAGCCTGAGAAATGGTATGACCTGAATGCAAAATATGTTCGGCTAATGCTGATTTATCACCATTATTTTTTTTGATATGACCAAATGTTCTTCATAACATAGTGAGAATGTTGTCCAGTTTATATAGGGAATATTGTTATTTGAGAACGATTTTTTCAGAGTGTTCATTGACTCACGGATTGGGGTTGAACTAACCGGACCGGAACATCATCATCACTAATAAACTATGAGAGATTCCACACTGTGGATACACTATTACATTATAATTCAAAAATAATAACACTCATACACTAAAAATACTGTTGACGTACTGAGTCACCAAGTAGCCACCAACGGAACTGGAATAAATCGGTTGAATAAAGGTCTGAATTTCGCAATAATTCTAGGGAATTATTCACGGAGGAGTCAATCCATTATATTGGAAATACGACTTGGTCTCTCAACTTTCAAAATAAAACAATAATTCGTAACAATTGCGCAAGAATATCCTTGAACATTCAAATAAATCATAAAAACGTATTTGTAATTCGTTGAAGGAAAAACTCTTTCTTGAAAGCAGATGAAGGAAATTTCACTGTAATTATGTACAAAGAGTAAATAGCTCGACAAGTCACCCGCCAAAACCGTTTTGTGAGTAAATCTCTGTAGTAGTAGTAGTATGGTAACCTTCAAGGTCATCCACAATCACGCATGAAACATTTTTTAGCTGCGCAATCATAGAAGTGAGGAATCTATCGTTCTCCGATCTAAGGTCTGGTAATGTATGGTCTATCAATATATGGTTTTCCAATGTACAGTCTGGGAATCTGTGAGCTTGTCATCAAGTGGTATCGTGAGATGTATTCCATAGTCAGACGTATTAACCGCCGGGCTATAGAAAAATTGAGAACATTCGATTTTGATGTGATGATATTTTTTTAAATTTATTCCCACCTGCCGGTATCGAACCAAGTAAATGATCTATCTATAATTGATATTTCAACATTTATTTTTGCCCTTTTCCTATCACCTGTCCTATTATTATAGCAATCGTAATCGTTTCAAGATCTCATCAATCGCAGCTTATGTTTACCACTCAAAAATTTGGTATAGTCAATGAATAGGCCTAGTAGAAAATTCTACAGTATCCATAAATTAATTTCATCATTGTACACTGCACACATTGCATCTTTATACGACCACCTGGAAATAGGTAGAGGTATAGATTCACGTTTGGTATATATTCGATAAGCTTTAATGGTGCTGTCAATACCAGTATCGCGTACTTTGTCTATCTTTCTTCCATTCAATTCGTAATTGATATATTCGAAGAGAAATTATTGGTTAGCGTACATTCACCATCACCCCTGCTTCTTGCTGGAATTATGCCTCGATGAATAATGCAGACGAGGCTAAATAAACAACACATCTTGTTGATTGATTATTATCTCAATTTTATCGCTGTTGCTGGAAGATGTTGTGTGTGGATAATAGGTGTGAGTTTCTTCTCGAATGATGTCTTCATTGAAGTTTAGCTAGTTGAATGTTTGAAGTTTTTCTGTCATGTTAACCAAGGGACATCAAAAAATTTATATTCCCCAATGATAGTGCTGCTGAAGAAACCTTCTTTGAACTCGTTGTAGGTAATGACTGATGGTAAATATGGGGACATCTTTTATTACTGAAATATCTCATGTTATCTAGTGACGTAGGCTGCAACAACTTTCTCAGATGGATTCTTTGTATATAATGTATGCTGGTGTATGTATTGGAATAACACATATTGTTGAAAGCCAAAATCTCTAGCAGTCTGTTCAGATTTAAACGGTATAATGATTTCTACTCCACGAAAACGTACCCGTTCCGAATCCTGATCTGAAATATTCAGCGTGATGTTTTCGAAGGACATCTTGTTAATGACCGGTAGAAAAATCAGGTTTTATCGCTCTATATCGATGGAAAAACCAGGTGGTACATGTGGCGAAAACTCATTCATCATTGTTATAATATGCTCCTGCGATTAAATTACACTCAACTCTAATAGTTTGAACTTTAATTGTGTTTATAGGCCTTGTAACAAGTCCGCCGAGCGTATATTTCAAAAATCTGAAATTACTCCAGATTTAATTTTTCCAGGCAAGTGAATAGGTTTGAAAGCCTATATCATCGCTGAACCTCGTACTTGTAGCAGTCGGCTGGGTATTATTTCAGGTAGCGTTAATACCTCATCGACGTGTTATATGAATTGAGAATTTTTGGTTGAAACCTGCTCGGGTATCAAAGATCATAGTTGATCCTTGTACCCTTAAGGTTCTTCTACGCTGCCACTACGAGGTGTATAATTCAGCTCACCTAGAAGCTGTTTCTGACTATGTTGCCTTGTTCCCTTTCCAGTGACCGCCTCGAATTTCGTACAGTCACATCTTTATATATATTCAATCGTATATTCTGAAAGTCGTATTCGGTGATTATGAATTACCAGTTAAACTCGTTGATCAAATTAAATGATGGATATATTGGATGAAAGTTAACAAAATCTAGTACTTCACAACACAACAATGAATATAAAATTAGTCCAAAACCTAGAAATGGGAATGATATGAAATTACAGACGTCCAATTCAGATTCACCCCAAGTGGGAACCTGGGAGACGGTTATCAAAGTGGCTAGCTCTACCCCTTTCGCCAGCCAGCGAGTACCTGTTGAGGTTCTCTTAAGAGAGTTGGAATCAGTGGAAGCTAATTAGTAAAAACTTCGAACGGTGATCGATTTCGCGTTCGACCACGCTGACGATTGATAGATAATATCTATAACTGAAGAAGGATTCCTCTCTTTTTGTTAACCTGGTGTAAGCCTAACGATCTGATGTTCTGTCATATCTCCTAAGTGATCTCGGTTAAGCGAAATTATGATTGATCACTCCAACTACCCCGATTGGCTGGGAAGAACATTTATTAACAAAATAAATATTGGAGGGCGAAGCGTGATGTGAAGGTTAAATAACCACATCATATTATATCGCCGATTGAGAGGTTGAAGTCAATATAGCAGTTGTTCTTTGGCAATCAAAATGCACTCACCCTGTTTTTCTAATATCACAATTCTATCTCGAATTTCTTGTAGAAATAAGGCACCTGAAAATTTACGCACTCGAGTTCTACGTCGGATTAAATTATTGATGTTATGGAATTGTCACAAAAAATTATTTTAAAGGAACAACTTTCCGCGAAACGCGAAAGACGCGAACAAGTCCAGCACTGCCTTGCCCCTGGGAATAAATAACCCGCTAGAAGTCGGTGCCTCGGAAAGAGGGATCGAATTACCAGACAGACCGTCGGAACGTCTGCCTGACTTCTAGTATGTTCTATCGAAATTTAATAATTTATAAAACTTCAATTTGATTTAAATTGAATAATTCAAAGGACCTAAAAGTAATAATCTCGAATTATTACAGCCTGTCAGATACATGTAGTTCACGAGACGTGAATTTCTTTTCACTGAACCTCAATAGCTCACTTATACCTTTATACGGAATAAAATCCACTTTCAAATCACTCTTCAGCTCTGTGTGTAGAGTGTTGTTGTTAGATTTTATTCATAATTTTCGGTCGCGTTCTTCTTGCTCTTGTCCTGTCCCACATACTACTCTTTTTGAAAAATCTTGTCTTCCGGATGGATTCCGCGTCACAATAGCTCGACTTGATGCCGACGTTTCGCCAACCATTACAGGTGGCATCTTCAGGGCAGGCTTGAGGCTTGAACTGAAACTGAAACGAAAATTTCCGAAATACGAAACTGTATCCCCGACTTTCTTGAATCCAACCCAGTGAGTGCCTTTATCGTCCGAACTATCTAAATTAACTATACCACACTCGTCTTTCGACGGTCCGTTAGATGATATTACTTCAAGCTTAAATACTCCTCTGAAGTGGGGCAGAATTTTCAGAGTTTTTGCGAGTTTTCGTAGATCGAGATCAGTTAGAGGTCTTCTAGGTAAGTGTACTAACAGCTTTTTGGATGGTTACCCAAATAAAGACTTAGACCTTGGTGGTACTCCTTCAAATATAGACCAGATCCTTGTTGTACCATAGCTATTGCTTCCATTGTTTTAATATATCTTTCCATTTCCTCCAAGATTTTTCGAGCTGCTTTGTTATCGTTGGTGGCTACGGCAATGCCTGCACCACCTCTCGCCAAACCTCCAGCAGCTGAAGTCGGTAACAGATTTATTTAAAATGGTAGAAATCCTATTGTATTAGGTATAGGAATTACTCTTTCACCGACCACCTGCTTTTTAGAATTGTTTTCGAGCAACTAAAGCTGTTTGAGATGTTTTCTTCAGATTGGATGGGTTGATCTTATTTTCCATAATTTTTCTTATATCATCGACAATTGCACTACCGAATCCTGCCTTCCTTCTTATACCCATCCCTAGTTTCTTCTTTGCCTTCATAATTTTATCACGCCGAAAAGGGCAATCATCTCTCCAAATTCTGCGTCTTTAGATTTATTAACATGTTGCCAAGCAGCGATCTGTAACATTTTATTCGCCTCTTATCGTCCTCCCAAACTTTCGTTTTGCAAATATGATATATCGTATTGGCTACAAGCGTTATCAAGTGAATTGATATACCAGAATCTCCTATTTTCAACCGGTGTTCTGACTTCATACCGGCACCACAGTATTGATAACTGGGAATATGAAGTTCAAACGGGAGCTTGTTTATAAGCATATTGAGACCACCTTCCTATACGTAGGCCTTCATTATGGACTGATGAGAATTCTAAATTGGACCGTTATTTAAAGGTGGAGGCCAAATATTATCTTCAATTTCAAGAATGTCTCAATACAAAAGACGTTAGTATGACCTTAATATACATGTTTTTCAAATATTATAATCTTCACTCTTGATCCACCCTAGTCGTAGAATTTTGTTGTATTATAATATCCAAGTTCTCGAGACAACAATATTTGAGCTGTTTGTTTGTTTCTGGTAATCTTCAAATCATGGTGGGTTCATTGAACGAGATCCGAATTATCGATCGATTTATTTCTACTGTTGAACCTCTCCTCTTCCGTAATATTTTTTCGACTGAATACACATTGGGTTGTTTTGTTTTATGTAATTCCTACTCGTAGAATCCTCCACTCATCGGTTTTCCCAATATATTTTGCAGAATATATGTAACAGGAGCTGTTATGTGAACAATTATGATTTTAAACAATTCTGTCAACCAATTGAGCGTATATCCTTTTTCAAATATGTTTTGCTTTAATATTCGTTGTATTTGTGAGACAGAGCACTTAATGTGCGAGTTTTCTATTTCTTTAACTTTATTGAAGCCATATTTATGGTACTATGCTTACTTCTAACATATTGTCCTTTGATTTCTTCAAGTGTATCAAGCCATTTGTATTTTCCGCTCAGACTGAATTGTTTCTAGAGCGTTTCTTCCAACGTTCGAATATCAAGTCCAGCAATGGCGACTTTTTTCACACTATACGTAATATAATGGTGAATTTATGTTCCTTCATTAAGTCGTTGAAGTGTTTATGTAAGAATTGTTTCCCCTGCTCACGTTCTTCAACTAATATAGAATTAACCGCTGTCGGAACATCTTCGGCCGATTTTGTTTACGACGGATAAGTCCACATTAATTTCGAGAAGCTATCGATCATAACCGAAACGTATTTGAATCCTCGGTTTTCGCAAGCGTAATTACCCATTTCAGCTAGATCTATTTGCCCCAAGAATCATCCAAATTTTTATGATTGTTCTGCGTCATTCAAAATTCTCTCTACTCCGTCTATGAAGTTCATACACAACTTGTTCTCTACTCGTCTTATCAATGCAGAAATCTAGTGTAGAATTAATTATTTGGATGTGTTTACAAGATTTGGAGTTATACGTTTCATAGACATGTCTTGTTGTTGTTTTGAATGATGAGGGTTTCTTTTTAGAAGGTTCCATAGATTCCGTCATTCCAAAGCTTCCACTCTACTACTATTGTCATTTAGACGCATGTACAAACCGCTGAATATATTATTGATCTTTTTTAAGTCATTTCTGTCCCATCTCACATTATAACTGAATTTTTCATACTCTGATTTCATGTAGGTCTCCATTTCATTATAATAATTCTGAATGTCCGTCAGCTGTTTAGCAAATAGTCCAGTAAATGAAGCATTTGATTCGGCGATTTTTTGCTCATTAACCGATTTTGACGTTTAAGGGCTTGTTTGATTCGTTATGATCCCTAAATCAAAGATGGACACTTTTGATTTCTGACAAATTGTTTATATTGTTAATAAACAATAAATAGTGTTAAATAATGGCTTCATCAAGAACGATCTTTAAAAAATTGAAAACTGCAGTTTTTATTGTTTTTATCATCTAAATGTTGATTTTCATATGCCTAATTGGTAAACAAAGTGCTCTTAATGATCTAATTTGTTGATAAACTAATTGTTTATTAACAAATGCTCGAGAAAATCAAAGTTACCTAAATGTTCGATATTGGACTCGTTTTCGGATATTTTTTACTCAATAATCGCAATTTTGAATGCGAAATTACAATTAACCATTAATATAATTTATTTATTAACAAATTGTTAATTAACAATTGCTCAAAAAAATAAAAGTTATCGATATTACAGCACGGAACTTTTTACGAAAATTTTTAGGTTGGCGAGCTTGATGCGGAATTATCTTGTCATCATTATGTCAGTTTAAATGACAGTGTCGAGCGTCAACAACTCAAGAAAGCGATCACAGAACCACTAAATCATTTTCACTTTCAAAATTAAGATGTTACCAACCACCATAAAAATCCCCAAATGGACTAAATTGAACATTTTTGTTTAAAAACGGCATAAAAAGGGCAAATTACTAAAAATAGTATGAACAACTCGTTTCCTAAGACCTTGAAGCACTCATTCTTTTAAAAAACTCGTGGCTTCGCCACTCGTTTCCTAAACTTGAATTCGTGCTTTAAGACGAGTCTTAGGAAACTCGTTCTTTAATATACTATTATTGTTAATATCATTTGTTAATTAACAAATGCTTGAAAAAATCAAAATTATCTGAATGTTCGATATTGGACTCGGTTTCGGATATTTTTTACTCAATAATCGCAATTTTGAATGCGAAATTACAATTAATCATTAATATAATTTATTTATTAACAAATTGTTAATTAACAATTGCTCAAAAAAATAAAAGTTATCGATATTACAGTTGTTTTCGGATATTTTTGAGTCAATAATCATGATTTCGCATGTAAAAATAAAATTTATTGTTAATATCATTTGTTAATTAACAAATGCTTGAAAAAATCAAAATTATCTAAATGTTCGATATTGGACTCGGTTTCGGATATTTTTTACTCAATAATCGCAATTTTGAATGCGAAATTACAATTAACCATTAATATAATTTATTTATTAACAAATTGTTAATTAACAATTGCTCAAAAAAATAAAAGTTATCGATATTACAGTTGTTTTCGGATATTTTTGAGTCAATAATCATGATTTCGCATGTAAAAATAAAATTTATTGTTAATATCATTTGTTAATTAACAAATGCTTGAAAAAATCAAAATTATCTAAATGTTCGATATTGGACTCGGTTTCGGATTTTTTTAATCAATAATCGCAATTTTGAATGCGAAATTACAATTAACCATTAATATAATTTATTTATTAACAAATTGTTAATTAACAATTGCTCAAAAAAATAAAAGTTATCGATATTACAGTTGTTTTCGGATATTTTTGAGTCAATAATCATGATTTCGCATGTAAAAATAAAATTTATTGTTAATATCATTTGTTAATTAACAAATGCTTGAAAAAATCAAAATTATCTAAATGTTCGATATTGGACTCGGTTTCGGATATTTTTTACTCAATCGCAATTTTGAATGCGAAATTACAATTAACCATTAATATAATTTATTTATTAACAAATTGTTAATTAACAATTGCTCAAAAAAATAAAAGTTATCGATATTACAGTTGTTTCCGGATATTTTTGAGTCAATAATCATGATTTCGCATGTAAAACTAAAATTTATTGTTAATATCATTTGTTAATTAACAAATGCTTGAAAAAATCAAAATTATCTAAATGTTCGATATTGGACTCGGTTTCGGATATTTGTTACTCAATAATCGCAATTTTGAATGCGAAATTACAATTAACCATCAATATAATTTATTTATTAACAAATTGTTAATTAACAATTGCTCAAAAAATATAAGTTATCGATATTACAGTTGTTTTCGGATATTTTTGAGTTAATAATCATGATTTTTAATGTGAATCTCCAATTAATTGTCAATATAATTTGTTTATTAATTTATGCTCAACAAAATGAATGTTATCTAAATGCTCGATATTACTGTCGTTTTCGGAAATTTTTGAGTCAAGAATAATGATTTTGAATGTGTAACTTGAATTAATTGTTAATAGAGTTTGTTGATTAATAAATGCTCGAAAAAATGGATTTTATCTTAATGTTCGATATAACAGTCGTTTTTTTATATTTTTTAATAAAAAATAATGTTTCTTAATATAAAACTGAAATTAATTCTACAAATGCTCCAACAAAAAACCTGAAATCATGATTATTGACTCAAAAATATCCGAAAACAACTGTAATATCGATAACTTTTATTTTTTTGAGCAATTGTTAATTAACAATTTGTTGATAAATAAATTATATTAATGGTTAATTGTAATTTCGCATTCAACATTGCGATTATTGAGTAAAAAATATCCGAAAACGAGTCCAATATCGAACATTTAGGTAACTTTGATTTTCTCGAGCATTTGTTAATAAACAATTAGTTTATCAACAAATTAGATCATCAAGAGCACTTTGTTTACCGATTAGGCATATGAAAATCAACATTTAGATGATTAAAAACAATAAAAACTGCAGTTTTCAATTTTTTAAAGATCGTTCTGGATGAAGCCATTATTTAACACTATTTATTGTTTATTAACAATATAAACAATTTGTCAGAAATCAAAAGTGTCCATTTTTGATCTAGGGATCATAACGGATCAAACAAGCCCTTAAACGTCAAAATCGGTTCATGAGCAAAAAATCGCCGAAGTCGGGTCGATTTTGGGCTCCATTTACTGGACTAAAATGATTTCTCCATAGTGGGAATAACCTTCTCATTATTTAATTCATGTTCATCCAGATCTTTATTGACATCCTTGATCAAATTATCAACTCTAACCTTGAATGTATCAATAAGGCCTGTTTCTGTTTTCAGATCCATTTCGTATGTTAATTTATCAACATATACTTTATTTGCAGAATCTTCATAATCATTCGGTTATTTTAAGTTGCAAAATCTGCGATTTTCCATATCATAAGTTTCACCGTTCTTTAGGAATAATCCTTGTGCATGAACATGCTCGAAATTATCATGAAATATATTTATATATCATATAGCCACATGAAAGAAGAGGTTCAACCAAACTTATCCATTCAAGAAATCTTTATAACGAATTTGTCTTTACATGTGGTTTTTGTTCAATTACAGTAGCCTCAATTCTTCTATTATAGACATTATCTTGTTCTGATGGTATTGTTACCAGCATACGAGGATGCTACAAGAAGTCTCAGTCTATATACAATTTCATTCACACCATCTCAATAAACGTATTAGATCGATTTCTAATCATATTCAAGCATCAGTTTTGACATATGAATTCTCAGTGTATGTTTTAGATCTACGATTTTTCAAGGGATTAATCAAAGGTTTGAGTACATGTTTGTATTCCACAGTTAACCTCATTCGATCAGTTGGATCGTTATTGCGTCTACCGGCCTGGCATCAGTGATTTCCATCATTTGGCTTCAATTATTTCCATCTTTCACGGTGTCATTGTCAGGTAGAACATCTCTGTAAAATATCAAATTATACAATCCTGTGTGTGTACATTTGAATGGGGTTCCGTTTATAATAATATTACTCTCATCACCAATTCCTTTAGGTTGATTGCCCATGAACCATTTGTCTAGAGTTGAATTATTTAATATTTATTTTTTCTATCATCACAAAAATAGAAACGAAGTCAATTATGAAGCGCTTGCGTTATTCATATACGTTTCATTATACAAATGATTGAATTTTGAAGCGCTTCATTGAAACGGGTAGTGACGTCATCTACCGGCGATTATAGTTCGTTAACTATGATCGCAGGCCAATGTAGTGGAAGCATTGATGAGTAGAAGGCTCTGAATAACAGCCACCACAGTCTATCCTACAAATTCTGAAGTTATAATTCAATATTGATGAGCACGCGTCAGAAATCATTACTTCTGGTGCGACTTGAGGGATATTTATTTAACCCTACTTTCGGTCTCGAGCGTGGTTTGATTCGTACACAACTCTATTTTGATTGGTTGAAAGCTCATTGATTGACCACCTGACACCTAATATAATGACTACCATGATAGTTAGATGGCGTTATAGTTACGACATGAAACAGTTCATAGAACGATAGTTGACAGCTTATAGATCAAAATATTTGAATTTTGTACTCTACAAGACGAATCCTCTCATTTTATACCCATAAAACTATAGTGGCAACAAATTGTCGTTTTTCCTATGTATATCAGACATCGAATTTTCCCATAAAAAATCAAGAAATTAATGCTCTATGCGTCGAGACCCTTCATTCCATAAGCCTATAGTTGCTACAAAATTACCCTTTTTCCCATTTATATCCATCATATTGGACTTTTCACACTGAAAATCATAAATTTCATATTCTACGCGTCGACACGTCTCATTTGATACCAAAGCTATATTTCGAAAAATGAAAATTCCAAACTATACAGATAGTATATTATTGTTCAGAACATCAACTATATTCCGAAATGCAATAAAATAACCACTTCCAATTTAGCTTCCAGTGTTACAGAGTGTAGAATATATTACACTTCCGTGTTCACCTTGATGATGATTCTAAGGTAGATGAAAAACGTTCGTACACGTGACAGAATACATCCCTAGCGACTTGAACATCCGACAGACGTCATAACAGTTTGAACACGTGCTAGACGACTTGAACACGTGACACACAATATGACACCTCGTCTAGATTCTTTCCTCAGCCTGTTTCTCAAACATAAACCCCTCGTTACAAATAATCTGTATAGTATATACAGCCACAAACCGATTGAAAAGTGACAATTCCATCTTGACAGTTCATTCACAGATGGTATGCATAGACAACTATTACAGGTAATAGATTCGCCGGAGACAGTTTATACATCCACCATGAGAATTTCAAAATGACACTTCCACCATGACATTTCATGGTTTGACATACTACCGCCATGACAGTTCACACAGTCACCAAGACACCTCCTCTGACGTCATGACAGACTCTACAAACAACCTTTATATACACAATAGCTATTCTATAACCTACACACTCTATGATTTCGTAATCTATGACCTTCTGTAACTTCGAGTTCTGTGCTCTGGGTTATCTGCACCTACACCGGAAGTGAAACCGGAACTTCCGCTGGCGACAGAGCCATCTGTATCTACTAGTATAAACGTTTGGTGTGTTTTAATGTCCGGAAATATAGTTAGACCAGTTCTTTATGTAGGTTGTTCAAATGACAAACGATATGTTGATTTTTTATCATCATCAGAAGAACAATATTTATATAATATTGGTTTGGAAGAACGGGCACAAATGTACTTCTTACAAGACGGTGTTACTACTCATCAGTTCCACGAGGTTAATGGGATTCTACAGAGAATGTTTCCAAATAGATGGACCAATTCGTTGGCCACCGAGATCTCCCTACATAACGCCCCTATTATTTTTTGAGATTATGGCAAAGATCAGGTCTACAAAAGAAGATATGAAAAATTGAAAGAAAATAGCGTTAAACAAATTGTGGGTTATATTGATGGCTGAACAATTCTGAAGCCTACAAATTATGTGCTCAAAATGTAATTAAGATAAATTGAAGTCAACTCACAAAATCGAAAAAATGGGAATAACTCGCTTGATATCAAATTTAGACTACCAGTGCATATCAACATTTCCGAAGAGAATTCAATAGTTGAGATCGATTTCTTGAAAAAATGCAGTAATTCTATTTGAAAATTTTTTTTTCAAATTATCTCGATAATGCGTTGTACAATGGTATTTTCGCTTTCACTGTGGTATCAAGAGAAAAAATCCTACTAGTTTGTTAGTTTAAACGACTTCGTAGCTTCAATAATAACGAAGCTTTTTTTTTGTGTAGAAGAGGGGCAATATTGCCTAGACGCCTCGGGTGTCCGTGCCCCCGGGTAAGCCGGATTCCTACGGACTAAAACCCCTCCTCCGTGAGGTTGGTTCTCCATCCTAAGGGGAGCCCCACAGCACTGCGGTCATTATAGTCCTATTGTGCCGTCACTTGTTTCTACCTCCTCATCAGTCCGGTGTATTCTATGAATTTCAGTAGCCTGATATAGGGGATACTTCTGATTTCCTCGGGTGTAGTCTTCTTATCGTTCCGAAGTATGTCCGACGACCAACCGTGTATGCCGTGCACTGACACAGCACATGCATAGGTGTCTCATCTTCCACGCCGCAACCCCTGTAAGTGAGCTGATCTACCAGTCCCATCGTGTAGAGGTGTTTGTTGCATGGGGCGTGTCCGGTCAGGAATGCAACAAGATTCCGTATTTCTTGTCTGCTGAACGTCAGCAGATTTTTCACTCGTTGCTGCTGGAGATCTCTCATCAGTCGCTTGGAGTGCGACATACGGGGCAGTTCCCTCCAGTAGGCACGGTCCTCTATGTCGAGCCATTTTTGGATTACAGATTTCGCTGTACCATGAGAAATGTCACAGGTTAGCTCAGGTCCAATCAATGAGTTTTCCGCCCCGCTTTAGCGAGTGCGACGGCAGTTTCTGTCCCTCCTCGTTTGGTTTCTTCAGACTCCCACACTGATGTTACTCTATTGGGGTTCATTACTAGTGCCTTTAGTTCTTTCACGCAATCAAGTACACATTGTGAGGTGATTGTGTATGACTCCAGTGCCTTAAGCACTGTCAAGTTGCTCACTATGATTGTGATTTGTCCATTCTCATAGGCTCTCTCCCTCATAATTTGAGCACATGTTGTAATTGCAACTATTTTTGCTTGGAATTCTGTCGCAAAAATCTCTAGGTTCAAAGAAATTCTCCTCTTGGTCCGTTTTCTCGACTATTCCAGCACCAGTACTTTTTTCCGTCTTGGTGCCTTCGGTAAGCCATATGGAATTCCCTGGTATCATATGAGGACTGCCCCCAGCGTTCTCCCGCCCATTCACGGTTTGAATCATGAAAGGCACGGAAGCGCTGTGAACCTTGATCCTGTCGGACCTCATCCCCCAATGGCCCAAGTGATCCAGGCAATTGAAGGATGCTTCGGCCTTTTTGGTCAGCCTTTCCTTGGCACATAAGATCGAAGCGATACGCTCCTCTTATGGGTTCTGCCTGAACGGCGAGGTGCAGTGGTTCCAACCCAACAGCTTCTCCATAGCAGTCGTTGGGGTGGTCGACAATGCACCTGTTACTCCTATGCATGCCAGCCTCTGAACTCTGTTCAGTGAATGCTGGGATGCTTTGGTTTTTGTTTCTAGTCACCACACGATGGCAGCATATGTTACAATAGTTCTCACTATGGTTGTGTACACCCAGTGTACCATCCGTGGAGTGAGTCCCTAGGTTCTCCCGATTGTACGACGACAGGACCACAGGGCCCTTATCGCTGTGTTAGCGGTTTTCTCCAGATGCTTCCCAAAGGTCAGCCTTTTATCTAGGCTTACCCCGAGGTACTTGACCGTGTCCGTCATCTGTATATTTTTCCCATACAAAACTAAGTCTTGTATGTTTCCAATGTCCCTTCTCTTTGTGAAGGGTACAATGGTTATTTTCGAAGGATTCACTTTGAGTCCTTCCTTGTTGCACCATTTCTACACGGTGTTCAGTGCGTGCTGCATCAGAGATGCTATTGGCTCCCAAACTTCCTTTGTACTATAATGACGATGTCATCCGCATATCCGATTACGCAGAATCCTTTGCTCTCAAGGAGTATCAGAAGTTCGTCCACCACCAGACTCCACAGCAGAGGTGACAGTACACCTCCCTGCGGACATCTCCAGTGACCCGCACCTTCTTTTCAACCTCATTGAGAGTTCCTATGACTGTCCTGCATCGGAGCTTGTTGTGGATCCATCTGCACAGCAGATCTTCCACCCTCGCTCTCGCGTTGCTCGGGCAATTGATTCGAATGAGGTGTTGTCAAAAGCTCCCTCTATGTCCAGAAAGCTCGCTAGCGCAATTTCTTTGCATTCCAGCGATTTTTCTGCTCTCTGGATTAACTCGTATACTGCCATTTCACAGGATTTCTCGGTTTGGTAAGCATATTGACTGCGATGTAGGGAATTTATCATAAGAGTTCCATCTCCAAAATGCCTGTCGATCAGTTTCTCTAGGGTTTTCAGTTCAGGAGAAACGAAGTTAGACTGATCGGACGGAAAGATTTTGGCTGGGCGTAAGACTCTTGCCCTGTCTTTGGTATAAATACCACATTTGCCGGCCTCCACTCTTCCGGTATGTAGCTCAGTGCCAGGCTGGCTCTCAGCATTTCACACAGCATAGGGGCCAGTATATCGATTGCCTGCTGCAGTCAAGCTGCCAGTATCCCATCGGTTCCTGGCGACTTATATGGTTTAAATGAATTTATTGCCCATTTGATTTTTGATTTGTTAATGATACTCGCAGCCAGAGCCCAGTTTTCCTTCGTCCTCTCTCTTGAGGTATGGGGTCTTCGGGTTCTGTTAAACTACGGTCGTTTTCACACCGTGATCCAGGGAAGTGAGTCTGGAGCAACAGCTCCAGCGTCTCTTTTTCTGTTTTGGTGTATCCTCCTTGTGGTTTTTCACAGGAGCCCACTTTCTGTTGTGATCCAGTTGCTAGTACCTTGTGGAGTCTAGCTGGGTACATCCTCTATGCCCTGGCAATACTTCCTCCACGAGGTCCTTCGTGCTTCCTTAATAGCGTTGTTATACGCAGTCGCCATGCGATATTCATCACAATAGGTGCTGATTCGCAATTGTGTATCGTATGTACATGTGGTCGGATGAACTTAGTTCCTCCGCCACATGCCAGTTATGCACTAGGCCATTTATGCGCATGGTACATACCGTGATATCGATGACCCCCCTTCTCACACTTGTCACAAAGGTCGGTTTGTTGCCCTGGTTGCACACCTGTAGGTTGTGCGCCATCAGGAAATCCAGCAATGCTTCACCTCGTTTGTTAATGTCTCTGCTCCCCCACACTGTGTGGTGTGCATTGGCATCACATTCCAATAAGGCTTGGGATTTCGAGGTTCTGAGATACAGACAGGTGATAAGCAGTGCTCCCCCCTGGTATCGGCATTATGCAAACTTAGGGGCGATCTCCCTCTTTTGCAGTTTGTCTCTTCAAGCAGGAGGTTCTTTATTAGCCCCGCCTGCTCTTCCGAGATTGTTGCTTGGGGATCTTCAGTGGCCAAGGCCATTTTGATCCCGACCACCGCTTCTTTGAAGGACCCGTCGCGCCTCCTCTTCGGCTGTGGTTTGTTGCTGGGTATGCTTCCATCAGATCGGTGTCGCTTTTGCGTCCCGGAAGTGTAAGCCTGTTCCCCTACGGTTTTCCGTAGTTACCAATGGTGCAAACTTACTTGAAACATCCTGTATACTAACAAGGGTCAGAAACGGAAAGTTACGTCATCGTTGGGCAACGACGAGCTACGGTCGTCGGCAAATGATTATATAGCCAGTAGAATACTATACACGATTCGATATACTTCCTAGAAATCTGTTACCTCACGTTGAGTCATTATCTAGCTATGATGTGGATTGTAACGTAACTCTAGATAATCTGGTAATAAGCTAGAAATCTACCTAACCAATGATGACCATGCCGTTCGAGAGATCTTGACTAGGAAAAACAAAAACCAAAACAAATCTATCTAGACATTTCATAGCGCGCAGATTACCCCACCTAGACAAAGCTCATATAGTCATATAGCCGTGTTGTTGGAAATGCTGTGCATACGAGGCAGTTGCGATTTCACGTCTCCTGACTCCTTTTTAACACAATCTGACGATTCCAACCCTCTCATGCCAGGGCGGGCATGTCTCAATTCCAGATACACTATCGACACTACCTGATCATACTTTCCTGCATATAATGGGAGATCTGCTACCAAGGTGTCCAACAAATCACTCCGCATTTTTAAAACGATGGAGCAAAGAATACTTCCCCGAACTTCAATCAAATTGACAAACCTAGGCAACATATATGCTGCAAGTAGGAGTACTGGTTTGAATCAAAGAAGAGCTTCTGCCCTCTTAAGTGGAAAGTGTTTTCACAGTGAAATTACCGACTACTATCATCAAACATGTGGTTTCAAAATGTGTGTATTTCACCTTAATGACTGTTAATACAACAATCACCTATCGAATATATACTTCCCAAGTGATCTGGCAGTGGAGTTGGTTGAGACCACGTTCGATATTATAATGTCTGAAAGTTTTTAAAACTGCAAGGTCCTGCAAACAATAAATAGTTAACTATTAGCATGAGAGACTGTGAATAGCTAGAATGGGTCATGAACAGGATTGCTTGTCATCCTAAGCCTCACTGGAATTGTACGTAGGTTCCACCATCATCACGCAGAGCCCTGTAATATTGACAAGGGTAGGTAGACTCATTTTCTTTTCATTATATGGTATGAGAAGTTACAGGTCCTAAATAACATCCCTAAAGATATTAAAAGTACTGCTGTCTTTTTAGCGATCATTTTTTTAAGTGTTATAGTGTAACTTCGGTGTGAACTATTTCATAGTTTACACAGAATAAGCTAGGATAAGTATTTATCAAAAATATATTTGTCAAAGTAACGACTCTTATTCAATCAAGAATGTGAGACATTAAATACAAGGACATTAACAATGTTTCAATACAATCAAAAATAATCGGGCAGTATAACAAACAAACGAGTTAGAAAATTTCGTTTTTTACTACAAATTTGTTTATAATTGATCCTATTTCCATAAGCAGATTTCATCAGAATATAGGTTTCACGTGCCTAAGAAGCCCCGAAAACGCCCTTGAAAAATTTTAACTAATCGATAACTCTTATTATCTCCAATCACAAGTATTGTATATTACATACCCAGCTATTTTCTTACATAATCAAAAAATCCCTAGCTTTCAAAACCGCTAAAAAAAATTTTAGAAAAACATTTTGAGGTAATAATAGGTTCCAAACGTCGCATATTGACCTTTTCATTTGATTCGAGATGTGTCGAAATATGGAATTCAGTTCTGATACCAGAACAAAAAACTATCAAATTATACCTAATTTGTAATAAACATTTAAAATAACAATGTGCTCAATGGTGTGGTTGGTAGTGTTTAACATATTTCTGTTCAGAATGAGAGCGTTTTCTACTCAGGGTTTCGGCCTAACAGCGGATGTGCGACATCACCAAAGCTTCAACTTTCTAGCGATTTTGATCATTCAATTCTGTATTAGAGAAAGTCAGATCATTTTCATGCATTTGAGTTTAATTGATTTTTCGAACCGAAATAAGAATGAGCGTACACAACTGCATTCTTAGAATTGTAGACAAAATAATATTACTGTTTTCATTCAGTAGTGATGAATTGTCATTATTATGATTGTTCTCCATGACCAGTGGCTAAAAAGATCATTCGTGATAAACAATCACTTCCGGAAAGAAATGGTTCAAACATTTAGTTAGGAAACATTGACCTGGCAAGATAATAGTCTGATTCTTCTTCTTCCTACTTACGTTCCAGAAATGTGACGAATGAAGCAAACTGAACTTCAAAAACTGATTTCTCTTTCATCCCATGTTCGGATTTCAATAGATCGCCCCACTCCTTCGCAAGATAGAGGGGTTCAGCTATTAGCCCATTCACCATTTGATGAGCAAGAGTGACACAATTATTATCAACAGTATCTGCATCCAAGGAGACAAATAAGACAGTCTAGAACAAAATGAATAATTTTAAAAATATTTACCAACATCATACGTTCAATATTTTCGGATGTCTTATTAACGTTGAAAAATTCTATTGACATATCCCACAACCAACCTAGAGATGTAAATCTTTTCAAGTTACTTTGTTGATGTTATGTTTGTCAATCGATAACCAAAAGCATGGAAAAATGAACCTGTATTCGCCCCAAAATGTGTTGAACATTTGGACGAAATAACCAAATGCATGTGAATTGTGAATCCTATATTGAATATTTCCTATCAAAATATGATAATGCATCTCAAGAGTGTCGATCGATGATTGCATATTTGTTCATGAATAAATTTATATTTTAGTGCGTGCCCGGATACCTTTCGGTGAGAAGTGAGTATGAAATCTTTTACTCTCTATTATCTGAGTTCTCGAGTTTTTTTTTAATTTCAATTAGCGCATAATTGAATCTATCTGTCTTTCTTTCATTTCAGTTGATATATCATTAGCAGTTGACATTTGAAATATTTCTCAGCTGCTTCTGAATTGATAAATCCTATTGCTTGAATGTATATGTTGTGAGGGTGTTTGGAGGCTTCACTCTCTAAGAACTCATTATTGTAGTCTCCCGGTCATTAGAATGTCGATGTGGGTTGATATATTCCGATCTGAGAACCGTGCAGGTTGATAGGTATTTTAACTTGAAGTGCCCATAGTCTGAATAGAGATGTGTTCTCCTAAATTCAGATATATAAAGATATATGAATCAAATTTTCTGAATTATGAAGATAACTTAGATAATTCAACATCGGATTATAAAGATGAATATACGTAAAACATTGAACCATAGGCGGGATTCGAACCCACATTCCTGAATGTCTAGTCCAGCGTGTTTACCAATTACACCACTTTGGTTCCCTCAGAGTCTTATATTTTTCGTAAATATAAACCTGTGAAAGGATAGTAGATATAGATCAACTATTCACGCATATTCATCTAATGTTGAATCGTTTTGAATTGCGGAGTGTAGGTTAAAGTATAACTATGGTTAGCAATTACTCTGACAGTATTCATATTTTCCCTCCAGAGAAAAAATAAAACTTATAAAGGAGTTATTTTCTTTCTTCCCCTGTTTTTCAGAACAGGGTTTTTAACATGGACAGGCTTTAGTCCCTCATATGGATATATAGTGCCTTTTTAATTGTGTCGACTCTAACTAAAGCGAATGTGCAAGTATCTAAATTATAAGGAAAAACGTTTTGTCAGGTTGTTAATGTAGAAGAGGCATTAAAATGGCGTTGTTAATGTAGAGGAGGATTTGAACTTTGAAAATAAATTTTTTGATGTTTAAGAAAATCTGATGTATTGATTGTTGAAGGAGAGGCAGTGAAAATTTCTCCAGGAATCTTCTTTAATAGTAGTACGAAAACCTAATGATAAAATTGGTAGTTGTTTTACCCATTGGGTAGTGTTTTCGCTGGCTATGATGGCTGACTTGAGTTGTCTATGAAAACTGTTAGTACAAATATTGTGTCGCGCTCTCCGTCTCATTTTTCGTGTGTCACAGAGTAAGGAGTATCTGTGGGCGCTCTCTTACGCTGATTTGAAAATGTTTGATTTGACAGATTGACGTATTAAATTCCATTCTGGTATATTATATTGTGTTCTACTTGCTTTTCATAATACATCGATTAATTCAATTGTAAAGCTGTTTAATTTCCCGTTCTAACAAAAACGTTCAACCCTGCCATTGAGCCGGTTGAATTGATTATTTCCTTCTGATGAATTCTGTAATTTACCCATATGGTTATAGCTGGGCCAAATTTGGAATGAAACAAAGATAAAAATCTACCATTCCAACAAAACGATGTAATTGTTTCAGGAATTGTGGTTGTGGAAAATTATCAATGTCTGTTATCTCGTGTCCCAGAAAAGTCAGTTCATCCACGCCAGAAATGCATTTTGATGGTTTGATATCAATGCCAAAAGAATCTGTGAAATAATGTGAATAAGCGTTGCACATATTTTATGTGATTTTTGATTGGAACTGAAATATAATCTGTATAACAAAACATGAAATCAATTCCTGAAATAACTTCATTCATGAAACGCTGGTTCGAAAGACATTATTTTGGAAGTAAATAGACCAAAAAACCTAGAGTTGCAGTTTTGAGAACATCTTCCGATGCTACGGTAATCTGGTGGTAGGCCCGAATGATGTCCAATTTAGAACAATTGTGTAGTCATTCCAATTCATGTTAAATTGGATGTGAGGAAGAGGATATCGGTTTGGAATGAAAATCGGTGGCGGCACATGAACGTCAATAGTTCGAGTCTCGTATTGGACACGTGTGTTATAGTGATGAGACTGGAGAATTCCCCTTTTGCGATTTTGAATTGAGTGGGGTCTAACCTTCTTCTTGACTTGGAGAAAGGAAGAGCGCCTGTAGTAGGAATATGATGAACTACATTATGTTTGACAAGGAGATTATAATTTGAATTAGCAGTTAGAGAAGAAGATATTTTTAATAGATTAATATATTCGTTCCCTATTGAATACATTTTGGGGATTGCGCTAGCTCACTCTATCCTTACTCTTACTTGATATATCGTATTGTGTTGCTGGTATTGTGAACATTCGAATAATTACCGTACGCCCGCTTATTACTGTAGCAACTGCTTGGTTTGTGTATCCCGTGAATGGTGAATGTAATAAATCATTTATCAACGGATTCCGTACCGTTGAATAGAAATTAAACACCGACCACATCGTAAAATCTGTATGTTGTAACCGTTTTTCTTTTACCGTTTGAGCTTCTTTGTATTTGCGCTTGACTCGATTGCTTGTATCAAATACCGTTCAATTGTTCAATAATTATTATCCGGGTGAACTTCTTAGAATATATTTAATATTTGGAATTCCCCGTTTTATTAAGTTATTTCTGTTCCTTCTAATGAGCTAGGTTATAACCAAGTATCAATCGTAATTAGAGCCTACAACTTTGATACTAAATTGATAGAAAAATCTGTCGCCCGAGGAATTGAAGTTTATTCCGCAGTATAGTCCAGTCGTCCTGCAATTGAGATACACTTAAAATGATATTTTTTCCACATCTCTATTTTATGACTGATATTCATGTTTTTGAGTCGCTTATCACGAAGATGGTGGTTAAAAGATCGTAGGTCCATGGCGTTCCGAGATACTGGCCATTTTTGACCCAAAAATGGTCGTTTTTTCGAGTTTTCGTCGTTTTTGGCGATTTAAAGGAAAACAACACATTTTATCGACTATATAGTGATGAGCAAAGTGGTAGAGAAATAAAAAATGCGTCGAATGGCGATAAACAGGAGTCCCTAAGTTATTCGGGGCCTGATATAAGGCACATTTTGTGTTTTTCTTGTGGTAACATAAAAATTGAATTTTGTATCACAAATTTCCTTCTAAGAACTTTATTTTCTATACAATTGTAGTATTTCATGTGTACTTTAAAACCAATTTTGTTTTTAGTGTCTATCTTATTTTTTGGCGCCAAAATCCGCTATCATAGAAAAGACGGTTATTTGATTAAAACTTCGTTAAAAAATGGCTTTTTGACTCAAACCAAAAGCGAATTGAAGAATTTGATCTCTTCTATAACATTTTCAAAATCCAAGCATTTTGAATAAGAAATGGAGAAATGGGACTGTTCTAAAAAATCAAGGTACCAGAAAAAATTCTTAATTTTCAGGTAGGAATACTCGTATGAAATTGAAATTTTACATGCAAATAGAGGACCATTCTTCAAGTATTTCAAGCCGCCGTAGGTCTTCTAGGGATGAGTGAAACTTGAGATATCTTTTTATGTAGGTTTGGGTTCACAATGAGCCCAATTTTGACCCTAATCAAAAAAATCAAAAAAAATCTCATAGAAGAGACTTTTCTGGCTATCTAACTCTAAATCGTCTACCTCCCACATATCTCCCAAAAAATTATAGCCCGTGTTAAAAAAAAACGGAGCAAACAAGATACAAACGCGCTCGAAATCCGAGCGTCCGTGAGGTGGTTTTCAAATTTTTGAATGTATCTTTTAGATAGAAATGAAATACTAACAATGTAATAATGAATTTGAGATTTATTATTAATAATTTTCATATTAATCAAAATAATAATATCTTTTTTTTTACGATAATGGTTTTTTTCTCAAAGGTACCTACTATTTAATTGCAAAAATGAAAAATAATCAATACACTAATAACAAACATGAATTTTATTATTGACGAATTGAAAAATGATTATAATAATAATAATTTCTGTATTTTTTTTTGGATAGGATAATTTTGGAAAAAAAAAATATATATATATATATATATATATTCAATTATGAGTGACATTGTTATATATATTATATATTGCTTCTTTCTTATTTAAGAAAAATAAAATTATCAACAATACATTTGTACATGGCAGATTTTATTATTTGAGATAAATAACAATTAATTCTCATCATTAATAAACTAACAACCTATAACATAATACTATATAATACTTATACTCTACGCTTCTTCATTATCAGTCATAGTAAAGTGATGATGTCATATCCTCAGTTTCTTCATCACTTTCATAGCAAGTTGCTGATGTGATATGATCATTATTGATATTATCGTTATCATTTTCAAAATCACTTTCAGGTTCTTGATCATCATCATTTCCTTCTGATGAAGTAATTACGTTACTGTTATTATTATCATTACGAACATCATCATCATCATCATCGTCATCGACATCGTCATTTATTGCAAATTCATTATCATCTAATAATGTAACTTCCGGTTCAGCGCAATTTGCAGTCTTTACTCCGCAGTGTTCACATAGAATTGTGTATGGTATACCTACTTTCTCACAAGAACATTTGCTACTGCAACTGACTTTGCAACCACATGAAATTATTTTTAGCAAATTTGTAGGTGCAGCTTCTTTATATGTTTGAATAGGCTCAAGACCGTTTTCTGTATTTTTCCAACCCCATTTGGTTGGGTCATTGGTATGTCTATCCAAAGCTGCACCTGATGATAAACACGTAAAATGTGTAATTTGGTTGCATCATCAGTTGGTGGCAAGAATTCCAGTTCACATGCCGACATTTGAACTCTATTGGTATAAGGAATAAAGCGTATGTGGCCGAGGTTTTCAATATTTTGTTTTGTAATTTAGGAGCATATATTTGATATAAAATACTTCTACCAGTTCTCAATAATGTCTCAACATCTGACTCAGTTTTATAAAATTCATTTAAATCGTTTGGTGAAAAATTGACATTGAGAAAACTGTTTTTACTCTGCCTGTAAAAAGCGGATGTTGTGTAAAAGCATGGAAAGAACAAATGAAAGGTTTGATATGACTATAAATGAAGGAATTTTGATGATAATATTCGGCGGTTTTTGTTTTACCTTCAACTTCTCTGGTTTTTGAAAATAAATGGGTTTTGTTATATTTTTTAAATCTGTTAATTGAGTTAATAAGACTAGAACATCAGTATCCTTGGCCACTATAAGAATATTTTTGTTTGGATTTTTATCACACTCTAAAAATCTGATTACCATTTCTGTTAAAGAAAGTTACCAGTAAATCTATGAATTGTTTTTTATTATTCACATTTGATAAAAATGTATCTTAAAATTTAAATTTTATTTTGAAATCCACCTTACGCGTTCATATTTTTCTCCGGTTTTTTTTTTAACTCGCGCTATAATTTCTTTGAAGATATGTGGGAGGTCGACGACAGGGTTAGATAGCCAGAAGTCTCTTTTGTCAGAATTTTTTAGATTTTTTTAATTAGGATCAAAATTGGGCTCATTGTGAACCCAAACCTACATCAAACGATATCTCAAGTTCTACTCCTTCAAAAAAGACCTACATAAGCTTGAAATACTTGTAAAATGGTCTTCTATTTGCACGTGAAATTTTAATTCCATACGAGTATTCTAACCTAAAAATTATTTATTTTTTCTGAGACCTTGATTTTTTTAAACGGTCCCATCTCTCCATTATTCATTCAAAATGCTTGAATATGTTATAGAAGACATCAAACTCTTCAATTCGCATTTTAGTTTTTGTCAAAAGACTCATTTTTGACAAAGTTATAATGAAAAAACGATTTATTTAAGATGGCGAATTTTGGCGCCAAAAAAGAAGATAGGCAAATAACAAAAATTAATTCGATAAGTACACATATAATACTACCATTGAGCAGATAATGAAGTTCTCAGAAGGAAATTAGTATCACGAAATTCAATTTTTATGCTACCGGAAAAAAAACACAAAATAGGCCTTATATCAGGCCCCAAATAACATAGAGACTTCCACTTTTTCATTTCTCTACAACTTTGCTCACCACTGTTTAGTCGATAAAATGTGTTGTTTTCCTATAAATCGCCAAAAACGTCATTTTTGAGTCAAAAATGGCCAATATCTCGAAACGCCATGGATCTACGATGGTTTGACCTTCATATTCGTGATCAGCGAGCCAAAAAACATAAATATCGATCATAAAATAGAGATGTGGAAAAAATTCCGAACCAAATTGCAGGACGACTGGACTATAAGTAGTTTAGTATACAAGTGACAAAGCACGTCAGTCTCCAATATCAACCGTTGAAATAAATTTTGACTAGAACTCTGCACCAATGATTGGTTTGTCAACAGTAGCGAAGATGAATGGAAAAGTAAATTCCTTCTAAAATTTAAATTTAATTGTAATAATTCAGAACCATCAGTTGAAATTGAAGAACCATTGGCTGCGGATAAATTATAATCAGATTTGGTGTTGACTGACTTAAATATAGTATGTGAAATGCAAGAAACGTCAGCTCCAGTGTCAACTGAAAATCTGATTTTGTGATATGTATCGCTGATGAATAAATGACTTCCTGTGAAGGGGCTAATATCAGTCGTTGAAATAGTAGGTGGTTCAAAGATTGATTGTTATAAGAACAAGGTTTAACGTACTTCTTTGCTTCAGGTTCGAATTCGGAATAATGCCAACAATATGTATTATTTTGAGAATTTTATTTTCATTCAAACTTGTTTGTCCATAACGACTCGATGATCTACTCCGTGGTTTGAAATGTATTTGACATTTAAATAATGAAACTTCATTTTGCATATAGTTAACTAGTCAACGCTAAATCTGAAATAATTTTGAAAAGGCTTGTGTTTATTGGAGTAGAAGCAAAATCAATTGTGGATACTAGGATTGAACATTTGAGAAACATCCCAAATTTTGTCAGCAATAGCAGTTTTATTCGAAGATACTGAAGCAACTCTCATGGTTGGTGAAAGTTTTCTTTCTTAGCCTCTACTTTTTTAATAAATCGTTATTAATTGCTGAATAAGTTAAAGATGAAATGTCCATCCTCCTAAAAATGCAGACGGTTGTTCATCTCTTTGCACAGAATTTGAAAGGAATACTTCAACTTCCTTCTCTTCACTTTGCGAATGACTTAATAAGTTACTTTTTAAGAAAGGACTATGGGTTATTGATCGGAGGATTTTGTAAAATATCCAAGATTGAAAACTTGGTACCACTTGTAAGGCAACACCGCTTCGAAATAGCTACGAGAAATACGGAAGCTGTCAAATTGCGTAGTACAGAACAAAGTCCCCATTCATAAAAGGTGCGCGGCGTTGTCGCCTTCTGAACAAATGATGCAATGGAATGGAATAGTTCTATATTTAAAAATTTAAATATTCTATAATTCGATTGTATATTCCAGGTTATCATAAATTATGGAATATTTTTCAGAGAAGACGACATTTCAACAGTATTGCTTCTAATATAACCAATAAATAATGCTATGGACATTTTTATAATAATTACAAATCTCAATCCGGCACACAGAACAACTAATCCGGCAACCGCACATTCCATACGGCCATACTTGTAATATACAGCGGTCTGAGGCCCGAAATTTTGGCAATGTCTGATCGTGTTTAAATGTAAACAATTCTGTCTCCTTAGGATAATAGGTCTATGGATAAAACATATCTTTTGAGGTTGAATTGAATAGACAAGCTAAAGTGATTACTCAATATATAATTTGTTTATGTTTAAGTCAGGTTATTAAAAAAATTGGAAGATATGAATCAACTTTATCATTAACAATTATTTTTCTTAATTTGGATACTTTATAATATCAAAAGTACTTCATTAATCTTCTCAATATTCAAAATTTTATTGTCGTCGTCAAATGAAATGTTCTTTATATGTTTACTAAGTGCAGTAGATGAATTCTTTGTGTATTTATGTCCATTCAATCAATTATTTATGAATTGGGAAGATTGTCCGATGTATACTTTTCCGCGATCTTTACAAGGAATAAGATATACAGAATGGGTTATTTTTTTGAATGGTATGCTACTTTTGAATTTTGTAAGAAGACTTTTCTGGTTTATACAAGCTGTATTCTGTTAGGATCTGAATGGATGAAAATAAATATTAAAAATGAAAATATGTAGACAACATTAATTGAATGTTCTGCATGTATTATTCTCCATTAATAAAATATAAAAGGATATTTTGGTTTGAATACAAATCAACATCTATTTTTGTGATTGGCGATTCTGTTAAATTAATAGATCAAATAAAAAAACGTGTGGCACTCGGGGACTGCCGCGGTAAAGCTATTGCATAGCATTTTTTCTCAACTTATGCAATTATAATTATTTATTTTTTTTAATTTATGCAGTTTTTTTTTCTTTGATATTTTAATTCAAGTTTTTTTCTTTGATATTAATTCAAGTTACACTTTTTGAGCGTGGTGACCGATAAGAAAACAATTTTTTTTCTTTTATTGAATAAATGAGAAGTTAATATCGTTTAAAATATTTTTATTATCTTACAATACATGTAGGTTATTCAGAAATTTGTTATCATTGGAACTATGGGTTTATGGTGACTGAATAACTGAAATGAGAGACATAAGTTTGAGACTTGATATCCTCTAAATATCTGGAAAATACCGCGTCAATGGTGCTCCCATATTTTGTTGTGGATTCTTGTGGATCATTATTCATTTTCAAATTCAATTTTTCCGAAAGAAAAGTTGTCAACCGCTCTGATTTTTCATCAGCGAAGTTGATGTTGAAATCACCAGCCAAGATAAGTGGAAATTTATCACCATTTGTACCAAGTGACCCTTCTTCAGTGTACTCCAGTAAAGTGCGATGAATAAAATGCTCTACCTCGTCCAATTTTGGATTCGGAGAAATGTAAATTGCTACCATGACTATGTGTAGGCCATTTCTAAGTTTGCAGGAGCACGCACAAATATCTCCAACAAATGAGCGCCTAACATCAACATCGTTAACGTGTGCAATATTTATTTCAATATTCGGAGTCATAATATTAGTTACATTATTATTATTTTGGTAAATAGCTACCCCACCTTCTGGAACAGTGTCTCGTTTGAATTGAACAATACAATTGAAATTAGGTATTTCAATCGGATTATCATGCGCCATGCAAGTTTCGGTAAGAAGTAACACATTTGTTTGTCTCGTAACTGAATCTTGTAAATCGTATTTGTGACTATTTAGACTTTGGCAATTGAAAGTCATTATTGAAATGCCATTTCTATTACTAATGAAATCTAAGACACTTTGAGCTGTCGTCTGAACACTATTTAAAGGCAGTCTTTTGAATTCTTGCAACAAAGATGCAGCCGATGCAGCTTGCCTTCGATTATTATAAAACTTGAATGTAGAATTATCGTTTTTTGTCGTGATATACAATTTTTCAATATTAGTCACCCGAGAGAGCGCAACATAAACGAGTTCCTGTTATTTTTCGTTACGGAATTTCTTGATTCGGTCGTTGCGCTCAAAGCCCGCGATAAAAGCTATATGCAATATATGCATATGCAATATACGCGTAGCGAGCTCCTAGAGGCATATGTCAAAATGATTTCGTTCGTAGCTAATTACATAGGACGTCTGGAGTTCATGCAATAAAAGCTATATGCAATAGCTTAATACATTCACAATAAACGTCAATTAGTACTATAACATTAGATATATTGAAATGTTATATGTTAAGACCATTGATATAGGTTAGTAATATGAAATATTTTTCTTCTGATTTCTCATTAATGGTTTTCATTTTAGTAAAGTTATAAAATTTATGAATTTTGTCATTAGTTATAGAATAGACCAAATGAATGGGACAACCATTCTTTATTAAGGTTTCTCGTTTTTTCAATCGATAGAGCTCTTAGTTCTGGAGGACATGGTTCAATAGCTCTATCTATAAGATTTATAATAACATACTTCTCATATTTTTCAGGTATATCAGAATTGAAATTGGTATATGAAGAATTATAGAATGTATGCATTTTTCTTTAGTTAAAGAATAGGCCAAATCAACGGAATAACCATTATCTACTGAATTTTTTTTTGTTTCTTTAGTGGATATATCTCTTAATTCTGGAGAACATAGTTCAATAGCTCTATCTGTCAGATTTATAATAACATTCTTTTTATGTTTTTTAGGTATATTGGAATTGAAATAGGTATCTTCCTGACCAAGTAGGTTTGGTTTACCATTCAGTTAGTACTTTATTATTTAGTTTTCGTACTGAGCTTGAATCTGAAAAATTAATTCCACTATTATTTTCAGTTTCAATTGTGAAATGTAATTTATGGTGAAAATAATTGAAAGAATTCGTGAATTCATCATATTTATCTATTCAGATAGCAGCAATCCAATTCTCAACATATCGTTTGGAGATGGTAACATTAAGATCTAATCGAATTATTACTTTTCCCCAATGAATTTCATGACAGTCTGGAATAGTTGATATTGGAGAACCTATTGTGCAACCATCTAGATATTCAACTGTCATCTTTATATTGTAAAAAATTGGCTGTGGATGTATATTCTATAGCTGTTGAGAATTCATTCATAGTTAAAGTTGTATATAATTTATTTTGAATTATTTGTGTAGCTAATTCTAGAGAGATATTCGTGTATAAAGATATGACATCTAATGACATTATTTTAGGTACTATAATTTTGTAAATGAATTCTTTGAAGACCCAAGAATCTTAGATGAAAAAATCATAAGTATTCAGTCATTTGCTGAAAAAGAGATTGAATGCTGCATACCATATCTCGCATTTGTATGTTATAGGTTTATACATTTTGGGTAGACTATATTTTTGGAGGATGAGCATTATGTATAGTTAATTATCTATGAAGTATATAGAAAACTGAATAATAATCCAACAAAAATTTACATTTGCTGTTATTATAGTTAAACTTGGTAAAAAGAAGGTTCGAAAAGAAATATATTTCAAAATACATTCATAGACAATTAACTGTGCATAATGCTCATTATTCAAGAATGTATGGTTTACCCAAAATTCATAAGCCGGATATGCCAATGCAATCTGTGTTATTCAGCATTGAATCTCCTTTCTATGTAATGGCTACATTCTTATAGCTTACAAAAATTACTGGTACATCTAACATTCTTGGGTTTTCAAAGAACTTAATTGACAAAATTTCAATCCTAAAAATCTGTTTCTTATCATCATTATATCTCATATCTTTATAAACGAATATCCCTCTAGAATATAATTCAAAATAAATGAGATAAAATATAAGTATATGCAAATTCTTAACCGCTATAGAATATGCATTCACAGCTAATTTTTTATGATATAAAGATGAATGTAATAAACAACTAGATGATTGTGCAATGGGTTTATGAATGAATTCTTAAAAACTATAGAATATATAATCACAGCTAATTTTTTACAATGTATGGATGTGTGATGGGTTCTCCAATATCAAGTATCATAGCACAGACTGTCATCGAATTCCTTGAAGAAAGCGTAATACCTTGATTAGATTATAATATAACCTTCTTCAAACGGTATGTTGATGATTGTATCGCTTCCATCCCAATAGATAAATATGATGACTTTTTGAATTCTTTTGATTATCTTTACCAATAATTACAATTCACAATTGAAACTGAAAATAATAATGAAATTAATTCACAAGATTTAACTTTAGTACTAAAACCAAATTTTAAAAGAGTTCTGAATAAGTGATATACCAAAGATATACCAATTTCAGTTCTAAAATACCTAATAATAACAAGAGAATGTTATTATAAATCTGATCGATAGAGCTATTAAACTAAGTTCTCGAGGACTCATTGCTTTGGACAGGTTTACAGCTAAAGGAGTAGGTGCGGCAGTTTGTATAAAGCTCTTTATCAGTTCATCACAGAGGTGTATTCATTCATCATGTGTTTGGAGTGTGTGCATTGTGAGATAAAATCTCAAGAAAAGTTAATTGAGGTCTGCAGTTACAGAAATATTGTTCGGTTCTGATATGCCTTCAACAAGTGAAAGACAAAAATTCAATCAACCCACGCTTCATAGATTTGGTGCTCAAAAATCAACAATTTGTGAACATTGTGGCAGAAGCTCTTTAACGTATTGTTATGATTTCATTTCCTATATAGAATAAAATGATAGAATTTGAACTTACCGAAACATTAAAAATAGAAAAGTTTAAAGAGTATATATAATATGGAATTAAAAACATTATTTAAAGTCAAATATATAAGTAGTAGAAGATATTGAACATTGTATAATAACAGAAACCAAAATGTAAAATAGTTTATAGGAAGTGTAAAGAAGAAACAGTGAAAGTGGATAAACGTACAGTGATACGAAAGAGGAAAATCATAATTAAAATGATTCAAAGGCTATCAGAAGATAGCACAAACTAGTAAAATAAGTTATAGATTTAAGAAATTTCAGTTCTACAAAGTTATGTAGATGTTATTTATATTTTAAATTATGTGGGGCGATCTAAACTCATTAGATTAGTTAACAATATATATTTTATTGTAGGCACATGTATTAGAAAACTTCAGGGAAGATCAATATCATACCTTTGCCTGGGAACACTTTCTCATTACTCCTTCCAATCCGAAATCAGATGCTATTAATAAATCTGAAAATTTTCTTTGAAACAGAGGAGCGAAAAAAAAATAAAATGCAATTCTGATTGTGATTTATTTGACTGGAAGCTTCTCTAGAATTATAAGGGGTGGCATCTATCATGTGTTCAAGTCGTCTGTGACGTATGTGAACTGTCATGGCGTTTGTCACGTAGATACGTATGTGAACTGTCATTGCGTCTGTCACGTGAACTGTCAAATGTTCAAGTGGTGTGTTTAAAGTATAGCTTTATGGGTATAAAATGAAAGGTTTTGACGTGTAGAGTGTAGATTTTATGAATTTCAGTGGAAAAATCCAAAAAAAGTGGCAATTTTACTGTGAATCATGTTGAACTGTCAGTATAGCGCTTTTGTGTGATGTCTGTCACGTGAACTATACAGGTTGTTGTTCGTGGTAAGGTAGAACTGTCAAGGCGTATGTGACATGTTCGAAGTTGTCATCATAGTTCGTAGACTATGTTCGCCAGTTATTGTGATGGGTCGAGTCGTACGGCTTCACGTGTTCACGTCAAGTGTTCGAGTTTAATTGGTCTCTAGTAATAATAAGTATTCAATCTTGTTGGATTATTGAATTTCATCAAGAAAATCATAGGGTTTCATGATATTCATATATTTATGTAGCGATGGATATTTTAGTTAGTTGAAAATAAAATACTTTTTACGCTGCAGTTCATTTTCACTGAAGTTGATTATTTCCATTATTCTGCCCATTTCTGCCAGTAAATCAATAGGTTACGGGCCCAGAAATCGCTATTGAAGGAGATTCCAACACAATTTTGCTGAACTACAAAAATATAAGTATTCCTGATAAATTGTCACCTACTGACGCAAATCACTTGACGATCAATAAAAAAATTGTCAAAATATGTCTGCAAAGTTCGAGCCTGCAAGAATCGTGAAATTCGACGGGAAGAACTACCAGCTTTGGAAATTCAGTGTCTCCATAGCTTTAAAGACAAATGACCTGATGGACATTGTCAACGGCAAAGAAAGAAGACCTGAAGTAGATGATGAAAACCTGAACAGCGTCAGAGAATGGGACCACAGAAACAATCAAGCCATGGTTCTATTTCTCACTTCCATATGTGAAGAACAACTTACTCACCTAGTGAATTGCGAAACTGCTCCTGAAATGTGGAACAAGCTCATTAGCATTCATGAGCAGAAAACAGAAGTATCGAAACACATCGTGTACCAAAAGTTTTATGATATTCGCATGAAAGCCGAAATGAATATTGCCACATTCATTTCCGAAATAGAGTCTCTGGTGAAACAATTAGAAGAAATGGGAGAGAAAATATCAGAAGTAGCCAAAATCTCAAAAATTATAAACAGCTTGCCATCGAAATATGATATGTTCGTTACGGCGTGGGACTCTGTAGACTCATCGAAGCAAACATTGACCGATCTTATTGCTCGCCTAATGAAAGAAGAACAGAAGAATTCCATAAAAGATGAAAGTGATGCCACTCTTGCTCTACAAGTGCAATCATTAAGAATGAATCCAAATAGCAGACAGACTTCTACTACAAGAAAACAAAACATACAAAATCTAAAACAGAAAACCAAATGTGGATTTTGCAAACTAAGCGGTCACTGGTGGAGGGAATGTCCAGCAAGAAAGGCAAATAATAAAGGAAATTCAAGAAGACAACCAGTTAGATCTGAAAGCATTTCTAGCAATAATAATGCTGAAGCCTTGATCTGCGATTTTTCATCAGTAATGGAAGAAATTGAAAACGATCAAATGATATGGTTAGCAGATTCAGGAGCAAGTGCCCATATGTGTTTTCGCCCTGAGTGGTTCACTTCAATAAAACCTATACAACATGATACCATTGTTCGAGTTGCTGATGATAAAATAATGAAACCCGCTGGCATAGGTGATATCAATATAGAAGCATATGTGAACGGTGAATGGAAGAAAAAGATCCTAACCGATGTTTTGTACATACCAGAATTGAGGAGAAATCTTCTGTCCGTCGGAAAAATTACTGCAAAAGGATTCACAATGTTAGCAAAGCACGATAGATGTGAGTTCTTCAACAAAGCAGGTGAATTATCCTGTATGGGCATAAAACGAGGAAATATGTTTAAAATGATCATAAAAATAGATTCTCATCATGAATGTAACTCAGCCACACTTGGAAGTCTGAAGTTATTGCACGAGCGACTTGGGCATATCAATATGAAGACCATCAAGGATACAATCAGAAAGGAAGCTGTCCAAGGAGCGAAATTTGATGATGAAACTGACACATTTTGTGAAGGCTGTCAATTTGGCAAGCAGGCCAGAAGAACATTTCCTGAAAATATCCATCCAAGAAATTTTGCACCTGGAGAATTTATTCATTCTGATGTTTGCGGTCCAATGAATGTATATTCTTTCAGCCAGTCCAAATATTTTCTGATTTTCAAAGATGATTGCACGAATTTCAGAACGGTATATTTTTTGAAGCAGAAATCCGAGGTCAGCTCTAAATTCAAGGAATTTGAACAATTAGTGAAGAGACAAACTGGAAATTTGCTAAAGATTCTGCGGTCTGACAACGGAAAAGAATATGTAAATGAAGAAATGACAGAATATTTACAGAAAAACGGAATTCTTCATGAACTATCAGCTCCTTACGCTCACGAACAGAATGGTAAATCTGAAAGGGAAATACGGACAATCACAGAAAGTGCTCGTTCAATGATTTATGCAAAGAACGTTCCCATTGAACTTTGGGCTGAAGCTGTTAGCACAGCAGTTTATGTGCTTAACAGAACTCTTGGCGGTCAATTTCAATCTGAAATCACTCCATACGAAAGATGGTTTGGAAAGAAACCCAGTATACACCACGTGAGAACGTTCGGTGCTGCAGCCTATATGCATATTCCCAAAGAAATCAGTCAAAAATGGAAACCAAAAAGTAAGAAAATGATTTTTGTTGGATACGACCAGAATTCCAACAACTATCGATTGTGGGATACTGAAAAGAGAAGAATATTTGTTAGTACTAATGTGAATTTCGATGAATCTAGCAACAATATCGCCAGAGAAGACAATAACAGTAGTAACAGGATTATTGAACTCAGATTTGGAAATGAAGATGAACAGACAAATAATGAAGAAACCAGAGGAGGAAGCTTAGAGCAAATATCCGAAGAAAATGGCAATAAATCTGACATAACTATTCATGAGAACCTTGAAAACCATAGAGAAAGGAATGAAAAGCGGTATGATTTAAGGGATCGTCGTAAAATTCAATCTCTAAAGTTCTTACAAAATGCAATGTTTGTAGAAATGGAAAATCCATCAAATTACAATGAAGCTATGAAGTCCAGTAACTCTAAAAATTGGATTTCGGCAATGGCAGAGGAAATTGATGCACTCAATAAGAACAAAACTTGGTGTTTAGTTTCAGTTCCTGAAAAAACAAACATTGTACCGTGCAAATGGATATATCGCATCAAAAACGATATCAATGGAAAACAAACATTCAGAGCCAGGTTAGTTGCGAAGGGGTTCTCTCAAAGAGAAAGCATCGACTATCAAGAAACGTACGCTCCAGTAGTCAGATACGAGTCAATCAGAATTCTTTTGGCCATCGCTGTTGAAGAAGATCTTGAGATTGCTCAGTTCGACGTCAAAACAGCCTTTTTATATAGAGAGTTGGAGGAGAATATCTTCATGAAACAACCAGAAGGATTCGAAGAAGCTGATAACCTTGTATGCAAGCTCTACAAAAGCATATATGGGTTGAAGCAGTCTCCACGCTGCTGGAACTTTAGATTCAAAAGGTTCCTGGAAATCTTTGGAATGAAGCAAACTAATGCAGATCCCTGTATATTCCTAGGCGAAATTGATGGTTTCAGGGTGTATATTTCACTTTACGTTGATGACGGTTTGATTTTGACAAAGTCACGATATGTCATTAAAAAAATTCTGAGATATTTGAGAAATGATTTCGAAATAACCACAGGAGATGCCAAATGTTATGTGGGTTTTGAAATAGAAAGAAATAGATCGAAGAATGAAATTTTGATTAGCCAAGAAAGTTTCATTACCAAAGCTTTAAGAAGATTCAATATGTCTGAGTGTGTATCTTCATCAGTACCTGCCGAACCTGGAGCTAGGATGAAGAAACAGGATTCCAATAATGATTCAGTGAATGCACCATATAGAGAAGCTATTGGAACATTACTCTATATAGCTCTGAATACGCGCCCTGACATAGCATATGCAGTGAATTTCTTGAGTCAGTTTTGCACCTCATACAGCCAAGAACATTGGGAAGCGGTCAAGAAAATATTCAGGTATTTGAAAAATACTCATGGTTATGGAATCCTATATCGTAAATTCAGTGATGGAAAAATACAACTCACTGGTTATACAGATGCAGATTATGGGGGAGATTTGGATACTAGAAAATCAAGAAGTGGGTACATATTTTTATTGAATAACCTGGGCATCCAAAAGACAATCAGTTGTAGCACTGTCTACAACTGAGGCTGAGTATATAGCCTTATCACTGGGAGTCAAAGAAGTTTTATGGCTTAGGCTTTTACTAGAAGAATTCGGTTTTCCTCAAGAACATGCTACAGAAATTTATGTTGATAATCAAAGTGCTATCAAGCTGGTCAGTAATCCAGAATTTCATCAGCGAACGAAACATATCGACATCAAATTCCATTTTGTTCGTGAAGCAGTTAAAAATGGAACAGTCCATATAAGTTTTATTCAGTCCAAGTTACAACTGGCCGACTTTTTAACAAAACCCTTGCCGAAAGAACAGTTATGCTTTATTCGTTCTGCATTGAAGATTTGTGACTCGTCTTTTAATCCAAATGAAGATAACGTTCCTTAATGAAATTGGGGGAGTGTTGGATTATTGAATTTCATCAAGAAAATCATAGGGTTTCATGATATTCATATATTTATGTAGCTATGGATATTTTAGTTACTTGAAAATAAAATACTTTTTACGCTGCAGTTCATTTTCACTGAAGTTGATTATTTCCATTATTCTGCCCATTTCTGCCAGTAAATCAATGAATCTATTGTTGTAAGTTCGTGAGGCCTCTTACCCGTACCTGTTGAATATAAATGTCCAAAATGTGGCGGAGAATTAGATCACCATGGTGTTTTGGGTTTTCAATGTGTTCATGAAGTACCGGGATATCAAAAAGTATCTTGGTCAAGATTAGTTGTGTAATCTAAAACGTGTGTCTTACTTTACGTTTGAAATAATTATGTCACTGTCACACTGACATCATCAATAACCTACAAATTTCATACCTATTTATTTCAGTTGTGAAACAATAATGAACTACAAATTAAAAATTATCTTGGTCAAGGGTGGTTGTGGAATATAAAACGTGTGTCTTACTTTAAATTTTTGAATATGTTTTGTTGTGTCAGAATCTGTTGTCATTGTGCTGAAATTTCTGAATCCAGTTTTTTCTCTTACCACACAGCACAAAATTTTCATGATTGAAGCCTATTTTCGAACGGGTGCGCTAGTTAATGGAAATTGGCAATACAGTCAACGTTTGTGTTTGGACAATTTTCGAGAGCACTTCCCAAACGTGGCAATATTACCGGACAATTTTTATGCGTGCCTTACAAATTGTGTTGAAGTGTTTCGCGAAACTGGTTGTGTGACTCATAAAAAAGGTGCTGGTAGACCAAGAGTTCGCATAGAAGAAGTTGTCAATGATTTTCGCAACTCCGGTAAATAATTTGCAAGAACTTCAACAAAGAATTGTTCAGCAATGTGCAACCATAACGCCAGAAATGCTGCAAAACTGTTTTCACAGCATGAGGGTGCGCGTCAACTTCTGCATCGAACAAAACGGGGTACATTTCCAACAATTACTGTAATTTAGTTTTTCTTGTTACTAAAACCGTTATTTCATAATTTGTAGTTCATTATTGTTTTACAACTGAAATAAATAGGTATGAAATTTGTAGGTTATTGATATGATGTCAGTGTGACAGTGACATAATTATTTCAAACGTAAAGTAAGACACACGTTTTAGATTCCACAACCACCCTTGACCAAGATAATTTTTGATATCCCGGTATATGCCAAACATTATTTTGGGATAAGACGTCCTGAACCTATTGATGAATATTACCCCAAGTAAATATAATTTATATTCATGAGCAATGAAAATATCATCATGTTTCTGTTTTATTCACAATACTACAGCACTGATTTGATGATATTGAATTAGAAAAACTCCCTACTCCTACTATGTTTGTTAAAAAAAACTAGGCCAATATTCTCAAAGAGTAAATCTACAAGAATAAACTGTTCACACTAAACAGACCTTCATCACCTTACCAGGGAGTATATTGAATAAAGATGATCCTATACCACCATCGATTTGACTAAGCGCAATTCTATTTCTGTGTAATTCAGTTATCTATTCCGTCTTGTAACTCCACTATGAATATAGTACAATATAGTGGAACACTCCATATGATGAAAATATAATATATCAACTTTTATTGAAATAATACTTACGTCGTTAATATTCTTCATATCCACATCAGTGTTTGTGATTTTATAAACTATTACCGCTTGGGAGAACATTTCATTCCTTCCGTCATTTATATAAATTCGTTTGATTGGTTGGTCCATAGCATATTTATCGGTTCTTCCGGTTTCTTGAAAGGAAAATAAGAATCTTGTTAGCTATTTCATCCAGAATGTAATGTAAGTAAATGAAATGAATAAGCTTCGTTGGATTATCAAGCGTCAATCAATAATTTTTCATTTTATAGCTCAGTACCCTCGTATAACAAAAATATGCCAGAAATACGGCAGAATTAATACACTATACAGAGTAGTTCCGATTCGACCCGTGATGCAGTAATGAGTAACAAAAATTAATTGAAAATGATAGAAATAATTAACAACGGTAATGACATCTAATTCCATTCGTTAGTTTGTGGAAAACACTTTCATGGTCCAGCTTATCAAATGGTATTGAAAATTCTGTGTCTAATGTCTATTTACCCATTCCTATTCGATAAGTTCACAAAAAACTGAGTTATAGACGTGAGGTTTGCAATCATTGATCTACCTGGCATCATCCCATGCTGCTTAATATGAATTTGAGAACTTGCGTGTCTTAGAATGATCTATATTGCTCTATAATGTAAAAATTCTAGTTGTAGGGCAACTCCTGTTGCTTTAGCATATATTATAGAATTTATTTATTTATTTAATCTCACACTGATCAACAGATATAAACCCAATTAAAGATCAGGACAATGCATAATAAAATTAATATATCAACAATTATTATCTAAATTAAATGTAAATAACCTGATTATAAATAACCTGATTATACTCTAGTCCGAGAGGAGACAAACTCAAAAAGAAAAAGAAAATAGCTACAAATATTCATCACAGCAATTTTCAAAGAGGAAAAGAAAAAAGAAAGAGCTGGAACATATGAATATTGTTTCATTGTAGTAGGCGAGCAATCTGTTTTAGGCTAGAATTGGGAATATCATATTTAGTATGAGTGTCATTGGTGTTATAGGCATGACAAGTGCAAAATAATGGAGATAATTTAAGTATGTTGGTACGAGGAGTTTGAAGGTAGAAAGTATTTACAGACCGCGAGTTCAGCCGAGGAACTAGGAAATTCACTCTTTCCAGCAGCATGGGGCTGTCAATTAGGTTATTCAGCAACTTGAACAAACTGGGCTGGAGTACATAATTATTTCTGCGAGAAAGGGATGACATATTGAATCTATCTAGCAGGAAAGAATTAGGAATGCCCCTGATGGGATAAAAACAGTCTATCCTGAAGCACAGGTACTTCAAAAAGCGGTGCTGAACAGATTCCAGGGCATCTCTATGAACGGCATAACCAGGGAACCAAATCAAAGATGCATACTCAAGCCACGATGGCACAAATGTTATGTTATGTCTGAAAAATCACGACAGCTTAGAAAAATAAACCCAAGTAGTCTGTTAGCAGCCTCCATCATACACTCCAGTTGAGAAACGAAGGATAATTTGGGATCGAAAATTACTCCGAGGTCTTTATAGGTCTCTTAAGGATAGTACCGTCTAGGTTGTAATCAAATATAGTCAAGTTGGTCTTATTTGTGCAAGACATAACGCAGCACTTGTTAACATCAAGAGACAGCTTGTTCGCTGAACACCATACAACCATCATGTCAAGACTTCTCTGAAGTAGATAACAATCAAATGTGGATTTGATGACAAAGAACATTTTTAAATCATCGACATATAAAGGACTGAGTACACTTAGACCTATTGAAATATCATTTACAAAGAAGTAAAAAAACAGTGGTCCCAAAATTGATACTTGGGGCACCCCTGAAGAAGTAAGATATTCAACCGATCTCTGCTCATTTACCAAGACAAATTGCCGCCTAAGATATGAGGCGATGAAAGATAAGAGTTCCACAGAGAAACCAATTCCATCCAGTTTAACTAGCAGAAGTGTATATATTTTTTCAGCGATGTATTGTGTGACAAAAACCAGGTTGGTGGGTGTGGATCGACCCCCTACAAAACCGTGTTGTATATCAAGGAGTCGTGAACGAACTTTGAAATATACTCTATCGTAGATAAAAGCAAAATCTGAAAAGATGCTTATAGGTCTATAATTATGCACATCTGTTCTATAACTACTTTTGAAGATCGGACAGACTTTCGTCTGCTTCCATACTAGTGGGGAAGTACAGTACGTAAAACACCTATTGAAAAGGTGAGTGAGGGGTACTGAAAAAGTGGGTGCGCAGTCGCTGAGTAGAAACGCCGGAATCATTGGGACGTGAAGTAGATTTATTTTTGATCTTTTTGAGGGCGAATTCGAATTCCTCTTGGGGAAAACAAAGAATGGATATATCATGTTCATTACTTAGAGACTCCGAATCTAACTTGGCTAAGGGGGGTTGAGGTATATAACTTTGAATGAAGAGATGAGCAAATGTGTTGGGAATTTCCTACGAGGTAGTCAACTTCACATCGCCATAGTCCATTTCAGCAGGAAAACCACGTGTGCCTTTCTTTTGATTAATAAAATTCCAAAGCTTCCTAGGATCCTGCTTTGAATTGTTTTCATCGAAACAATGTACTCATTATAGGCAGCGTTCGTTGTCATTTTGAGTTCAAGCCTAAGCATGGAAAACTGATTGTGGGCTGACAAATCTTTGAATTTCCTATATCTCTTCCAGGCCGAGGTCTAATTTTTAATCAACCGTATTATGTGGTTGTTATATCATGGAGGGTAAGTATTTTTATCGACGCAGCCAAACATAGGAACGAATTTATCAAGGAATGAATATAAGAAATCATGAAAGAGAGAACAACCATCCTCGGGATCATCGCATCCAGCCACCAGCGTTCAGTCAACCTCCCTCAAACTAATGTATAATAATGAAAAATTGGCTTTGCGGAAATTGTACGCATTGACAGATTTAAACGGCAACTCACTATCTCTCCTACTAACTACACCAGATAGAAAATCGACTAAAACAGATAGCGCCGGATGATGACCATCCTCCGGAACAAGGGGCTCCAAGGATCGCTCCGCAATGCACCTCCGGCCGGTAACAACAAGGTCTGAGATTATATTACTAGAATTACGAATGAAGTTATGCTGATGGTAATCCACAAAATTGATAAAATTTACAAAATTGGACACACAATGATAGGAAGGGGATCCATCGACATTTGATGCATATTTCGCAATGATGAAATCCCCAATAATGATGAAAGAACTATCTAAGATGTACTGAAGTGAAGCGAGCTCATCGTATACATTCCGATATTCCACAATCGAAGTTCCAGGCGGAATATACAGGGCAATGACGTAACGATGCGAGATCTCTCCTGATATCTCAACAATGATTATGTCAATACGTGGGGACAGATTGTAATTCAGAGCCGATAAGCTCACGCGAGATGACCTGTATTTTTTGTCAACTGCTACCAGTACGCCACTACCTCGAGAGGCTCCCGTGGATGCAAGATCGCACAACCACGTCTCAGACAGAATTATAATATTACTCTCACAGCGTATGGAATCATTAAGGATGTCAAAAGTTAACAAGTAATTATTCATCTGAGATGATTAATAGAAGAATAAGCTATAATTTTTCGCAATCTGATTTGATTTAAACCGCAACCATTAAAGATGTCAAAAGTTTTTGAGCGCAAGTCGGGTATTGTGACAATAAATTACCAAGTCAACACCGGAACCTTGGTGGTTTACTTGTAAAGAGCTCACAGTCGTAGACGGGAGGGACACATTAAAAGGGATTGACCTGTTCAGAGGTAACCGCTACCTGCAGCGTAATCCTAACATGTCATTGCGGCGCTTGTCTCGTATACCTAGATAAGCCGGACATTTCTTGTAATCCCAAGCAGCATAGTCTGAAGGAATGGTTTTATCATTCAAAACTCTGCAGTAAGAACAAGAAAGAATTTTCTAAATTTCCTGCGTTATCTTATCCTGTGATATCTTTGATATTTGTTTGTGTTTGTGTATAACCCCCCCTAGCGGAAAAACTGTTCATTTTCCGGGGTTTGCGCATGAATAAAATTTGTTCAGAATTACATTGGCTAAATCATATCAAAAATTCAGAAAAATCCACCGAAATTTGTTGTGCTTTCCCCATTTGGGGGGGGGGGAATTAATTTTTGAATTACAAGTGCGGATCCCGTATTTCAGCTTATTGAAACATTCTCCAATGATTTTTGAATTGATCCAGAAAAAGGTATATTTTTTTATTCAAGAGGGGTTTAGGGGTTAGGGGGGACTTCAAATTTTTTGTATGGCAATATGAACTATAATGAAGCATTTTAAAATATTGTTCCCGTCTTCAGAAATAAATAGTCTATTATGAGTAAAATGTAAATATAACCCCGTCTATCAGAGGATCTGTTCATTTTTAGGGGTTGGTGCTATGATAAAATCGTTCAGAATTACATGGACTGCATCATATCAAAAATTCAGAAATATCGACCCAGACCCAATTCCCGTAAGGAATTTGCGGGGTCCTTTAAGGTTCATTTTAGCGAGAACAGGTCACCCACAATGCGGCAATTTTGCATCTACGCAGTCATAGGTACTTATGGTCTGATAATCTATGATCTGGTAGTCTAGGGTTTTCCAACATGAAGTCTGTGAACTTGTCATCCGTGTTCTCACAACTTGCCACTCCACTACTTCCTCTATTGAAGTGGATATTCACCATAGACCTATTATCCTAAGGAGACAGAATTATTTACATTTAAACAAGATCAGACATCGTCAAATTTCGGACCACTCAGACCGCTGCGTATTACAAGTATGGCCGACTGGAATGTGCTGTTGCCGGATTGGTTGTTCTGTGTGCCGAATTGAAATTTGTAATTATTATAAAAACGTCCATATCATTATTTATTGGTTATATTAGAAACAATATTCCATAATTTATGATAACCTGGAATATACGATCGAATTATTGCATCATTTGTTCAGAAAGCGAAAACGCTGCGCACCTTTTATGATTGGGGACTTGGTTCTATACTACGCAATTTGACAGCTTCCGTACTTCTCTTAGCCATTTCGAAGCGGTGTTGCCTGGTTCCAAGTTTTCAATCATAGTTACAGCATTGCCAATAAGGAGTAATTATGACTCGACGATAAAGAGGTCCGTTGGTTTTCTTTGTCATACGTCATGTAATCATTGCGACAAGTCAAAGAGAGAGAGAGAGAGAGAGAGAGAGAGAGAGAGAGAGAGAGAGAGAGAGAGAGAGAGAGAGAAGCACGTTCGAGTGATAAAGGACAACATTCACGCTGAATCACCTCTAAAAAAAATTTAAATATACTATTTAAATTAAACATATTTCATCTTTTAATCATATGGATGATAAAATCACATAGCATCGGAATTTAGCTGGTGGTGTGAATAATCAGAATAATTATTAACCTAAGCGCTGTAATAGAAAATGTTATAAATAAGATTCGAGGTAACTGCAGGTCAATTCGAAAATGTCTGCAGAAAAGAGCACAGCGATCATAGTTGTTGATAAATCCATCATTTAAAGAATACAACATCATTTTCGCTTTAATCCAAAGTATGATCCTTTGTTACCCAACAAATATAGTCTGGAGTCATCTGTCATGTGTTCTACTCGTTTATTCCGTGTTCAAGTCGTTTGTCACATGTTTGGGTTATCTGAAGTCTTCGAGACGTCCGGAGTAGTTTATCACGTGTTCAAGTCGTATGTCACTTGTTCGAGTCTTTTATCACATGTTTATGGTGTCTGTCACGTGTTCAAGTTGTCTGTCAAGTGTTAGGAGGTTTCACTGACTTTAGCATCACCATCGGGGTAAAACCGGAGCTTAAACATTTTATAAAGTTCTAATCCGATTTACGAAAAGCTATATTGATCACTACCAAATTTGATTCAAGCATCTTATTTTTCTTGGAAACATACAGATGGCCAAGCTCAGACACATATACAAATAATTATAATATTATTTTCGGTATACAAACAGAAACTCTCAAGATAATAATAATACATGCTCATGGAAATATGCAGAATGAATGACACACATGCAAATAACCATAAATATTAGTTAGTAGGAAACGTATAGACAGATGGACACATAATAATAATACAAATTAAATTCTAATTCGATTTGAGGATAGACTCTTTCCATACCTTAGAACGTATATATGTTACTAAATTCAATTTAAGCAAAGGGTCTGAATTTGAATCATATATATCAGCTTAGGTAGGGTTTCAATACAGATGGGCACACATTTTCGATATACAGACAAGCAGACGGTTATAACCAACAGATTTTACAAAGTATTTAGGGAAGAGCTCATTTCTATATAAAAAGCGTTACATTGAAGTAATTGTGACATACTGTACAATCAATTTGAAGTGAGTCATTTTCATAGAAACATACAGCTGAACGAATGATAAACATATTTTCCAACTTTCATTCAAGTGATTCAATTTCGAGTAACTTATTATTGATTTTTACATCAATAGCAACGGTGAGATTCCAAAAAAAAAAGTATACGATGGGGAGGTTCTATTATTCATCTGTTTTCATCAAAAGCATCTTATTTCCGGTAGGTTCAGATTACATGGAAAAAAACTTCAATTTGTTTGTCAGCTTCATAGATTACAAATGGGTGGCTGCAACGCATAGAGTATGCATTTTCAGTGGAACAAGCAAATATATGAATTTTATTGGGGAAAATTTGGTATGTCAGATATAAATGGGAAAACGTTGATTTTCTAGCAAATATATATATAGCTTTGTTGCTAACAAATTAGAGGTTTCAACGTATAGAGTATAAATTTTAAGATTTTTTCACACACTATCATCAAATAAAAATTAAATGTCACTCTACGCTGTTTAAGATGAGATCATAAGACTTGATGGAATCGAATTACTTTCAAACCACCTCTTTACTCTTAGTTCAGAATGACATTTTACTCTGTTATTGAATTTCATGTAAATTAGAATTAGAAAGGGAAAAATCTTCAAAAATATGATATATAATAATGAGTAAAAGTTGAGTTGGGAATGAATGAGCGGAAAAACCGCAAAATTTTGCAGGTCGAGAGTTTTAGAAGTTTCAAAAATATTGCTTTATACTTAGTAAAATGGAGTAAGTCAACATATTTTCCTACAACTGTTTTTGTTCCAATAGTGGTCTACCTCACAGGGTATGAAAGGGTCGACTTTTCCCTCAAGGTATCTTCTTTTGAGGAGAGACTATCAACCTTGGTATCTGTAATTCCCAGTTACGAGATGGGTTGTTACCATCAGCGGTTAGGTATATACAGTGTTTTCTATATACTTATGTTAGCAATCAGGGTGAACTGTTGTCTGATGGCCAAAAAGGATGCTTTACACATATTAAATTGATTAATTTCTAAGTATCTGACATTTATGAGGTGATCAGTAATATCTAGTGAACCGGAAGTGTGTTATATAGTCGGAGCTTTTTCACATCTGAAATAAAGCCAGAAGTGACGGAATGTACATGATCTGCTGAACAATAACATACTATTTGGCGATCGGCCCGACCGATTTCCCGCGATGAACGTATGCATTTCATGACTTTTAGTGAAAACAATCTAATATGGCGGATATAAATAGGAAAAACGTCAATTTTGTTGGAACTGTAGCTTTATAGGTATCAAATGAAAAGTCATTTTCAGATGAAAAATCCATACGGTTGAAAACGGTTAAAACGATTTAAGAAAATGTACATCTTCACCTTTACAGACATAAAATTGAAAGGGTCCCATTTTTGTAGCATGAATTTTACGACTTTCATAAGGAAAATTTAATATGGTGGATATAAATAGGAAAACCTTTCAACTACAGGTTCGTGGCTATCAAATGGAAGGTCTTGATGTGTAGAATATGAATTTAATAGATTTCCATGTAGAGAAAATGTGAAATATCATGTTAAAACATTCTATGTCAACCCCATTTATCTATCACTATATAATATGCTATGAACCACACCACTCTGGCCATCATAGTTTGCCAACTATGATCGTAGGGCGATATTCCGAAGTTAAATATGAACTTATGTATTCGTGAAAATACATGGTTCAAAAATAATTCGAGGACATGTATTCATGAAAATACATTTATTCATTTTTATTTATTTATTTATTTATTTATTTGTCTTACACAATTATTAGTTTACAAAAACTTATATAATAATATTTCTAAAATTATATACACCTGTATGTGTACAGAACAATTTATTATTGTATTATTTTGCTGTTTGTATGTATTAATATAATAATATTAAGCAAATCGAATTTCGGATGCTTTACATTCAGATTACATTGCTTGGAATCAATAAATACATGTATTTACAGTAATTATATGAATCTTGATATTATTTAATTATATGATATTTAAGTATTATGTTTTGTTTTTACCTATATACTGTTTAGATTTTTTTTGGAAAGCTTTAAGATTGTTTATTTTTTTATGTTTGGTGGTAAAGAATTGATTATTTTAGGAGCTATTGACTCAATCAACCTCTGATTAGCATCTTTCTGATAAAATGGACTTATTAGTATATTACTAACTTTTGACAGAGTTTCATGCTTATGTGTTGGATTGATTTTCAGATAGGGATGTTTGTAGATGAATATGCAGCATGTGTGATAATACAGTGAGCGTATACTCATAAATTCTTCATTGTATATTAAGCTTGTAGAATACAATTTTTTTGTCGAAGTATTATTTTAATAATGTAATTTTGAAAAACGGTCAGGGGTTGTAAGGCATTATTATAAAGAACACCCCACACAGCAATACCGTATCTTAGGATAGATTGAATTCACGATTGGTAGAGAATGATTAATAATTTTTTATTTATAAACTTCCGTAGCTCATAAAATTTATATAGTTTGAAAGTAATTCGGGGGTATATTTGTATATATACTGGAAAATATAAAGTTGGTCTATTAAGGGTATCTTATCATATTTTTTTTATAAAGAAATAATAGTAGCTAAAATATAGCATATATTTATTTATTCAGATAGTATTTTCACAAAATCTTCTCGATTCATTAATTATATCACGTTTCTCTTCGATATATCCTTGTAGAGGCATGATTTCTTCTAACCGCTCCAGTAGAACATCTGGGTTAGACCAGTGAATTATCCTTTTATCTCGACTGTGGTATAACATAACATGACCATTCTAAATGTCTAGGCAAGAAAATATAACTTCACTATGCTTACACATAAAACATTGTGAATTTGCCTCATCGTATTTGCTTTCGGAAATTCCCTCTGACATTACCCACAAACATGCATGGTGGCCGATCATTAACTAATGACTCGTGATATGGTAATACCCCGCTTTCAAAGACCCTCCCAAAAACGATTGGATCCTCCCAAAAATCGTTTGGACCATACCAAAAAACGTTTGGACCCTCTCATACGTGTAACAGAACCGAAAATAAACTTATTCCATCATCGTTGGGTCTCGTTTTTTGTTCTATACGATTTTTCTTCTTGATCTAGATGTATTTCGACGATTTACCCGTCACTAGAAGGGAAGTCTGAATGTCCAAGAACAATTCCGGGCCCGTCACACAATCCTAAGCATCCCCTGTTGCTCGCAGCCATTCAATTTGAACCCCTTTGAACCGAAATATCAGGGTTGCCCCGATTGTTTATTCAAATTTCAAACCCGAATATCAACTCCATATCCCGAAAATGTCTGATGTCAATGTAAGCAATTTAGTGCTGGCAAATCTAAAACGCAATGTCAATTTCTGGTTTGACCATTTGGATGTTATTCTGTATTGTAGAGGGTCGTCGACCACGCTACACCTTCTGGTGTTCATCAAAATCAAAGTCTCGTTATGTAGGTTCAGAGGGTGTCATGTTATGTATTACGTCGAATAGTGTTACTAATACATCGGTCGTTCGAGTTTTCTAAACTCAAATATAACCATCTTCATCTATTAAATAATTTACGTGATCTCAATAGAGAGTTGATACATCTTCAGTATAATTTACTGATACTCAACCGGTATATATCGTTCGAGGAGAGTTTTTATGGAACTCAATTCAACTACTCAAACTTATAATTTGTTATTAGCATACCCCCCAGGAACCAATCAGCCCTGCCATTCAATGGTGAAATCTGGTTCACTGATGGAGCCAGAATACTGTAAATATACGGACAAAGTATTTCTATACTTCTGAACAAACAAGCCACCATTCTTCAAGCGGAGATATTAGCAATAACGCGCTGTGCCCAAATAGCGCTGGAAGAAAGAATGCATACTCACATCAGTATATGCACAGACAGCAAGGCAGCTGCTGGGTAGCATGAGAATAACATCAAAGCTGCTGTGGGCGTGCATCAACATGCTAAACAATCGGCGGAGATGAAGGCTGTATTCCCGGTCAATCTGGAATAGCCGATTAGCTTGCAAAACTGGGGGCTATAGAGCCCCTATTAGGCCCCGAACTAGCGGTGGGCATCTCGAAGAGCAGAATCAACAAGACAATACTCTGCTGGGTCAGAACACAACACTCGGAAGAGTGGAAACTAATGAACGGTTGCGAGCAGTCGAAAGAATTGATTGAACCTCACATTAGGGAAGAATGGTCTCAACAAGTGGAGAACATGGTTAAAATTGATACCAAACTGCTGACACAGATACTTACAGAATACGAACCGTTCAACTACCACCCCTCATAAGATGAACCTTAGCAATTCGCCTTTCTGCAGGTGGTGTAAATGTAAAAGCGAAAAATCAATGCACGTTCTGTGCATATGCGTAAGAGTGATTTCCCAAGACGCAGAGCACTCTCGGTAGAGCTATGCGACACTGAGGAGATCCATAAACTAGATACCAAGATGGTGCTAAATCTTTTCAGGGCATTACCCACCTACCCGGTCCCGACTAGGAGTTGAGTAGGTGGCTATTTTTCCACCTCGGGCACCCGGGAACACTCCGGAGTTGGAACCGATCCCGCCTACCTCTAAGCCAGGTGAATACCGTTGAGTGGGAGCCGCTTCACTAGGACGAAGTTTAAATAATATATCAAGAAGTTGGTGTTAACCCCTGTAGGAATCGTTCACCGCCCTTCTGGTTGATAGGTGAATAGTCGCTTCACTAGGTAACACGTTAATCGTTAATATCACTAATGACACGTGACACGGGGTGCAAAGGACTTCGGCCTACGCATTAAGGGACCGCACTGTACCCCACTTAATTAATTAATAATAATGATAAATAATGATAATTGAAAAATCTGTATTATCACCACTATTCGTGTGTCTGTCTATCACGGAAATGAAATGATAGAATATCAAAAAAAAGATATGGCTATTTGTATATGACATGAAGATTTTGAGTGGTTAAAAGCTCCTCGGCAGAAGTTATATCAGGTTATCATAAAATATTTGTTAAATAGTATGATAATATATATACATCTCTTATATTTGTTGGCTCTTGAGCTTAAATGATGTTTGGTACTTACTGCACATTTTCAATAACAACATAGTCCTTAATAAACTATAAAGAGTTCACACTGTGGATATTTTATAACACGTTTTATAAGAAATAAGCACCCTTATTCACTAAAAATGCTATTAAAGTACTGAGGACCTTTCGGCTACCAAGTAACTATCATCAGAGTAAACTAAATTATGAATAAAATATGATTTTTAATGTAGTTTACTCTGATGATGGCTACTTGGTAGCCGAAAGGTCGTCAGTACTTTAATAGTTTTTTCAATAGATAAGGGTGATTATTTCTTTTCAATATTACATAGTCCTTGATGACATCGTTATCAGATTACACTCTACCTTATTATTATATACTTAGTTTCCAAAGTACCATTGAAATATGAGATGACTATACTTCATTCATAATATTGTCTGGATATGTTAATGAATAATTATACTAAAAGTTTCATTTTTAGTTAATTACTTATTATTGCAGATTATGATCTATATATCTCTAAGTGAAGGAGTTATATGTATATAAATACCTATTTCATAAGGAGGGCCATCTTGATGATAGAAAAATATCGACATACTACCATCCTTCATCAAGAAACTATCAAGAAATTCCACATGAGCATCAGCGTCTGCAACTCCTTCCAGAACTATATTCAATTCGATTCCTAGATATACAGAAACCATATCACATATATGTCTGTGCGGAAGGTCTATGAATTTTATTCGTTCATCTCTTTTTTCCTTGAACTTGGCCTGAAATTGTAACAAATATTAAAATATTTACTCTATAGTAGAGGAAGGTCATTTTGTTTTAATTAACTTTGACTGGAACGAATTCATTTTTGTGTAGATAACTTAAAAGAGATATAGAATTAAATTTTTCTGAATTATGAAGATAACTTAGATAATTTAACATAGGATAATAAAGATGAATGAACGTAAAAGATTGAACCATAATAGGCAAGATTCGAACCCACATTACTGGATTTCTAGTCCAGGGTGTAATTGGTAAACACGGCGATGAGTGTACGCCGAGGCCGCTTTTACCGGACATGCCGACAGAAGATGGAAAACCGTCTCAGGCGCCTTTCGACAGGCCCTGCAGCTGATATCAGGAACGTGAACACATCACTTTGCGGGGATAGAACAAGGTATTGATTAAGCTATCCCTCGGTTTCGGATGTAAGCCCGCATGTCCTTAGGTAGCCGAAGGTCAGCCTAGTTGACAAGCCGAGCGTTTCGATGTTTCGGTAGAAAACGGCTTGTCAACATGCCGGCTGAGCATAAGATCTTGCTTCGCGGCATTTATCTGGGCTGTCAGGCGAGGAGGTGGTAGCCCTCTAGTCGGCCTTCTCGGCTGATGTGAAATCTGAGACCAAGTTGTTCCGCAGCTTTTTGTGCTTCCTTTCCGGCCAATTCGTGACATTTGACAAGGCACAGGAGGATGTCCGAACTACTAAGAACTTTACCAGCTATACTCAGAACCACACTTCGATGCAGACTCTACAGACTAAAGAGTCCCCTACCTCCCCGGTGACGTGAGAAATAAATGCGGGAAACGGACGACCTAGGATGCAAACTGTGATGGATACGCATCATTTTCCGGGTGTCTTTGTCGAGTCTACGCAGCTCATCGACCGTCCATTTCACCACTCCAAAAGAGTGGAGCAGGACTGGAACGGCAAGCACATTTGTTGCAGACGCCTTGTTCTCACTCGAAAGTTCGGAAAACCAAATCTTTCGAACAAGGTTTCTGTACTTGCTGCGGAGAGCCACCTTTACCTGGGAAGCGTCATAACTAGGACGCTGTTCAATTCCCAGGTATCGATAGGTCTCTACAGCATCAAGGTGTTCAAAGATGCTTCCGTCGGCCCGCTGCATGTTTTCGTGCTCTTACGAAGATCGTCTTCTCCTTGAATGAAACACTGCTCACTTGTCCAATCCCAACTCCATGCCCACGGCTCGTGTATATTACTGAACCACGTTGAGAGCTTGATAAAGGTTTTTCTCCCCAGAGGCACAGTTTCAGATCATCGATGTAGAATAAATGGGTGATCTTATGCCTCCGGTCGTTCCGTGGTCTAGAGTAATATCCACGAGTCCGTCTTAACGCAATGGAGAGTGACAGCAGTGAGATGTTGAACAAGAGGAGACTTAAGGAGTCTCCTTGGAAAACAACCCTCTTGGATGTTACCAATTCTGTCAAGACTCGTCGTGTGCCTGATGTGGTGGCAAAACGAGTCTTCCAGATTGGCAATAGCCAATCACTAGTGAGGTTGGTACCGCAATGCATTGGAGCAAGTATAATAATAGTTCATGTGATGTTGAACCAAATGCCTTGCGGTAGTCAATCCAGGTCATGGAAAGGTTGCACTTAAAGAGTGTGGAGTCCTGAGTGATAGATCTATCTATCAACAGGTTCTCCCGGCAGCCCTTCATGCCGTTCTTTGCCACACGCTGCTCATTGATGTTATTAATTACGGTACCGATCGATCTCAACAACCTAGCATACAAGATACGTGAAATAACTTGTAGCAGGTGTTGAGACAAGTAATCGGCCGGTAGTTCTTGGGATCAGCCAAGTCCTCTTTGGAAGTAGCACAGAGTACACCTCGACAGCCCAGCTTGGAATTTGCCGCTCCTCTTCAAGCTAAGAGTCAAAGACTCTGGCCAGACGGCGGTGAGTGGAAGGAAATTTGTTCCACCATCATATGTTAATGCCGTCAGGGCCGGGAGCAGTAAAGTTTTTGGTACCGACAAGAGCTTGTCGGACCTCAACCTCGCTGACTGACTGCCTCGCACACTTCTGTTTGCGGAAGTTGACGTTCGGCGCAAAACATTTCGAAGTGTGCTAGGGCTAGATAGGTGAATTGGACGCGGTGACTTGTACACTCCTTTCCAGAACGGCTCATCCACATTCGGGGGGTAGCAATTGTAGGCGGTGGAGATTCGAAAAAGCGAGACGGGCTATCGCGAAACAAGGAATTCCCCCTGATGCGTCTAACTCGTTTTGCCACATTTCTCCTTACCACACCCAGGACTCGAATCCGCACAATGTTACTTGATAGTCTCCAACACTTTACGTCTTAGTGTTTGATGGTAGCGGCGCAGTTTGGCGGCTATACGCCTAATCTTTGGCGTAAAAGCCCTGCCAATAAAAATAAAATCCATCACACACTGGATTCGAGACGCTTGCTGCCTGGCCGACTAGATTTTGGCTTCGACTTTGTGTAGGCGTGTTCGGTTTTCTCGATCTGGTCGTGCGGTCTCTCATTCCGTCTTTCCGGAACGAGTCGCTTTGCGACACCATACACCGCCTCGTTGATTTCCCAGATGTCGGCGAATTCCGGAAACTCGTCGTTAATCAAGGTGTACAATTCACCAGCTTGTGTTGTCGTACGGAGACCCTGATGTTGATTCGGGTTCTCCTAGTTCTAAGATCAACTTCGGTGTTTTGGAGCAGACTTTTTTTTTGCGTAGAGGAGGGAAAATCTTGCATAGACGTTTTGGGTGCCCGTGCCCCCGGGTGTGCCGGATTCCTACCGACTAAAAAGGTTGGTTCTCCGTCCTAAGGGGAGCCCCACAGCACTACGGTCATTATAGTCCTATTGTGCCCTCACTTGTTTCTACCCCCTCATCAGTCCGGTGTATTCTATGAATTTCAGTAGCCTGATATAGGGGATACTTCTGATTCCCTCGGGTGTAGTCTTATCGTCTCCGAGGTATGTCCGACGACCTACCGTGTATGCCGTGCACTGACACAGCACATGCATAGGTATCTCATCTTCCACGCCGCAACCCCTACAAGTGGGCCGATCTACCAGTCCCATCGTGTAGAGGTGATTGTTGCATGTGGCGTGTCCGGTCAGGAATGCAACAAGATTCCGTATTTCTTGTATGCTGAAAGTCAGCAGATTTTTTGCTCGTTGCTGCTGGAGATCTCTCATCAGTCGCTTGGAGTGCGATATACGGGGCAGTTCCCTCCAGTAGGCACGGTGCTCTATCTCGAGCCATTTTTGTATTACAGATTTCGCTGTGGCATGAGAAATGCCACAGGTTGGCTCTGGTCCAATCAGTGGTTTTTCCGCCCCGCTTTGGAGCAGGCTTGCTCTACCAGATCTGTTGCGATGCACCACAGGTGCATTTGGTGCTGCTAGATCCGGTTCTGCAGCCTGCCGGAGATTCGTTCTCATATAGCCAGTTCTCCGCACGTAGAATACTTGATTCCGCAGCGTCTGTGCGTTAAAGTCACGGCATTGAGGATGTATGATGCACCAAAGTGCATGCAGCCACGACATGTATCCCCTACGGGCCGGCTCGCTGCGCTCGAAGCAGTAAAGCAAGTCATCCCGGAGTTCATTCGTCCACTCAGAGCGTCCATGTACATAGTGGTCGTCAACAGAGGGACCGTCCTGTTGAGCCCCACCCACCTGTCCCTACTCCTCATCCGACGAGAAGCTGTTGTAGGAGGTCAATCTTCTGCTGCCAGGAACAAAAGGTTACCCTCTGTTGGGTTGTTAGCCCAACATCGGGACGGCATCGGTATTGAGTGGGATTACCGAGCCGATTTAACACCGACTTTTTATCGAGGTTGTCCCCTCTACGCTCGAATATGTGGTGGCGCTACTCACCAGTGAGCAAACAATTTTTGATAAAGATGATGAAAATTTTTATTTTATTTTCAGTCATATAAAGACCCAGAATACCAAAAAACGTAGCATACATCTCCAAATGGTTCAAGAACATAAAAACAAGAATATTCATATACTCCTGAGAATATAACACAATGATACCAAAGATACCAAAACCAAAATATTTAGTTATAATTCGCGACTTATTAGTCCTCCGACTATACTACCGAAGCTGTGACGACATCCGTAAATGTGTTTCATGACCAATCTTCGACTTTCAAGTCTCTCAGAATATAATTAAAATACATATTGCAGTGGAGACGCAGAGGCCGCTAAACCAGCTCTGCTTCAACTATCATGCGCGTGCCCCCATCCAACTCGAGTTTCAGCGTGATTACACCATCTTCAGACGGTATTCAAATACAATCGAAATACATAACTTCAACTAAAAAAATACTCATCGGTAGGTAGTGAAGGAGTACGGCGGTCGGTCATTCATGAACTTAGAGGATTATAACTATGAAATTACATGGTGGGTTTGTACATTCTAATAATGGCGAATGGTTATTAACAGGAGGGTATAGATAGATAGATATATAGATAGTTTATTGATGTTTTTTTTTGGTGGGAGGTGGTTGAAACCCTTTATGGGCACCTTATGGTCTTGTAACATCCCATAAGGTAGTGTGGGAGTCCCTGAGTCCCGAACTTAATCACCTCAGATATACCCACTAAACACTCCACCTCGTGTGGTAGGCTCGATTCTGCAACTAGGGCAGTCTCGATGACACTTGGGCTTAACAGCGCATTGTATCTTGCCGCACCACTTTCTCGGGCCATAGGAAAAATTCCGCAGTCGCTGGATTCGAACCAGCGACCGGCAGCCACAGTTATTAGAAGATCGAAGCTTCTACCATTGAGCTACCTGGCCCTTTCCTTCCCTTTATTGTTAGTAACAAGGTCAAACATAGAATGAAATATTGAAATTACATAATTTTGATAAGCTCATAAATTAATTGTAGTTTAATAATGACTTTAATGACTATAGCATAATCTGCGGATAAATTGAGTTTATATAATCTTTCTGTTATTCGAAATGACTTTATTAACTAATACTCAGTGCTAGTTCCTTGAACTCGGTTGTTGAATATAGGGGGAATTTCAATTAATATATTTTCAATTTTGCATATGTATGTATGTACAACTGTCTGATACCAATAATTGAAAAGAGAAATGCACAAATTTTAATTTTTCTTCAATCGAGTTTTCGGTAACATGAACTAGTTTTGTTCTCTTGTATTGTAAGAATGGATATCTCAAAATTCTGTACAGTTACTGAGAAGTTTTATAGCATATATTAAGCTACGTAAGCTTGGGAAAAAAGGGTCATGATCCTCAATTTTTTATAACTAGTGGTTTGCAGTGTATATCGTGTTTAGAATTGCACAGAATACGAATTACAGTTATTTACAGAATGATTCGTTTTGGACACTTCCGTGGCAAGCTTCACTCTAAATAATTATTCCATATCTCATGACTGAGTGAAATAAGGAGTGATATGCAATTTTGGCAATTTCTGAACCGGCAATGTTATGTAAACGTTTGATTGCTTACTTGCGTTCTCTCAGAAAGATTTGAGGAGTGCAGCACAATTACGACCTACACCAAAATATTCTTATTACATGTTCTGTATGGGATACACAAACAAAAGCCACGAACTGTAACCAACTCCCGCCCAAATGACTAATTTTGGTGGAAGATTAGTTGTCCCATAAGGTTCCGGTACGGTCATGTACCTTAGCAGACCTGCCTGGGTTTCTTACAAGTAAGAAGGTCAGAGTTCTTCTAGTTTAGTTTTGTGGTTGGTATTTGAGAAATGCTCTTCCTACAGAAGAATAATGTCTTTGCCTTGAATAAAATGATGACAAACCTTTGTAGCTATTTATTAACAGAAATAAATCATTAACTATTTACAATATTATATACAATTATCAACAATCAAAATATCTATACAGTCTTCACTGGAAATGACAACATTTATAAGTGATATTCGGTCATCCCTATATGATATACGCTATTCGATTATTAAATCCAAATGATTCCGCGAAAGTTTTTTATCAGTTCACTAACAGCTGGTATCTCGATTAGGTCAATATACCCTAACACGATGTAAGAAATGAGAATATCAGATTGTACACGTCTTCCTGAATTCGACTCGGAAATCTGTTTACTTGAGAGGTGACCAGGCACCCGTGTACTACTGTGTCTCTCCTTATGACAATTTATTACGCCTCGGTTTATATTTTGGTTTAATAGAAATACGGAATCAGTGTTCGGAAGAACAAATTACTATTAAATTGTTCACGGGGAATCTCTAACTTGAAATGGAACTCAATCTCTTTACGGAAATTCTTAATTGTTAACTAAACTGGTATTCATCATTGCATGCATATGAAACGACTGTCAACACTGAATCGTCTCGTAGAATTTGATTGAAAATTAAAACAAAAATTGATTCTTCACGGAAAATATTATTAAATTATGAACGGAACAGCTCTTCTCAATATATTCAGGAAAAACAATCGTCAACACTTGACTGTTTTCTAGAATTATCGAAAATAAACTCAGATTCAAATAGTGGCGGAAAATAATGAATAATTATGAACAGTACGGCGCTTCCCAATACATTCAGGAAAACAATCATCAACACTTTATTGTTTTCTAGAATTATTGAAATAAACTCAGATTCAAATAGTGACGGAAAATAATAAATAATTATGAACAGTACGGCGCTTCCCAATATATCCAGGAAAACAATCGTCAACACTTTATTGTTTTCTAGAATTATTGAAATAAACTCAGATTCAAATAGTGACGGAAAATAATAAATAATTATGAACAGTACGGCGCTTCCCAATATATTCAGGAAAACAATCGTCAACACTTTATTGTTTTCTAGAATTATTGAAATAAACTCAGATTCAAATAGTGACGGAAAATAATGAATAATTATGAACAGTACGGCGCTTCCCAATATATTCAGGAAAAACAATCGTCAACACTGGACTGTTTTCTAGAATTATTGAAATGTAAATTCAGCAATTGAATCTTTACGGAAAAATTATTAGTTAGCAAAGTCGAGAATATACTTACTCTCCATTTATCGGATTAAATGGAAAAACTCTACTTTCGGTATATCGGGTTTACTGCTTCAGCTACGGCGGTCTCCTAGCAAGTGATCTCTATATGGGAGACCGGCCGCCTTTTATACTCTGAATTTGACACGTCATGTCATTGAGAATGTCCCCGGAACGCAAACTCGCTTATCCGTAGCTACACTCTGCTGTCGTGTTTTTATACACATAGTGTACCAAAGTTTGATTCCTTTATTTCGGTAGAGGTGACTTACTTGGGCAATAATATTAATTAGTAACGACGCTTCGTTACAGAACATGCCAATGCAGTTTACACCTTCAAAGGCTTCCAGGACATAAGTCGTTAAGCGTATCGGGGATGCCGATGGTATAGAAAACTATTTTTTCAATACCAGTATTTCGCAATGTATTGCTTCTTCAGGGTACTACAATTATTAACATTAGATGACAATTTTGCCTTCGTTGGATAGTGCTTTCGCTTTTGTTTGTTTATGGGCTTCCGTTGGGCGAGTGTTATTTTATTTGAATTTGAAATACTCGCGAACCGCGGTCCACCCTTGTGAGATAAGTTAACCGAGCTCAGCTGAGACGGACACACACACTTGATAACTGTCGATCACTCCACGTGCACACATGAATTTACTTAATTGTTCGTTTGTGCCTTTAACGCATAATTGGAGGTGCAGAAATTGATGTTCCTGTTGGTGGATGATTGAAAATAATATTAAGGAAGGGCCCTTCACATCTGGACAAGAAATATCCTGGGAAAGTTGGCTTTTTCTCTTGATGGTGGATTCGTTCGAAATTGATCTATAGTTTGTACAGCGACCTAGATGGGTTACAAACCTACTTTAGGGAATGTAATATAAATAACTAATCGCGTAATTTAACAGCCTTGAAGTTAATACTAACAGAAGTTTACGTAATAGTATACCAGTCATTTTTACAAAAATCATTCACGATTTTCCTTCTCCTATTATTTCCATTGAACTTTATATCTATTTTCTTGTTATGTCAATGAAATAAACCCGATTATACTGAAATGAATATGGAAACATTTTAAAAATTAAACAATTAACCTGTAATGTTCGAACGGTAAAAATACGTATGAAACTCTGGTTTCAAAAACGTCACCACCATAGAGTGAGATTAGGTTGAATTGGATACTACTTATTAGAAACAAGAATCACTGAGCATGTAACTGGATATATCTGTGGTTATTAGTCAACTGTTAATAAAACGGAATATATTGTATTTAAATTATCTGTGTCAGTTTTTTTATTTAGAACTGAAGATTCTTTGTTAATGTGGTACATTTCTAAAAACAATCGTTTTTTGTAATTATTTTCCTTATCTAGAATCATAATCTGTTTCATCAAAATTATGCTTTTTCTCGCTACAGTGTTTTGCTAAGGCGCATGTTTTTGTTTTAATTCTGCAATCACTTTTATGTTGTGTAATTCTTCAATTCAGTAATTGAGCTGTTTGTCCTACATAAACCTTTTCATAATCTTGACAAGGTACCCTGTAAATCATATTCAACAACTTTGGGTTTTGTCTTCAGGTTTAGTGAAAATTGAGTTAGTATCATCAAATTAACACAGTTTTGCAAGAATTAGACGTAGCAGGTATAAGGATAAATATAGAAAAATGCGAAGTTTATCAGAAAGAAGTAAAATTTTAGAGTATAGATTGATAAAGAAAGGTTTAGAAATGGATGTGAAAAGATAAAGGTGATTACGAATTACAAACGACCCAAAAATTTTAAAACATTCAGAAGTTTCTTGATTAAACTGATACCAGATTTAAGTCTGTCTATTAGTAGAGTTATTAGAGTTAGATGGAAGTGGACTCAGAAATGGCCAGGAGGTATTTCAAAATTTGAAAAAGAAGTTTGCCATAGATTGAAGGTGTATCATCCTAGATACGAAATGCAATCTACACTAGAAACTGATGTTTCTCAGAAAAGTTCAGTGGCGTTTTGATACAAATGCAAGAGGGTCTAGAAGTTCCCATTCGTTTCGTGTCAAGGGTAACCAAGCAACATGAATGTAACTAAAGAGCAACCGAGTTGGAGTTTGCTAGTATTGTATTTCGTGTCAAGAAATTAAGATTTTATCTATTAGGCAGCAATATATAGAGACGGTCCATAACGCCCTTATATCTATTATGAATAACCGATTTTCTAACAATCGAATACACATGGAGTTTACTAATGAAGGACTATGATTTCCAAGTAACTTATATACCGGTAAAGCTAAACATAGTGGCTTGTGCCGTAGCAGGAGAAGATGGTAACATGAAATAAACTAGAATAGTTTAGAAGCTAACATTTTAAGAGAATCAGGGATAATATTATCATTAGACAAAATAAGGCAAAGTCGAAAAACCATTACAGAAATGGAAAAAATAAAATGTGGAATTGAAGAAAGAATTTATTTGCATGAGGAATGAGAATATTTAGGAGCAAGAAAAACATGGCTAATATTCAGGGAAAATTACATAGTTAAAGAGGGGACTACCAAATCATAAAAGAAATCACAAAGAAATATGACATTAGCCAAAGGGCTAATAATAAGCATGTATTACTAATAGTTGGTCTATCTTTAAGACTTTTCAAAATATACCCATGCAAATACTATATTTGAAAAGTATATGCGTACCCCAATGTCACGCATCATCCTGCTCCGAATACACTGACGACTATCGCAACATCACCCAGCAAAGAAATTTCAGTCTGTGTGCTTTCCAGGAATATTAAAGCTTCCAAGTCAGAACTTTTCCTTATTTCAGTTGATAGTTCCTTGCAATTTGTTTGAGGTATCGTTGGAATTGAACGAATCTGTCGATGCCTACTTAATCTTTTGATACTCTATTTTCATATAACTATTATGAAACACTATTGTTACAATTAGCATGTTATCTTCAGAACAGTGGAAACCGGATTGTTAAACATAGTAGTTCATGAATTTATAGTCAAAATAAGATAAAACCAACAGATACGGATGCGGTTAAAATATGGGAAAATCCAAAAACAGAATGAAGTACTTGGAATTAGTAATTGGAAAAATCATGATTAGGAGATATGACAAATTGGTACGGGGTACGGGGTTGATATTTTCCGAAGAAAGAATGAATAGTTCTGTAATGATTGTTTACGATGCTATAATGACGTTTTAAATCATTACAACTATTGACATGTCATTTTTATACTAACATCCTTTTATGGAATTTTTGACCGTCAACTTTTCTGTGTTTTGAAAACATAGAACGTCAAGTTTTTGTATTATACAAGTTTTTGTATTATACATTCATTGCATTGCGATTTTGGAATAAACAATAATATTGAACATATTCCCCGCCTTGAAAGTATACTTCGAAAAAGAAAATAACGAAGAAGAATTCGAAAAAGTTGAAACGTGAGTCACATATGCACTTCGATTCACTCTCTAGTCATTAGGTAGAAAGCAAATTCTTGAAAATCCACGCCGAATAACTCCATCACGAGTTTTGATTAAGGCTACGCGATTAATATTGTCCTTGCCTGGGAATACCTCGATGATTCTACCCAAATGCCACTTTATAGGTGGCGAATTCTCCTCCTTGATGAGTACCAAAGATACATCTTTGATAAGCGAATCTTTCTTAGATTTCCATTTGCTCCGGGTCTGTAACTCTCCCAAATATTATATCGACCATCTGGCCCAGAAATGTTCCTGAATCTGTTGCAAATGCTGATATCTTGACAGACGTTGGTAGCTTTAGGACATCATCTTTTGGATATGATATTAGGGATTTACCAATCAAAAAATGAGCGGATGTCAAAGAATTTAGGTCATATGGATCAGAGGAAAGTGAGGATAAAGGACGGGAGTTCAAGATAGCCTCGGTTTGGAACAATATCGTGTAAAGTTCCTCGTAAGTTAGAAGTGCTTTGCGCAATACTCGTTTTAAATGGAATTTGGTGCTCTTCACGCCTGCCTCCCATAGGCCTCCAAAATGTGGAGAATAGGCAGGTATGAAGTGCCACTGTATCATTTCGTTAGAGATTGACTCGGGAAGAATATTAACATTTTCTTCCGTTGTACTAAATGGACATGATGGCATTATACGCTTATCGGGTAAGGTTTCTACCTATATTTCACGTATGGAGGATAATAATAATTGAGGACCAGCATGAAATAGTCTGATATATTCTTGTTTGAATATAAGTTTCGTCAGATAGTGCTTTCCGCACAGAAGAATAGGGTGCTTCTTATCAAAACTATATGCCGAATCGCTGAGACGACCACCAACACGAATGAGATTATCTTTACAGATAAACGGATTCAGTCCAAAAAGTGTATTCTTCGCTCGTCATTAAACGATTCACACTGTGCAACTTTGATGAGACACTTTTTTGCAAAACAAATCTCCTCTGTTTGGAGTGGACCGAAGTTTCTTAATTTTATACATTTGATATCATTCACAGTACGGAAACAATATGAAATAATTATTTCAAGCTTGTTTTGATTAGAATACCTCTCGAATGGAAATAACTTTTCATTTTGAATTGAAGCCAGGGATTGTATTTGACTACGTAGCTCTGGCAAATGAAGAGATTTGATAAATGACAGAGGCCACTCAGATTCCGAAAATTGTAACCAAGTGAGTCCCGCTCCACCACATAATAGTGTTCCTAAGCAAACTAGGTTTAATAACGCGCGATAAAATATTAGCGGGATTGTGTTTGGTAGATACATGTCTCCAACAGAATGTTGATGATAATTCTTGGATCTCGGCAACCCGATTTCCTACAAATATTTTTAGTGAACTTTGTTAGATATTGAGCCAGCCTAAGACAATTCTATATTGACAGTAGAAAGTAAAACTTGATTTTGTACAACATTTGTGAATAAAGAAACTCTATCTACAGTAGAAACATTAGGGTTATGTGGATCCATATGTAATAAAGTATTATGTTTGAAATTACATTTTTTTGCAATTGCCGAATCTACAGTCTTTAACAACATGTCCTTTGCGGAGACAATTAGGACAAAGTTCCAAACTTTCAAACTTTTCTAACCTTTCTGTTGAAGTCAATTGTAAAAAGATATCACAATTTTGTATGTAATGAGACTTTTTGCAGACTGAACATTCAATATTGTTTGAAACGTGTGACCGCCTTTCTCGGGAAAAGATAAGTTTTCTTGTTACACGTAAAAGTAGAAAGGGATCACCACCGGGATGAATGGTCCAGGGTGGTATATTTCCCGTTGAATGAAATCTGACAGATATGAATTGATTGATTCCTCACCAGTAAAACACAGATGTTTATATATATACAGTTTATTAAAGGAAATTGATGGATTATCGAAAATATATGTACAAAAGAAAATGAACATTTACACCTACTCTAAATGAGAAACAATTTCATAAAATTACTTTAAATAATTAAGTCCTGTGTTTGACCTAGTCGGGATAATTCGCAACAATTGAATGAACGGAAGTTCTATAATATAATTTAAATCAGGATATCTATTCGCGTGATACAGTTGTTTACATCGAACAGATGGTCTAAAAAACTTAGACGCCAAGTAGTGTACGTTTGGAATGTTGACCCGCAATAAGAAACCAGCCGAATTAAGTTACTAGTTCTTTAGTATCTGTAGCACTGTCGACACAGGTGGTAGATTTATTTCGAATCGTGGTAATTTACGTGTTCGCTAATAATATTCGAGTTCTTTAAGAATCGGGGCAATTCCTCAACACAAATAATAAATTATTTGGGTTTCGGTACTTGAAGTTAGTCGTAGGAATGTTAGGTATTTTTCCTCAACACAAATAATAAATTATTCGGTTTTTGGTAAATGAAATCCTGTGGGCAAACGGTCTGTTTTTCTTCAACACAAATAATAAATTATTTGGTTTTCGGTACTCGAAGTTAGTCGTAGGAATGTCAGGTTTTCTTCCTCAACACAAATAATGAATTATTCGGTTTTTGGTAAATGAAATCCTGTGGGCAAACGGTCTGTTTTTCCTCAACACAAATAATAAATTATTCGGTTTTCGGTAATCAGTCGGAAGGACTATGAGGTGTTTCTCCTCAACACAAATAATAAATTATTCGGTTTTCGGTAGTCAGTCGGAAGGAATATGAGGGGTTTTTCTTCAACACAAATGATAAATTATTCGGTTTTCGATAGTCAGTCGGATGGAATATGAAGGGTTTTCCTCAACACAAATAATAAATTTCCAGTCGGAACTGGAGTTACTTAATATTTATTTACCTTCGGACTTGGTCAAAGTATATGAGTGGATCCTACGGAGCGCGGACGGAGTTTATAATGAAAAATAAAAATAAAATATCGGAAATTACCGGAATTGAATTAATTAAACGGTCGGTAATAATGCATCTGAATCTTAGCGGCTTAGCGGTCGGACGGCTGATTCTTCAATCCCCTTCGTGTGAAATCCGTTCTCCTTTTATACTGGTTTTGTGCCGAAAGGAATAAAACTTCAGAGGTGGCCTGAGATTCTGGCAGTCAGTAGTGAATTGAATGAGAACTTCCTTATCTCCTATTAGCTTCAACTTTTTCTACATAGGATGTACAAAACTTTGATGCGTTAGAATCTCAACCTCGTCGGTGTTATTTCTTTTTAACCAGAGGAGTACAGTAATTTATGAGTAACGAGGGCACTTCGTTACAAACGAATGCTTTAATATTTTCCTCATACACAACTCTTTTGCTTGTATCATTCATTTCTAATGTTTCCAACAAATCAGCTCTATTAAAAAAAAAAAAATTAAATCCTGTAAAGATGGCATATCGTTTTGGGCTTTCTGTTGCTCCCACTCACGAGCAGAAACAATATCTAACTTTGTACTCATAATATATATTATTAATGTATCCCAATGTTGCAGGGGTTGTTTCAAACTTGAAGTGTTCTAAGATGTTCCGAAACAGTATCAATCGTTTTTCTGATTTGCATACTAGATTCTTTATTCAATGGTTGAATGTTGAAAATAGCCTTAATATGGGTGTTTGCTAACAGCCTTGTGTTGATATAGCGATTGCATAAGGTATCCCATGCCACTAAATATAGTTAGAATTAGAAAAATCTATGGCCTTCATCACCTGAGAAGGATTGCATGCCAAAGAAGACCTCAAATAATGATATTTTTGGACATTGTTTATTGAAGTATTAGTATGGATTAGAGATTCAAAAGAGTCTTGGAATTCTAACCATGAATCGAAATTGCCTTCGAATTTGAGTAAATTAATAGTCGGTAATTTAATATTATTAAGGTAATGATAATTGAAAGGATTACCTACTGTTGAAGCATTATTACTCACAACTGAATTACTATCAGTTCCATCGAGGTTTTTTAACAATGACTTTCTAATGAAAATTAATGAATAATGATTTTTCTCAAATTCCTCTCGTTCAGTTATATTATCGTCCGAATCAATTTCTAGATCAAATAATACAAAACTCGGTTACTATAGAAACCAATTGACCGCTATCTTAGACTAACTATTTTATTATTTTTTTCATTAAAGATAGGCCGGAAAGTAAATAAAAATGAGTCCGGTAAAAGCTTTTACCGGACTATCACAATAATTTTCTGGCTCCGTCCGACAAAATGAGATTTTCTGACCTAAAAATAAACCGGAAAGTACTAATTTCTGGCCGGTTTTAAAAAAAATGCATTACGCCATTTTCGATGGTGCATTTAAATCTTTTGAAAGTTGTCACGCGAAAATAATTAGTTTAATGAGGAATCTGAAGGATGTTGAAGATTTGTTATTAGCGGAAAATTTAAAGCTACGGTTGACAGAGATTATTTTAGAGTGAAGGCAATAATTCATCACGATTTGTTTGGCGATACTTTAAATCAAACTGTTCAATCAGGGGCTTCGTTGGATCGTACTTTTCAAGCCTCACCTATTGGGAAGATGCCTTAAATTCCATTACCGAAGTTTGATGGTCAATTAAGTATGTGGTCAAATTTTACTGATTTATTTATAATATTGGTTCATGAAAATGCTGCATTATCAGGCATTGAAAAGTTTCAATTTTTAGTAGGTTGTCTTTCGGATGAACCGTTATCGATCGTAAAAGGTGTATCGCTGTCTAACGTCAATTATGCTATCGTATTTGGAAATTACAAAAAACGCTACAAGAATAAACGTTTATTAGCTACATCGTTTTGCAAATAAATCGTTAAATTTTCTAAGCTCGTTAAAGAAGATGTAGTAGTACTTCGCAAATTAATGAATACTTTTTCGGAAAATCATTCTGCATTAGATGCGCTGGAGTTCGGGGTAGATCATTGGAATGTGCCTCTAACATTTTGCTTGAAAAAATTGATGTCAATACTCGAACTCGATTTGAAAAAAAATATAGTGATACAGAATTGCCTCATTCTACTGATTTGCCTGATTTTTTGGGTAGTCATTGCGAGGCAGTGGGAACAGTGGACTTCATGAAACACAGCGAAGGAGCTTCTTCGCAATCTTTTGCCATAGCCAATCTTAAAATTAAAGGTAAAAATATTCAATCATTTTTAGTTACTACTGATGCTATGTGAAGGTTCTCACTATTTAAGCAAATGTCCCACGTTTTTACAAAAGGGTTCTTATGATCGGTTTTATTTAATAGCTAAAAACAACGCATCTGCATCAATTGTATGGCGATTCAGACAGCAAGAGCCTGTTCACGAATTTTGTAATACTGTAACCTACGGTGTTTCTTCGTTTCCATTTCTAGCTCTGCGTAGTCTTCATCAATTGGCCGAAGATGAAGGAGATTCGTTTTCTTAAACTGCTAGAATTATTCGAGATGAAGAAATTTATGTCGATGACCTTTTGTCGGGTAGTCATTCTTTGTAAGATGCCCAATGTTTAGTTCAACAAGTCATAGACTTGTTCGCTAGAGGGAGTTTTGAACTAAGGAAGTGGGTCAGCAGCGTGCCAAAGTTGTAGGAAAATTTGCCAGATAGCGTGAGACAAGCGTTAGTGGATTTTGACCGAGATTAGTGTATAAAAATTTGCGGTGTTTCTTGGGGTCCAGCGCAAGTCTATTCCACCTATGTTGTGAATGTTCGTTCCAATGATTGTGCAAAACGAAGTATCTTGTCCGAATTAGCTCGCATCTTCGATCCTCTGGGCTTTCTCGCCCCATTGACATTCTTTGCTAAGCATTTTATGTATTGATTGTGGTTGTTAGGCCTCGATTGGGATCAATCCCCTCCCTCCCACATTATTGATGTTTGATCGCAATATAAAAAGGAATTACCAAGGTTATCACTTCAAATTCCTCGATTGTTGTCCTCCAATTCTCTATCGAGCCTTGAAATTCATGATTTTGCTGACGCAAGTGAACGTGGATTTGCAGCTGTAGTGTATTTGGGAGTGATAAATTCCTACTCTTCTGTTAACGTTTATCTGCTTGCGTCAAAATCAAAGGTCTCTCCTCTGATGCGAGTTAGCATACCACGTCTTGAATTGTGTGCAGCTTTATTACTATCGGATGTAATATCTTGGCTTAGCACAAAAACACAAAAAGATATTATCACTATTAAATCTATTTTTGCTTGGTTGGACTCTACTGTTGCGCTACAATGGATTAAGTCTTCTCCACCCAAATGGAAGACCTTCGTTAGTAATCGAGTAGTGCACATCCAATCAAACATTAACCCGTTAAATTGACACCCTATCCCTGGTAAGGACAATCCAGACATTGCGTCTCGTGGATCACTCCCATGTGACCTGTTGAACAATACGTTATGATGGGCGGGGTCTTCATTTTTATCATCTCCACAATCGAGTATTGGGTTTGATTCGATGACTAGCACCTCCTCTGAAGCCTTGATCGAGGAAATGATAACCGTTTTAACACTTAGGGTTCAACCATCTCCAATTCTTGAGATAATTGAGCGATTTTCCTTGGTTGGATGTGATACAGAGAATAATCGTATATATTTTAAGGTATTTATCTAATTATTTCTACTGACAGATTCTTCTTCCAAGCGTGATGCACTTCGTTTATCGCCAATCCTTGGGTTTTAGGAAATTTTCTTTTTTGTTCTAAATTAGAACCTTCTTCAGAGTTTTTTCAATTCATGTTTATTTTTAACGATGTCTTCAACTAGTGTCCTTCCAACTCTAAAGTTTTCAACCACTGAACTTTTCACTTTCAACAATAATGTTCGTTTGGTATTGTAGAAACAAACGTTTCCTTTCTACCGATATTATGAAGTAATAACGGCAATAATTGTTAACCGCTGAATTCAAACAATCGACTCGACGGTAGAACAGAAACTACTAAATTTATCAATACGTAGGTGGAATTTTCGAGATGAATGGTACCGACTTAATGACAGTAATAAAACTATCTGAGTAAATCCCATGGTTTGACAAACGTTTCTGGCCCCGACAACTAATAATTTTCATTTACGAGCAGCCCTTTCATTTCAATAATTTGTTCTGTGACCGGTAAAAAGTTCATTTGCAAGTATTTTTCTAAGAAATACCACCTTTGGTGATCGTGGCCGCTTTATTGGGATGCCGCTTTTAGGAGTGTCATTATAATGACTATTCTCATATATCTGGAATTAGGAATTCGTGACTGACCGTTTTTAGAGGTGACCGCTTTTGAGCGGTGGCTGAAAATATAGGTTACTGTGGAACGATCTATCTATAATACAGAAAATTTAATACAGTCAATGTTCACCTGGAAGTTAATAATTAAATATATTTGAGTTTATGTATTATTGTTTGCTAATAGCAATTCCGACCAGGAGTTAGTCAAGTGGTCTTTAGTGTTTAGTCTATTTAGTGGTTCGTTGTATGTCATGGATGACCAAAAAAGAAAAAGTAGTGCCAGTGGCGCTTTCAAACGGAAACGAAAAAAATTTAAACTAGAAAAAATCAGTCAGTTACCTAAATTAGATACATTTTTCAAAACAAAAGAAGATGAAGACAGGACCGTTGTACTATGATAACAACAGCTCTCATGCAACTCCTCCGTAGACATTTTCTCTGCAGGTAATATTATTATTTAATAAAGTTCTGTATTAAGTATTTCATTTTCAACATAAAGATGTTAAAATCCCGGTATTTCTATTTTGAAAAATTAAAACATTCGCGAAAATAATCTCTTAATTTATCTACATATTATCACTGTCTACGTATCTTTAACGTATTGTTCATTCATTCAATAACACTATTGATAGTTGTTTCAATCAAGTATTTTATTTAGTAGCGTTGTCTACTCACTTACTGTACCAACTGTCAGTCGGAGATCTGTTACAATGGCCCTTTACGCAACCGTTGCCCGTTACTACCATAGAATATAAAGAATATAATATTACCAAAACCTCACATCCCCTTTCTATAAGAATTTAATTACAATCTAAGCTCAACAACTAATACTTAAATTTATAGGTCAAGTCTTTTTGGGGGCATTATTTTACTTCGTTTTTCTGTAAATATATTCTCTGCCAACTCAGTTGGGTCTGCTTCTTTGGTAACACTTTCAATGCAATGGTTATTTGTTTTCACTTCACTGTTCACAGATTTACTATTTTCTAATACATTATTCGTTTGTTTCAATTCTAAATAAATCCCAAGTTCCACATTGTTATTTTCTATATTATTCTCTACTTCACCGTATTTACAAGTAATGTTTCCTTTACATCTGTGTTCGCCATGTATGGCTTTATGAATTTTCTATTTCTCACTATTATTGAGCCATTGCTGAACTGTACTTTATAGGATTTCTCATGGATTTATATCAATGTTTTGTTTGTACAAACACAGTATTTCCTATTTTCAAAGGCCTTAGTTACATTTCTATTATAATATTTTTCATTTTTAGACCTTTCTTTATCTAGTAGTGAATTGAAATTTCTATCATTCATAACATTAGGTTTGTACGATTGTAATTTGTGTGGTAAAACAGTTCTCAACCTACGCAACATAAGTATTTCTTCTGCAGGTGAATATCTATCAATAACAGGCATTGTTCGATACATGAGTAATGCTAGTTGAATTTTTTCTGTCATCTAAACCTTTTTTAAATATGTTTTAAGCTGTTTGTATGTTTCTTTCGGCCATGCCATTTTATTCTGCATGTGTAGGAGAACTTAAAATGTGATTGTATTCCCATGTTTTTTCAAATTTTTTGAATTCCCTCGATGTGAATTGTGGAGCTCCATCAGTAATTATGGTTAACGGTATGCCGTGACGTGCAAAAATTAACTGTAATATTTTAATTATTGTTTGACTAGTGCTATCACTCAGAATTTTCTCAATTTCCATATATTTTGAGTAATTATCTATTACCGGAATGTATTTTTTTCGCGTAGCTCAAAGATGTCAATTCCAACTTTATTCCAGGGAATATTTGGTATTTCATGACTGGTTATGGGTTCTGAGATTTTTGAATTTGAGTATTTAATGCATAGTTGACATTCTTGCATTTTTTGCGTTATTTCATTATTCATTGTAGGCCAAAATATCGACTTGCGAGCTAACTTTAGACTTTTCGTAATACCCATGTGGCTATAATGAACCCAATCTATCATTTCATTTTGTAACCTCTTAGGGACTACACTTGCGTTTCCTTTAAATATTAAACCATCTATCTCCGTTAATCCGTCTTTGTATTATAATATTTTTTAATTATATCATCTAGTTTTGTGATATTTTTAGGCCAACCGTCGGCAATAATTTTTTTCGCGATACTGATTAGTTTCTCTTGAAATTCTTTGTAGTTATGCGGTGTAATATTTATTTCCGAAATTAACAGACATACCTGTGATTTTATTTCGTCTTCAATATCAGGATCATCTCTAGTATTTATATAAGCTCTTGAGAGAGTGATTATGAGATCCTTTCCCGTTTCATATCTAACCTCAAAATCATACTTTTGAATTTGAAGCAACATTCTCTGTATCCGTGCAGGGCATTTATTCAATGGTTTTTTGAAAATGTAGATATGCGGCATGTGGTCCGTCTCGACAATAACTCTTTTAGCAAAAATGTATTCAAGACATTTTTGCAAACCAAATCATATACCTAATAGTTCTTTTTCGATGTGCGTATCTGCACCATCGACATATACATATGGACTGCGCGTGGCAATGATAAGCGCGGGTAGTGCCGGCGTGAGAGAGGGGAAAACGAAGAGGCCTAATACTGTCTTTATCTATCGGCTCGGGACGTAAACATACTAGCTACAGTTATGTTGCATTTCCATGGCAACGCAGCGGCCAATAGAAACGCGATAGATGAAGTAGATAAAGACAGCATTAGTCCTCTTCGTTTTCCCCTCTCTCACGCCGGCACTACCCGCGCTTATCATTGCCACGCGCAGTCCATATGTATATGTCGATGATCTGAACTGAGTTTCTGTTAAAGCCTTCGATTCGTACGCACAAGGTAGCCCGTTTTGAAGTATGTACCGATGCTATTGTCATTATAATATTGTAACACTGGAACGTTAGTTAAGATTTTCTTAAAGTTATTGAAGGCTAGCTCTTGTTCTGACAACCACATGAATTCGTTATCTTTCTTTATTAGATTTCTAAATGGTATAATGTGTGATCTGAGAAATTTTTTGAAAATATGCTTATGTATATTAGCATTCCTAAAATTCTTTGTACCATTAATTTGTCTTTGGGACGTGGCATTTCTAAAATTACTTTGATTTTTGAACTATCTTGACTTGTTCCATTTTCTGAGATCACATGGCCCATGTAATTAATTTGTCTTTTACCTAATTTACATTTACTTCAATTAAAACGAATATTATTTAGTTTAGCTATTGTCAAAACTTTTTCTAATCTAGTGGCATGTTCTTGTTTACCTTTTCCCCAGAAAGCAAATCATCTATATAGGTGTCGAACACCTTCAGAATTAAAAATTTCTTTAAATCTACTTTGAAATACCTCTGGCGCGGATTTAATCCCGTATGACATTCTTAAAAAATTAAGAAGATGAAGAAGTTATTGAAGATTACTTAATAACGGAATAGCTACTTTTCTGGTTGGGTGAACCACTGATTTTCCATTTTCTGCTAGCTCTATGTGGTATGGTTTATTTATACAACCTATTCCTGTGAATAGATCTTTGATAAAGTCTGCCTTTAAATTATTATAGTCATTTAAGCTCTCAGAAATTGGTTCAATTCTCCTTATTAATTCTAATTCTACCCTAGATTCTAAACCTAATAAACCTTGTGTATTTGAGTATACTATATAGAACTATGATCTAGAGTTCTTTTTTTTGAATTTTTAAAGCATGGTAATTTTATTTTACCTATAGTATTGAAGTTACGACCTGTGTAGCATTGTAATTTGACATTCGAAGCTTTAATTTTATTTATATCATAATTCAGTGATTGAAATATCCTAAGAATTAGCACACAATAGCCATGACACCCATATCAATTTTTTATTTTATTATTTTTTATTAATTTCAATATCAGTTAGCCTATCATGCCCATTATTGTTATTGCTCACCTGCAAAATTGACCCAATATACATGTAATTAGTATTTTCTATATTATGGTTTTCATTACTATTATTAATTACATTAATTTCATTCACAATTTCATCAACTTCTTTGTTTCTATTTGAACATACATTTGCAAAATGATTTTGCTTTTTGCATATATTGCATGATTTACCAAAAGCTGGATATTTATTTACAGCATGTTGTTTACTACCACACTTTGCAGTTTACAATTACATTGGTTTTCATATTTACATTAGTATTGTCTCCATTACCTGATACATTCTTCTTGTTCAGGCTGTCAATTTCCTGGCTTGGAACAACCCCTGCTTGTGACATTGCCTTACTCCTGTATTTAGAAGTCCATAACATGGACTAAGTCCACTGCCCTGTCCAGTGTCAGGTTCTCTTCTTGTAGTAATCTTTCCCTTCTGGCGTTGTTGTTTATGCCACATACGAGCATCGTGATTGTTACTGAGTGACAGTTTCTCCAACTTGCACCTCGCTGCCTTCTTTTTTAATTCCATGATGTAATTGTCCAAACCTTCTTCCTGTCGATAGCTAAAGAATTTGTACCTTTCATAGTTCATATTCTCTTTACCAAGAAAGTGTTCATTGAATTTAGTTAAAAGCACTTGTAATTTGTCTTTGTCCTCGTCTGGGATTGTGAACATCGAGTAAATTTTGAATCCCTCCTATATAGTGTAGGGGCAGTGCACATTGTGTTTTCTCTTCCTTCTTATTGACTTCCGACGCAATTAGGTAGTTTTCAAACCTGAACCTCCAAATTTTCCGGTTTCCACAGTGATTTCCCGCCATTGTAAGCGGCACATTTCCTCGGCTGTCGCCCATTTTCGTTGTTTTTATTTCGACATTATTTAACTGGTTCACAGGTTCAATACAATACGTGTCTTTAATACCTTGATAGTTGTTTGAAGTATTTTATTTAGGAGCGTTGTCTACTCACTGTACCAATCATAGATCAGATATTATATATGGTACCAACCACGGTCGTACAACGACCGTGGTACCAACTGTCAGTCGGAGATCTGTTGCAATGGCCCTCAAGGCAACCGTTGCCAGTTACAACCTTAGAATATAATATTACCAGTCTCCCACAGAGCGAATTGTTTAAGGGATCATTCACTCCATAGCCGTGCGGACCCACGAGGTACGATCGTTTCGTATGGTATTTTGAACATTGTCTCACTCGCTGGAAACTGCCGCAAGCGACCAGTTCAATTAAGCATTGTTACGCTTAATCTGCAACCATGGTCGTATACACAGTCTGGAAACTCTATGGTTGACTTGAGTCTCTTACGGGTCGCCAAACTCGTAGTCCCTCGCTCAGCCACCAGCTAGCGCTTGGATCACGAAGTGGTAAAACGATTTCTATCCGGAATCGCAAGCATCCACTTTTTTCGCATTTCCGCATCTTTCGGCACTTTAAAAACAGACGTTTCTTGCTTTACACTTTTGTACCCCGTTTTACATTTCGGCACAATGCACGATTTCGTAATTTGTTTTTAAAAACGCAGGTATTCCTTGTGTTGACAAGTCAACTTACAGTTGTCAGAAAATGCTCCTATGTGACGACTTTTGGTACTACGGGCCAGTCGACGCTTAGAGGACTCACTGCTCACATAGGAAACAACCTCGAGTTTCCAGACCTGTGTATACGACCGTGTCTGCTACTTTATAGAATATACACTACTCACTTGATCAACTGCGGCAGTTGTTTAGTGTAAACAAATATTGAAGATAATGTGGTCATAGACGAGGTAATGCATGATTATATGAATATAGTCACTACAGATTTAGGAGCCTGTTCAAATCAACAAATTCCTGATGAGATGAGACGTTCAATTGCAGACCGAAAGGTTCATTCCCGAGGAACCTATTCCAAAATAAAAGGAGCTTTTCTTCAATATATTATATTTCGATAACCAAGTACGACACAGTACAGCGGCTGTTGCATCCATATTGGTTGTTTTCAGCTGGCCAAAATCAATGGGGCACAGTTGTAAGAGATTGGCAAAATGTATTTACAGAAATAAAAAAGCATAGCAATACAATAGCACATATCAATGCATGTCAAATGTGCGTTCTGTGGGAAGGAAATAGAGTTATCGATAAAGAGATGAAGGAGAGAATACCGTAATGAATCCTCGTTTTGGAAATTAGTCATAGATCGTTTAATAAATATTACTTCACTTTCCAAGAATTCTCTTTTCGGGGACATCGAGAGCATATTGGCTCTCTTGGTGAAGATCTAGAGTATAATAATAATTTTTTTGACCCAAGTCCAGTTAATGGCAAAGTATGATGGTGTTTTGAAACAATTTGTTGATATGCCCAAAGGCTAGTCAGACTTGAATTAATTTTGATGTATCCGACCTGTCGGCCTATATCGGGTAGAAGAGGTATCACTGATATTTTTTCCGCTGGAGAATAAATGTTATCATTATCAACAAATCATTAACAAATGTGTGGACCGTTCACTCTTCGTATTCCAATTATTTTAGTTGGAATGCTTTGGTTGTGATATATGTGCACGAATTTAAATTAGGAATAAAAGGAGAAAGAATAATTTTGATGTTTTGTGTAATTTAAAGACCCACCCCCTCACCCCCCTAGTAGAGCTTTCGTGTCTCTTAGAAGGACTCGCCCTCTCAGTTTGACAACAGCTATGTTATTTCGACTGAATAATAATTACCAATTTTTCTTTAAGACATTCCTGTATAGCCAGCGCATTGGTACTAGCTTTTCGTTTCCCAGAACCAGCTATCTGTTTCGCCATCCCCATCACCATATTGAAATCTTCATCTTCATCCGTCATTCTGATCTATGGAAGAATAAAATAGGTACAATGATACGTAACATTTTATTCTAACTACATACTATATAGATAGAAGAAAAAAACTGATAAATCGATCCCTTTTGTTACCACAATTTTTCGCTTTTGGAAACATCTGTGGGTCAAATCTATGATTGTAAAATCAGAGAATATATTGGAAATGATTTAGAAATAGGTAATGAAAGACGATAAATAAATTATACTCTATATTGTTACATTGATATTTTATCTAAATATTTTACATAATATATTTTTCTTATACTGTCACTCCTGTCAGGTTGCCTTTCGAAATAATTGACACTATAATATAAGAAATATGCGTTTGATATATACTTATGATCAGAAAAACACTGTTGACATTAGGGTTCAATAAAATACTATCCTTTCATATGAAAAACTGAAGATGGATGTCAAAAATGTAAGTTGAAACGGAGCTGCCGTTTTCAAAAAAAATAAAGTTCCTATTCTCACCACTTTAGCAAAATTTCAGATACGTACGAATAGGAACGGTGCAATTGTCTCTACAGTTGGTAACGCACGCACGTACATTTCATGTGAATGTGAGGTAATAATGTATAAGGGTGTTCTAGGTAAAGTCAAACCAACCATAGAGCTCAAGATCATAAAAGGTTGTACAATAGGTGGTGATGATCAATGACATCACCCAATGAACTATCATGGCGTCTGCCTGTCAACTTATAGAGCAGTCATGTCGTCTGTATGAACTGTCATGGTTACTTATGCATATCACAGCTATAACGTCATCTAAGAGGAGCTAATGGAATGTCAGAGTCTCCGTCTGTCAACCCAAGGAACTGGCCGGTAGCTATTTGTCATAGTGTCGGTAAACGAACTCCACTTCCTCCAGACCGGAAAATGCGCGAACTACTTCCTGGTCGAAGTGTGAAAGAGCTGAGCAGATAACCCATTCATAGAGCTCAACGTCATAGAATGTGTCATCATAGATCTATGGGATGTGAGATCAGAGAATTGTCATGATGGCTGTACGAACTGTGGTGGCGTTTGTATATCCTATCATGTCTGCTGTATGAATTGACACAGCGGATATCTGTGATGGATTCGTGTCAATTTTACACTACATGTATTGTTATTTGAATGATTAATGATATAAAACGGTCCTTCTCGTTGCTGATAATTTTATTTCGTTCTAAGAGGTTTGGTAAATGTTTTACAAAACTGTTATTTGCTTTGTTTATTCCTCTTGTTAATTGGGAATCTGATGATTCACCCTCTATGATTCAATGTCTAACGTTTATTCATCTTGATAATCCTATATTGAATTATCTAAGTTATCTTTAAAATTCAGAAAATTTAATTCTATATATATTAATGTAATTCAATTTTGAAAATATTACATATGCTTCAAGATTATTCTAATTGACTATTATAAGAAGAGAATAATTCTGATTAAGAAAGGAAGTAGTTTTGAAGTAATGTGAAGGTTCTAGTAGTAATTAGAACTGTTATAGTATTACGAATTTGAATGAATTAGAAATTTGAATAAATTAATATGCCAGTTCTAATGATTAAACTGAAATAGTAAGAGAAGAATAAGATTTCCCTATAATCATCTATGCTGAATTTTGAGTAATGAAAGCTAATGGTATGCTTACTCCAGTGGCGGCTCCTCGAAGGAGGCAAAGGAGGCTCAGCCTCCTCATCAATTTATCTTAATGATCATTCTCCATTTTATTTCCTGTTTCTCTGATAATTCTTTAAATTTTACAATTAATTCCCCGTTCTCAGCAGCTATTTTTAATCTGGCAACAGTGGCCAGAGGCTAGATTCTCTATATATCTCAAACGATAACTACATGTGGTCAACACAGTGGCCGTTTTCCCAACCAGTCCAATTGCCAAATAAGGTAAAACAGCGGATATGGCAACACTCTCTGTAGGCTAGCTTCTTGTTCGCACTCGGTCAACCGTATGAAATACGATTACTTGCTGCGAGGCTGCGACACGAGACACGTGCTCCGTCAGTTATTGTTTTTGTTTCGCTACGCGAAGTAAGGTTAAGTTATAATTTATCTGTTCGGTGAGTTATTAAAGGTCAAAATGAGTAGTGATTTAGTTGCTGAGTTCTTAGAAAATCCATTTAGTGGATTAACATATGACAGAAAATTGTTTTTTAAAAATAAACGGCCTTTACCGGATTTGAAAAGATTAGTGATGACAGGTATGTTTCAAAATCGAAGATTTAATACTGATAATTATAAAAAATATTTATGGTTAACGGGATCTCAGGTACACAATAAATTATATTGCTGGTATTGCTTGCTATTTACATCTGATACAACTTCATGTTGGGGGCACTCGGGTTATGATGATTTGAAAAATTTAGCTCGTGGTATAGACAGACATGAAAAATCGCAGGAACATATTACATCGAGTATTGAGTTAAAATTAACAGAAACACGATTAATCGAAATTGTGAACAATTTCGTTTAATCGTGTTTCTGTTCTTTTCGGCGACGTGGGAATTTTAATTGAAATTGGTGCGATTAGGACGCTTCGTGCAATACAATTAGTTTTAAGTAATCAAGTTTTAGACATAATAAGTCTTCTGATGATGGTCGTGAGACCGAAACGTACGTAAAGACAAGAAAAATATAAAGCATAAGTATTATTGTGACCTATTTCCCGAGAATTTATATATAAAAGATAATATTGTTGATCATTTTTCGCAAACTAAAGACCGTAGAATTCCGTTAATATATAAAAAAAGTTAATAAAAGTAATAAAGAAACACAATATGGAAAAGAGATTGAAATCAAATAAACGTTACACGACCGGCTAAATATATAAGGGAAGGAATCTAAAATATATAAAATGAAATACAAGATTTAGATAAAAATGAGATACAAATCTGTGAAATACAGCACACAAATCAAACGTGGAACCAATTGGATCCTTTTATGACTATAATAAAATAAGACTTCTCTTTTTGAAGTTTCGATAATTTATTTTTATCTTTATCAAAAATTGTTATGTTAATTATAGTGTTATAAGTAATTTAGAAAAGAATAGATAACTTTGATTAGTGAAATGCGTCTGCAGGTTTCTTGTGTTTTAAAATCTAATTAAAACTGCAGAAGTGTGTGAAAGAGAATTACAAGGCTATCTAATTATCAAATTGTCACATACGTATCTTTTGAGGTTGAATTAAATAGACAATAGAAAGTGGTAATTCAAAATATCTGAATTTGGTCATGTTTGAATTAGGTTATTATAAAGTTTTGAAAGATTAGAATCAATTCTATCATTAACACAATTGTTTTTTTTTAATTTGGATACTATGTAATATCAACGTTTATCGTTATTTTCGATATTCAAAATATTTGTATTGTTGTAGTCAAATGAATAGTTTCTGTCTTTTGCATGTTTGTCAAGTGCAGTGGATGAATTGACAATGATAAAATCAATGGGATAACCATTATTTACTAAAGCTTCTTTTGTTTCTTCAATAGATGTAGCTCTTAGTTCAGGAGAACTTTTTATATCTTTTAATATGAAAATAATAATTGAACTTGGTATATCTTCCTGACAAAGTAGGTTTGATGTGCCATTTAGTTAGAACTTTGATATAAAGGGTTTTCGTACTAAAGTACATCTAAAAAATTCATTTCACTATTATTTTCATTTTCATTTGTGAATTGCAATTCATTGTGAAAAGAATTGAATGAACTCTGAAATTTGTAACGAAGTTCTTGAATTATATATAAACATTGTAGATTATCAAAAAACTGTGCGTATATTGATCATAGTTGAGGATAAATAACTATTCTAAATCATCATAAATGCATACCCAGAAGTAGAATCCAATAATTCCGAATAGATATATCGTCATAAAGGATTTTAGATATTACCGGGTGTGGAAATCTTTGCGTTATAAGAGTCAGATTTGCTTTCGTTTCAATTCATAAATCGTGTAAGTGGATTTCATTCAAAATCGTAGTAAAACCTTGTTACTATCATATAACGGAACAACCGTAATAAGTAAAAAGCAGAATTTCACCAAATCCTCACCGGCGAGGAACTACCGAGGCAGGCTGTTCATTAGCTGGGAGCTTATAAAAGACAGCCGTTGGCTGAGGAAAGCAGTTCAGTTAATGCAGTTCCTAAAAACGGTCTTACGAAACAAGCGAACATCTTGTAAACTAAGACAATTTGAGAGAATATAAAGTACCGAAGTTTGATAAGATTTTATTTAAAACCGAAAATAGTAGTCAGGTGATTATAATTTCGATTAATAGAGTTTCCTCAATTGAGTTTGAAGTATTAAATTTACATTGATTTAAAGAGAAATAGAACAAAGATATTGTATCGTAGCGACCGATGGTGTTTCTAATGAAATAAATTTAAAGGTGAAATTAACACCAGTTGAGAGTCCAGGTTTTCGGGAACCAATGTCTAATCGCTGGAGGTGGCTGTATTTCTAGAGCGACTACCCTGAGGTACAGTCATTGAATTAAATTAAATATGTAAGGGCGGGAAGTCCTGACAACTGACGAGATGGTAATTTATATTATAGGTTCGTTCCAGCATGAATAATTTCCAGTAATATTACTATAACGCAAGCGCAGTAATAGTTTATCGTTCCAACAGTATGAATTTACCGGTTCAGAACTGAAAATTACTAATAGTACACCGTTCCAACAACTTTGAGAGAAAGTACAATTACGGTTCAAACGATGAAGCAAGAACCAACAGTTCTGAAACTTGACACGCATGCTCAATAACGCAATACCTTATTATCAAATTAGATAGAGTCCCTGATTAGGGATGGCAAAAATTATAAATATATCGATATATCGATACATCGATGTTCAAAAGGAATATGTATCGATACATTCGATATATCGAAACAAATGTATCGATATTTTCAATATATCGATACTTTCTTAAATTTCGTAAGAATTTGACTAAATAAGTATTATTTTCACAAGTAAATAAAGCTACAAATTTAATGACATCGTTTATTCATGATTTTATGATAACAAGCTAAAAGAATATAATACGTTATAAATATAGGGAAAAATGCAAATAACTCTAATAAATAATAAGAAAAAACATAATTCAATTCCAGTATTCAGATGGAAGTTATTGTAAAAATAACAATTTATATAATCTTTTTCCAGTTATTCTGTTGCGGGTTTTCGTAACATATCAGGTGCACCGACATAATTAAAAATTATATTAGCAATCATCCGAGCAAGCTCAACGAATATACTGATCATGTAGAAAGTAGAATTCCACCTTGATTTGACGTCTGAAATAAATTTTTCAATTTTGTCCTGCGGAATATCATTTTCTGATCGTTGTTTACGCAGTTGATCACTTGCACGTACACTGCGCTTAAACCATGTAACGATATTTCTAATTCTTAATAATAATCCGTTTAAGCTCTGCGTGTTTGTAATGGAGCTTTCACAAACTAAATTTAATGTATGTGCAAAACAGGGTATCTGCCTGTTTTTACCGAACGTATCGAAGACAGCTTTTGCCACATTATCTGTTACCACCGCTACAACGTCATTAGAATTTAAATCCCATTCAGAAATGATTTTTAAAAGGTCTGCATAAATATAATGGGCCGTAAAAGATGTAATCGACTGAAGTGCCTTAGCAATTGAAGGCGGAGTAAAGCTTGAGCTAAAAGAGGCTTCTGATGCTTTTTTCACCGATGATGGTGGTGACTTGTTGCGGTGTTAATGCAAATTTTTCTGTCACCAAAAACACTTTTATGAATAGTTGAATGCTTTTGCTTTTTGCACTAAGATTCGAAGTGTTACCAGAACGTTTCAAAACTTTTGAGCAAATATTACAACGTGCCTCGACACTAGATTGTTTAGTAAAATATTTCCAAATATTGCTTTTTGGTGGCATAATATCCAATAATAAGATACTGACACTATTAATCAAAAATAAAACTACTATTTCTTAATGAACCGCACTGTGTCATATAGAAAATGATGCGACAACGCTTGGCCCTTTTTTTATAACCTTGGGTGACTCAAATCTTTTCGGGGCTTACTCATTTATTGAAAGATAATACAAATATTGCGCATTCTATTATTACAAGTTTGTTTAAATTTCAGTAATCTTCTACTGAAAGCTAGATGGCAGGCCAGGACGGAGAACAGAGAATAATAGATTTCATTACTGTTTATTATTAGAAGATTCTGAGCTGAGGTTACATCATACTCAAAATTATAAGAATATAGAGCAAAATACGGCAATATCGATATATTTTTAGTGATATATCGATAATTTTATCGATATATTTCAGCGAATTATCGATATAGATATATCGATATATTTCGCATAATGTATCGATATATCAAATATATCGATACATCGTTGCCATCCCTATTCCTGATAGCTGACGCTACCTTAACCAAAGAAATTTATTTTGTATCAAGTTGCTATAAATCGAGAATTTTTGAGTGGGTTTTAAGATTTTGAATATTTCAAAATGGAAAGAATTGAAGGTATTGTTTAATTTTTCAAATTTTATACTTTATTATAACTACTACCTACTACATTTTATATCTAATTTGGCTCTTGTGTTTATTGCAGCAGTACAGGGTTTTGTTATTGATTCTTTCGATAGTAATCTAACAAATTCACCTACCACCAGTGCTTTTGACTGGTGGACATCAAATAATACGAAAGTATTGATCGATTTTTATCAGAAATATCGTCCGAAAGTAGGAACTATGAAAATTAAAAACTTTAAATGTATGTGAGAAATCATTGCAACAGCGATGTCGCAACTATTAGGGATAGAAGTACCTTCTAAAAATGTTGAAAATCGATGGAAAGTGCTTGAATGTAATTATAAGAAGTGGGTGGTCAATAAAAAATTGACTGGTCGCGGAAGGAAATATTTCGAATTTGAGGAGGAAATGGACATTGTTTATGGCAAGAAAAGAAGTGTGCATCCTAAAATTGTGCTGGCATCAGAAACCAAGCATATTCCTTTAGATTTGATGAATAAGAGTGAGTCAGGGAATGTCTCAGATCAAGAAAATTTGGAAACGACAGTCTTACCAAACTCAAATGTTGTTAATAAGGGAGAAATTTTAAGGAAAAAAGCGGTCAAGAAACAGAAATCTGTCTTAGAGCAGATAAGACAGGATAAATTAATCTATCAAGAAAAAAGGCTTGAATTTCTTCGCAATGCTCATGCAGAAGCTATGCATTTGCTTAGAGAAAGGAATGAAATAGCCAGAGAAAAAAACGTTTTACTACAGAAAAGCTGTAGTTGCCAAAGTATTCAGAAATAAGTTGCTTACAAGTAATTATTTTGACATCTTGTTTAGATTTTTAGTCATACCATTTCATAAGGTCTATTTTGTGAGTATATTTTATTAAAATAATATATTATGAAGTTAAGTTGTTGATAATATTACTCCTGTTAATCCTCCACTAAATTAAATAAGAATAATAATAAAGACATTTATTATACAAGTAAATTTTATTTACATTAATAAACCTATTAGAGTAAAGTATTTACAACAGCATCTCTAATTCTACGAGCATCTCTGCCCCCATCTAGATCTTCATTATCAACGATATTTTCTAGTTGAATCCTATCTGGATTCATTACCTCTTCATCCTCCCTGGCTTCCACAACAAATTCTTCATTCAGGGCTAAATTGTGTAAAACGCAAGCTGCTCTTATTAAATGAACAATATACTCAATTTTTCTCAATTTGACATGGTACAATTGTCTAAATTTTTGCTTTAATATGCCAAAGCAATGCTCAATTACATAGCGATTTCTGGCTAACTGTACATTATAGTATGATTGTCTCTACTACTGTTTATTATTAGAAGATTCTGAGCTGAGGTTACATCATACTCAAAATTATAAGAATATAGAGCAAAATACGGCAATATCGATATATTTTCAGTGATATATCGATAATTTTATCGATATATTTCAGCGAATTATCGATATAGATATATCGATATATTTCGCATAATGTATCGATATATCAAGTATATCGATACATCGTTGCCATCCCTATTCCTGATAGCTGACGCTACCTTAACCAAAGAAATTTATTTTGTATCAAGTTGCTATAAATCGAGAATTTTTGAGTGGGTTTTAAGATTTTGAATATTTCAAAATGGAAGGAATTGAAGGTATTGTTTAATTTTTCAAATTTTATACTTTATTATAACTACTACCTACTACATTTTATATCTAATTTGGCTCTTGTGTTTATTGCAGCAGTACAGGGTTTTGTTATTGATTCTTTCGATAGTAATCTACCAAATTCACCTACCACCAGTGCTTTTGACGGGTGGACATCAAATAATACGAAAGAATTGATCGATTTTTATCAGAAATATCGTCCGAAAGTAGGAACTATGAAAATTAAAAACTTTAAATGTATGTGAGAAATCATTGCAACAGCGATGTCGCAACTATTAGGGATAGAAGTACCTTCTAAAAATGTTGAAAATCGATGGAAAGTGCTTGAATGTAATTATAAGAAGTGGGTGGTCAATAAAAAATTGACTGGTCGCGGAAGGAAATATTTCGAATTTGAGGAGGAAATGGACATTGTTTATGGCAAGAAAAGAAGTGTGCATCCTAAAATTGTGCTGGCATCAGAAACCAAGCATATTCCTTTAGATTTGATGAATAAGAGTGAGTCAGGGAATGTCTCAGATCAAGAAAATTTGGAAACGACAGTCTTACCAAACTCAAATGTTGTTAATAAGGGAGAAATTTTAAGGAAAAAAGCGGTCAAGAAACAGAAATCTGTCTTAGAGCAGATAAGACAGGATAAATTAATCTATCAAGAAAAAAGGCTTGAATTTCTTCGCAATGCTCATGCAGAAGCTATGCATTTGCTTAGAGAAAGGAATGAAATAGCCAGAGAAAAAAACGTTTTACTACAGAAAAGCTGTAGTTGCCAAAGTATTCAGAAATAAGTTGCTTACAAGTAATTATTTTGACATCTTGTTTAGATTTTTAGTCATACCATTTCATAAGGTCTATTTTGTGAGTATATTTTATTAAAATAATATATTATGAAGTTAAGTTGTTGATAATATTACTCCTGTTAATCCTCCACTAAATTAAATAAGAATAATAATAAAGACATTTATTATACAAGTAAATTTTATTTACATTAATAAACCTATTAGAGTAAAGTATTTACAACAGCATCTCTAATTCTACGAGCATCTCTGCCCCCATCTAGATCTTCATTATCAACGATATTTTCTAGTTGAATCCTATCTGGATTCATTACCTCTTCATCCTCCCTGGCTTCCACAACAAATTCTTCATTCAGGGCTAAATTGTGTAAAACGCAAGCTGCTCTTATTAAATGAACAATATACTCAATTTTTCTCAATTTGACATGGTACAATTGTCTAAATTTTTGCTTTAATATGCCAAAGCAATGCTCAATTACATAGCGATTTCTGGCTAACTGTACATTATAGTATGATTGTCTCTACTACTGTTTATTATTAGAAGATTCTGAGCTGAGGTTACATCATACTCAAAATTATAAGAATATAGAGCAAAATACGGCAATATCGATATATTTTCAGTGATATATCGATAATTTTATCGATATATTTCAGCGAATTATCGATATAGATATATCGATATATTTCGCATAATGTATCGATATATCAAGTATATCGATACATCGTTGCCATCCCTATTCCTGATAGCTGACGCTACCTTAACCAAAGAAATTTATTTTGTATCAAGTTGCTATAAATCGAGAATTTTTGAGTGGGTTTTAAGATTTTGAATATTTCAAAATGGAAGGAATTGAAGGTATTGTTTAATTTTTCAAATTTTATACTTTATTATAACTACTACCTACTACATTTTATATCTAATTTGGCTCTTGTGTTTATTGCAGCAGTACAGGGTTTTGTTATTGATTCTTTCGATAGTAATCTACCAAATTCACCTACCACCAGTGCTTTTGACGGGTGGACATCAAATAATACGAAAGAATTGATCGATTTTTATCAGAAATATCGTCCGAAAGTAGGAACTATGAAAATTAAAAACTTTAAATGTATGTGAGAAATCATTGCAACAGCGATGTCGCAACTATTAGGGATAGAAGTACCTTCTAAAAATGTTGAAAATCGATGGAAAGTGCTTGAATGTAATTATAAGAAGTGGGTGGTCAATAAAAAATTGACTGGTCGCGGAAGGAAATATTTCGAATTTGAGGAGGAAATGGACATTGTTTATGGCAAGAAAAGAAGTGTGCATCCTAAAATTGTGCTGGCATCAGAAACCAAGCATATTCCTTTAGATTTGATGAATAAGAGTGAGTCAGGGAATGTCTCAGATCAAGAAAATTTGGAAACGACAGTCTTACCAAACTCAAATGTTGTTAATAAGGGAGAAATTTTAAGGAAAAAAGCGGTCAAGAAACAGAAATCTGTCTTAGAGCAGATAAGACAGGATAAATTAATCTATCAAGAAAAAAGGCTTGAATTTCTTCGCAATGCTCATGCAGAAGCTATGCATTTGCTTAGAGAAAGGAATGAAATAGCCAGAGAAAAAAACGTTTTACTACAGCTGTAGTTGCCAAAGTATTCAGAAATAAGTTGCTTACAAGTAATTATTTTGACATCTTGTTTAGATTTTTAGTCATACCATTTCATAAGGTCTATTTTGTGAGTATATTTTATTAAAATAATATATTATGAAGTTAAGTTGTTGATAATATTACTCCTGTTAATCCTCCACTAAATTAAATAAGAATAATAATAAAGACATTTATTATACAAGTAAATTTTATTTACATTAATAAACCTATCAGAGTAAAGTATTTACAACAGCATCTCTAATTCTACGAGCATCTCTGCCCCCATCTAGATCTTCATTATCAACGATATTTTCTAGTTCAATCCTATCTGGATTCATTACCTCTTCATCCTCCCTGGCTTCCACAACAAATTCTTCATTCAGGGCTAAATTGTGTAAAACGCAAGCTGCTCTTATTAAATGAACAATATACTCAATTTTTCTCAATTTGACATGGTACAATTGTCTAAATTTTTGCTTTAATATGCCAAAGCAATGCTCAATTACATAGCGATTTCTGGCTAACTGTACATTATAGTATGATTGTCTCTCAGTTAGCTGTCCTCGATCCTTGAAAGGTGTCAATAAATTAGGCTGCAGGGGGTAACCACTATCTCCAAGTAAAAAATACTGTCCACATTTTGCAGGCAGAGTTTGAAAAATCTCTCAATTGCGAAACACTCTACTATGATGAACAGATCCTGGGTATCCAACAAAAATGTCTCTTATTTTACATGATTTATCACAGACAACTTGCATCTAAAAAAAAATTGTATAGATACCTACATAGGTAATCTTAACATTAACTTACTTGAATAGAGTAATAGCCTTTCCTATTGATATATGAATCTGAATCATGCTCTGGCTTATAAATTTTTATGTGGCTTCCATCAATAGCTCCAATTACATTTGGAAAACCGTTAGCTCTAAAATCTCTTTCAATTTCAACCTTTTCCTCATTGCTTGGCCATATTATCACTTGCGTAGCCAAGTTACTTAGAAAAACTGTGACTCTTCTAATGATCCTTTCTAGAGAAGATTTTGTTATATTAAAACGGTCAGAAACATCTGCAAAGCTTGCCGTTTGATGTCCCATATACCAAAGAAAGACTAGAATCTAAAATGTATGAATTTAGAATAGTATAACTTGAGAACAAATTTAATATGTGCTACTTGATTGAGAGCGGAGATTTTTCCAAATTTCCCACTTTGAATCTTAAAGAGTTCACTTGTTTCAAATCTTCCACTTAGATCATTTGCTATGTTTCTTGAGAGGCAGAACTGTTGAAAAAATTCCTTTTCAGAATAGTTCACCACGGTTTGTTCTGGAACAAAGTAACATAAATATCTGCACAATAGGTTATCGTAAATATACCCACCTAAATAGTCCCCATTCCTTGTCGCTGGGTCTCCTATATTATCTAAATCCTCGCTATCTGAAGAATCATCAATATTTTCTAAATAATTCAAATATTGGTACTCCATTACCTTTCTACACAATATAACAAATCACGTTAAATATCGTTAAATCACGATTATAAACCCTTAAAATCGCCAATTTGCTACTTAAAAAATGAACATTCGTTATTACAACTGATGAAATTATTCATAGTAGTGCGAAGATCGCTGTCTGACGGAACGGGCGGGAGGACATTCGGATCTGAAAAGGGCAGAATTTCTAGCGTGACTACCCAGGGGTTCTGTCTGAAGTAAGTAAAGGATACATCCTCGCAACGTCAACTTACGGTTGGTTACACCATTACCGTGATTCAAGAACCTGCAGTCTGACGAAACGGGCGAGCGGACATTCGGATCTGAAAAGGGCAGAATTTCTAGCGTGACTACCCTTAGGTGCTGTCTGAAGTAAGTGAAGGGTACGTTCCGGCAACGACAACCTTGTTTCTACGTCGTTAAATTAATTAATATTGTCTAAATAGCAGAGTATGTGAAACATTTTGATCGAAAAAATTTTATGATTTAACGCGACCCCACGGAAAATGTTTGTTTTGGTGTATAGAACAAAAGTCTAAAATTTCTACCTCCTAAATTGACCGCGACCCCTTTTTTGTCGCCATTTTGGGGTATTTTTGACATTTTTAGGGGAAGTTCGTCAAAAAAAAATTGCTATCTCCAGTTGTATTGAGAATTAGGAAACCAAACTGGAACACCTTCATTGTCAATGCTTAAGGAACTGCCAGTCCAAATTTCAAGTTAATCCGACCTCCCCCTCCCTCGCAATAAATATATATATATATATATATATATATATATATATATATATATATATATATATATATATATATATATATATATATATATATATATATATATATGTTTCTTCTTAGGTTCTCGCGGACGTAATGTGTAGAACTGGATTCTCGGGTATTGATCCGCGTTGTGTGGTTTCGGTCCTCAAAAGGACCAATTTCACGACGTTTCGGCAAAGTCGCATTTGCCATCTTCAGGTGATTCGACCGTAGAGTCTGGAAAATCTAGGCGAACTAACTAGTCGAAACCTGTAGTTAACTGACTTCGGATCCCTATGCCTCCAGCCACGTCAGGACAGGGATCTATACAGGGGTTATAATATTCCTGTAGCACGTTGGTGATCTTTACAAGTAATACGTTTGCTTTTAAGTCCTTTTAACATACCAAATTCAGAATAATTTCTCGTTTCCATCAAAATTGTCTCATAGTTCAATAAACTATTGCAGAAATGTTTTCTTTCGGTGAAATCCCCATTTATTTTGAATTCTGTCTGTGGTAAAGCCCTGTTTATCAGCGATCTAGGTGATAAATTCTTGGTCAATGATAATAATATAAGCTTTCAAATGAATTTATTGTTCTCAAACCTAAAACGAGTTACATTAAATAGCGCTTTCAGACGAATTTTATTATACAAGTTATTTCTCAAATGTTAATTACCACGTTATCATCTCATCAAGCAAAACATAGGAGAGAAAGTTTTTTGGGGGAAGTGTAGGTTACGTTGGCTAAGGTACTGCCTATGATATAAGAGGTCGCAAATTGGTAATGTTTATGAAGCAAGGATCCCAGTGATTTTTTCAAATTTTCAATTTTAGCAAAAGTTCCTGGTGAAACCCCCAAGGATATTTGATGAAACTATTGGATCAAGAAAAGATGTAGGTAGTACGTAACATTTATTAAAAAATAAAGATAGACAATATTTCTTTTTTATAACATACATGACAATGTGTAGAGATGTCAGGACTAGTAAAAACTATTGGGACAAACAAGAAACAAAATGTCCTCTGGCCATTTAAATTATGCATTTGCATTATTTTAAACGGAATGCCGTATCTATTTTTATGACTTTGAAAAATATTGAGGGCATTCTATTATTAGAAAAAGCAAGTTTGTTCTCTGTATCTCAAAAACGAGATGTTTAATTGTTTTTCTGAGAGTTACATTAATCCAACAGAAAAATTGAATGACATTTTTTTTATGTAACACCTTTTCCAGCATGGAAAATGAAAAGGTGGTGGGAGTTGCTAGTAGAACAGTAACGGTAAAAAACATATATCTTTACTAAAAAAAATTGAAAAAATGTTTAATAAGGGTCTGACACTATACAAAATTCTTCCAACAATTCTCTCGATTTTACTAAAATGCTCAACGCGTAGTGTCATACGGCTATTTGAATCAAACTTTTGCAAGATATGTTTGTTACATTTTAACGGCATTAATATTTGCCGTTTTCCAACTAGGACCCTATGGTATATGTTGTAGCTAGTTTTTCCGAAAATGAGGCACATGAATTCAATTTCAACGAAAAACACGTTCATAAAATTATATGGTATCATAACAATTCGGATGCTAACAGTCTTTTACATCAAATTGAATTTGAAGGAATACAATTGAGCCATGTAAAAATTAGGAAGTCAATTTAAATTTGAAGGCGTACTTACAGAACTAAAATGATTTTAAATGATTCCAAATGCAGACTCATACCATATAAATGAAATTGTAACTTGAATAAACAATATTTTTTGTTTTGAAATATTTTACTTTTTCCCCTTGCAAAATTAATTGTAGTTCCCAAAAAACAAGGTAGTAGGACATATTACACATCAGATTGGTTATCGAAGAAATACATGCATGAATTTATTCCGGAATCTCATATAATAGCGGTTTATAAAATAATTTTTTCGTGTATTATGAATTGAAAAGTTTTTATTCCAATTCAACAGAAGTGTACCTAGATGATTTTCCTGTAGAGCATAGAAATAATTTGAATCGAAGAGATAATTCATTATCAGAAGTTTTATATTAAAATACAATGCAACTCAATATCTATTAGAATTGCACTAAAGTTAAATTTGTATAAGACCTGACCTTTGTAATAAGAATCTGTTTCCATATAAATACAAGGATATTATTATTTAAGCAGAACAATCTTATGGATCGAGTTTCAATTCTATTCAATTCAATTGTTTTCAATTTCTTACACACTATATTTTACACCGAACAAGAAGAGGACATTATTATATTCACAAAGAAAAATTGTTAAATAGTGCAATGCAAAGCCGATGGTCCGTTATGAGCAAAGGGTACCTGGGTCGCCTCTTTATTAGAGATTATGATTTATGGCTTGCTAGCTACACTCTCTGTCACATTATAAATTCAACAAACAAACTATGTTATAAAGATTTGTTTGGGAAAACAGAACTTATGTCCGTCGAACTATGAAAAATCAACAATCCGCTTTAATGAGATGATAGAATCGCCTCCCTGGAACTATAATTTCAAATTCAACAAACTACGTAATACAAATATGTTTGTGAGAAGAGAAGGTATGTGCGTCGAACTATGGAAAACCAACAATTAATAACATGATTTAATCGATCCCCTCGAACTCAATCAGTTTTAACGCCGTTATACCCCGTTATTCTCATCTGTTGTTTCCTAATGTAATATCGTTAGTGTTAGCACCCAAAATTAGATTTTTATTTATACGAACTAGAAACATTTCCACCACAATACCAGGAAATAGACGGAAAGGGTTCAGGTCACATACTTTCTTTCAAAAAATATTTAGATCTAAAAAATGACAGTAAAAGGTCAAATAGTAGACTCTGCTAATTAAGCTCGAATATGCTGCGAGAAGAAGAGGCAGTTTTGGAGAGGATAATCGAAATCATAAAGTTTTTAGCTGGTCAGAATTTTATTTTTAGAGGATCTTCTGAAAAATTATCCTGCTCAAATGAAGGAAATTTTCTCTAAAGTTAGTAGAATGTTTTTATAACTTTGATAATATACTATCAGAACACATTGCTCGAATTCAAAATGCTCAGCATGCCCCATCTCTGGGCCCCAATATTCAAAATCAATTGATTAATATAATTTCTGAAAAAACTAAAACTATTGTAGTTGATCTTCTGAAACAATATAAATACTAATCTGTGATTCTAGATTGTACACGTATCTCACACAAAGAACAACTTACTGTTATTGTGAGATTTGTTTATTTTAACACGTCAAGAAAACTTGCTGAGGTAAGAGAATTTTTAGGTTTGTTACCAGTAACTGATACTATTGGACAAGGGTTAGCAAATTATTTGTTGAATTTGTTAAAGTCATGCAATATTGAACTAGAAGATTTACAAGTCCAAGGATATGATAATGGTGCAAACATGAGAGGAAAAAATAAACATTTAATTTGGTAGTAAATGGTGCCGTTTAAAGCTCATTGAGAATCTCAAATTGTTTTTCTATTGTTCAGGAAATATATGATTTTTTCGGCATCAACTTCACGTTGCGATATCATTACGAACCTGATTTTAAATCTCTTTCAAATACGCGATAGGAATGAAGAGTTGATGCTATAATACCTCTTCGCTTTAATTTTAATGAAATGTACGAGGCATTATACACTATTTTTATCAATGACAAGAATGACAGTGACGCAAGGAACATGGCGAATTCATTAATGTTAAAGCTAAAGTATTATAGGTTCGTATGTTCAGTTGTAATATAGAACAACATTTTATCCAAAATTAATACTGTAATCAGAACTTTGCAAAAGTCAGACATTATTCTTTCAGAGGCGGTCAAAATGATCGATCTGGTCGAAAAAAACTTATACATTATAAAGGCGTATACAGCACAGTGCTTCTGAATAATTGCTGCTTGATTCAAAATCAATTGCTGAAGATTCAGAATGTGGACCTGAATTCGTCGAAACTGCTTGTTCACGTCTCCGAAAAATACATTTTGATTATGGGCTGCAGATGAGCCCATATTAGATCCAAAAAAAAAAATTTAAAGTTAATTTTTATATCTTGCTACTTAGCATGGCGATCTTACAATTGAATGAAGGATTCGATTTATTAACAGAACACAACAACAAGTTTTCATTTTTGCAAGACATTGATAGTTGGAGGGCATTGGAGAGATACCAAAAAAAGCACAGTGTCTCAACCTAGAAAACAAGTTAACATATGAAAATAGATCAGATATTGACGGGAAAGATCTATTCAATGCTGCTATCTTCTTCCGTTAAAAAATTATAAGCAATTTTGTCGTATCGATAGTTAATTAAACATTATCACGTCATGATCAATATTATTACTAATTATTGATTGAACAGAACAGATATGCTTACGATGAACTATCTAGAGAAATATTACGTGAGGCTTCAGTAGGAGAAGCAGAACGGAGTTCTTTCTGTGGTACTAGTAGTAGCATATTATATGTTTTTCAATGTTTAATTAATAATTAATACTAATTGATATTAATAATGTTTGTTAGCACACAAAGTTGTAGCTACGTCTACGTGCCAGCAAGCCGCACGGCATCGTCATTACCAGGGTGCGGCAGCTCAAAGCAAGGCGGCGCGACTGCCTCAAAAAAGCGCTGGTATAAGTGCGGTGGCTCACTCCTCGATTTCTTGATTTTGTGATAAATCGCAGCGACATAAAATCACACTACTTATTTGTGGCGTGCTCGCTCATTGAAGATATTATTATCGTAATGTTAGTTTGTAGTTCAATTTATTGTATCACCGCGAAATACCCGCAACTAAGACTTTTGTAAAAGTCGAAGCTTTTTAGTACAGTATGCCACCATTCATAAACAATGTTCAATGAACCACAGAAGCGACAAAATTGTTTATAATTTTTTATCGGAAGAAGATTGGTTTGTTTTTTTACAGTTTTTTCAGAAAAATAAGCTGCTTTTTAAATATGCAAAAATATAGGTAAGTTTCCGGCAAAAACATTCGATGACATCTACTTCAGTTTTCAAATTTGGATAAATATGCAAATTCAGCTTACACTATTTGTATTAATATAATTATTTCCGTTGTTTTTTCTTCCCCTATAATAGAGCTGAGACATCGAGGTTCGCTCCCCCTGTACCGATATCTAAAAAATAACGCCATAAGAAAAAACTCAGCAATTTTCAATTATCTCATCAACCCGTAAAAATATTCGAGACATATTTTTGATACATATTGACATGTGACATGTCCACGCCTTAGAATTTTCGCAGTTCTATGCTTCCCGTATTTAGACTCACTTGAAAAATGGATATAATACTTTGCAGATCTGTTATTCTGCCGAGGTTTGGAATCCTTAGATACCAGAAACTGTCGCGGAAGTTCGCGCTTTGCATTTGAACAAACTATAACATGTTTTCTAATTTTCGTTTTCCGTGTATGTAACTATCGACTACGTAGCTTCGAATTTAAAACTTCGGGCACGAAAGTATGTAAGTATGAAACGAAATAATAATAGGTTCTTGAATGTTGGTGGTTGCATAAATATAAATTAATATGAGAAGATTCCAAAGTTTCAGGCTTATAGTTAGGTGCTTATAGCATGTCACAATTTTCATTCCAATTTTCCATCAAATAAGTATGTTATTATTTGGCGCCAATCTAATTTTTCATGATTAATTGGGAATATATTAGCTACATTGTAACATTCTTTCTAAACACGGGAAGCATCAAGCTACGAAAAGTCTAGCGAGAACTGGATCTCGTCATTACATATCAAAAAATGTTCCGGAAATCGGCGTTCAACATCGACAAAGATATCTTTCGGGTAAACCGATAGATTTGAGACTGGATAACTTGGTGAGAAAATGTATAACAAAACGAAGTGGTGCGAAAAGGTCATTTCCCAAGTCTATCAGTATTAGAAAATTTCCATAACGGTGACTTTTCAAGAACACAGAATTTATCATCGTGAAGTCACTAGGAAAGTGAACTTATTATTCAAGTGTTACCTACGGTTAACTGTTAATAACCTATTTGCAACAACTTTTTATCAAATGGGCAACCCATACTTTAGATATTTATTAGCTACCTACAAATAGAAAATCCGAGTTTTCCAAAACATTACTCTATTCTAGATATCTTAGATGTGAAACGCTGAGTTCCGGGACATTTTTAATGTCTGCTATCATCTATTAGCTTATTTTGTAACTATCTTACATATCAGAAACTGTTGAGAGGTCCGCGTTTCACAACTTTCCCTAATTTTTGTGTAACTATGGAGTTTGTAGCTCCGCATTTCTGATGGTAGTTATCACTACATCAGCACCAAAAAAAAATATTTCGATCAAAATTACGACGAAGAAACTTTAATTACGATCCTACATGAAATTATAATATAATTGATGAATATTTTCATCCATGTCCTGGAAGTCACGTCATTTCAGGGACAGTCCCGGAACTCGTCTATAGACAAATAAAATTTCCAGGACTGACCTGGAACTCGACAAATGTCTCGGAACTCGTCATCAAGCAATAAAAAAAGTCCCGGAACTAGTCGCTTGACATATATATATATATATATATATATATATATATATATATATATATATATATTATTAAGATTAAACTCTTATGAGTTTATTTTGCCCCACGTTGTGGTGACAATTGTTAAGAAAACTCTTACTGAGTTTTTATTTATTTAATAATTATAATTTATGCTTCCGGCTAGCTTTTATTTATTTATTTTGAATAATAATGATGCTTTTCTTTTTATATTATTTTATGGAATTAAACACAATGTTCTTTGAATGTTAAAAAATTTCTATATTTAAATCTCTATGACTCTATTTATCTCGGGTTTCTAATTTACAATTTTATTTTATGTTCTAAGCATAGAACTAGCTTTAACCTCAAAACTATTCAATATTAATAGTTGTTTACAAAATTACAAACGACAATCTTTCTTTCAGATTTACAAATAACACTACAATGGAAATATAATAAACAAACTTACTTTTAGTTTATATCCAAAAGTGTGTTTAACTATGTTGGCAATTTTCAATTTAATTCTTTTATAATTTCGTTGATGATTCACTTTTACACAATACTATGCTTTCTCACAATAATCACAGGTAACTAATTTGGATTACTTCTTCTTGAGACTCAGGAACTGTTGATAATACTTTGTTTTATCCTTTTAGATAAAACATGAAACTTTTCGATGCTTTATTGAAATTATTGATGAATGGCAATCGTTGGATACTACTTCTTAATTGGAGGTTATTACAGCCTTTTTACTGGATTCAGATACTTGGAATAATCGTTGACTTTTAATAAAACTTATTAACTTTGGTTTCTTTGAACCTATCGAAGTTTGGAACACTTTCGTTCACTGGTTTTTTATAGGTTATAAAATTTTTTGTGAGTTGCAGGAGTACTTTCGCTCTACAGATGTAATGGCAAACTGAACTTCTTTACTTTCAGATTCGTTTTTATAGGCCTCCAAAACCGACGCTACTTTATGTCATAAACAACCTATGAGATGATTGCTTTTCAAATCAAGCATGCCAAGCTAATTGTTGTGAAACTGACACAAGTCTTCATTGTTACCAGATTGACATTGGAAATTCCTATTGACCAATCAGAATTTAGTATTCTTTACTTTTTGAATTATTTGAGATTTTCAACTTATTTTAATTGTTAGTGATTCCTTCTTTTTAAATTAATATTGCCTACATTTTTCCCCACACTTTGGTATAATATAACCTATGATTGGGTTATTATTAATATGATTATTCCCATATTTATGGTTTTCTTGACAGTTACTTATTCTTAAATCTAATACATACCATATTATATCAATAACATTCTTTTAACATTATATAACTCAAATTTACTAATCCTAACTTACATCTATAACATTATTCAATGTTTTGTACTATCTCATGATAGTTTTGTAATCATTTTACTTATGATTTATGATTTCGTTACACTGAACGTTTCTTCACTTTCACTGAAGTTCTTGTTTATCACTTCTTATTCTATTACATCGTTGTTTATTATGTTTTACATTGTTAATATTAATAACCTAACTATTATTTAGCTTTTATTATTGTTTTTAATTCCATAAAAATATTTTATATTTGATCTTTTCTGATTTTCAAAGTTCGGTAAGTTATTATTTTTAAATTTTTTATTGTCTATGAAATGAAATCATAACAAATTCCCCTAAATCAATTTTAACATATTAATTCACATTAATATTTAAAATTTATTTATCTTTTGATTTTATTTTCATGAACTAAATTTATTAATAATTATACTTGTATATTTGATCAATATTAAATATTCCCCTTATCTTTCCGTTTTCAGGATTCATTAATTCATAACTATTTTCAGCATTTTCATTCATGACTACATATGGACCTTCAAAAGCAAAACATAATTTTCCACATATATTCTTTTTATTATTAGTTACTCTCATTGCTCTTACTATTACTAATTCACCTATTTCAAATTTAATTAACCTTCCTCTTTTTCTCATTCCCCTATTCATATACTTTCTTGCATTTCTTTCTAACCTATTTCTTGTAAATAAATTCCCTCTTTGATTTTACATTTCTTTTTATCTTTTTCTGATAATTCTGTTTTCCCTTTTCTAATTCTATCTAATGAAATATTTGTTCCTACTTTATATTTGAACATTCTATATGCACTTCGAATACCAAAAGGCGTAACTTTAAAACGATACACTTCTCCGTCTATCATAAAACCAGTGTAATCTCTACAACTTTCATGTAAAGGAATCAACCAGAAACTATGTCTTAAATCAACTTTACTAAAAATTTGTGCCTTTATTATTCTACCAAAAATTGACTCTATATTTTTAGGAGCTTCATATTGTGGTACTGACAATCTATTCAATGTTCGAGCATCTAAACATAACCTAATATCACCATTTGACTTTTTTGCTATAACAATAGGGTTTATATATTTTGTTTTACTTCTTTCTATTATGTCTTGTTCTAGCATTTCACCGATTTTTTTCCTAACATCTTCTATGTACTTGTATGGGATTGGATAGTTCTTGGATTTAAAATTTTCAATTTCTTTGACTTGGAATTTATGAATATAATTACTAGCTATACGAGTTTCATCAATTATTAAACCTTTATGTTGTGAAATTATTTCTGATATTATTCCCCTATACTTCTCGGATATTTTCATCTGCGAGATTATTTCATTTAAATTTCTGCTTGAGTCTTTTCTTTCGACCGCATTTATTATATTGCAACCTTCATTTGGTCTGTCAATATTTTCATTTTCCCCTTTCCCTATCTTTATAATTTCATCTAACAACTTTATTTCCTTTTCCTCGTAATCTATAATAATTCCATGCTTTTCTAATTCATCAGTTCCCATAACAATATCCAATTTCATATTCGGCACTACAAATAATTGCATCTCTAGACTTGACTTCCCTATTATAATATGCTCAGTAATCATTTTTGATACTTCAGTAATTTTCTTTCCACTAATATTTACTAATTCTACTTTTGGTATTTTCAATTGATTTGTTAATTTTATTTCAGACAATAGTTCTTCCCTTATTAATGATAGTTCTGATCCTGTATCACACATAATTTCTACTTCTTTCCCTTTTAAAAAACCTTTTAATTTAATTAAACCTATACTTTCATTTTCTTCCCTTTGCTGTTCGTAGTCAATGTATTCCCTCTGATGTTCATATAATACATTAACATGGTATTCGTGCTTTCTTAAAAATCCTGATTTTGTTGATTATTTTGACTTGAAGAGTCTTCCCTTTCCCTATTACTTTCTATCCTACTACAGTTTACTTCCCTTTGATTGTTTTCATTTCTACTATTATTTCTATTATTATTATTATTTTGACTTCTATAATCCCTATATCTATTTCTATTTTGATTAGCATTATTTCCATTATATCTATTTTCCCTATTATAATAATTTTGGTTTCTATTATCCCTATTTCTAAAATTGTTTTGATAATTATTATTTTGGAATCTATTATTATAATTTTGATTTCCCCTGTAATTGTTCCTGTTATCATTATATCCATTTTTTTTGCCTAGTTCCTATGTTATTCTTATTATCAATTCTATTTAAGTATGATAGTAGTTGATTCATGTTTTTAATATTTGCAATGGCTATTGCCTCAGATATTTGACTTCGATACTGTCTTGAAATGTATAAAACTATCTCTTCCTCTCTCATTTTAGGTTCTAAATATTGCGCTTCATTATATAGGCTAAGTGCATAAGCACTCATGCTTTTTCTAGTCCCTTCTATATACTTCCTAAAATATAATCTTTCTCGACATTTCGATTGTTCATTTTCACCCCAAAAATTATTTAAAAACTCATCTATAAACTCATCTAAACTATTTAATTCCCTTTCTTTGCAATTGAACCACAACAAAGGTTCATCAACCAATCGTTCTCTTATTAATTTTTTTATTCTCTCTATATTCCTTTCATACTGTATTTCATTTTTCAAATCTTTAACAAAAATGCATGGATGTAATAATTTTATGTTTCCATTAAATTTTATTGTATTCTCATGACCTACATTTCTGTATTCTATATTCATTCTCTCTTCGGATCTATTCTCAATTCTTTTTATTCTTTCATCTTGTTCATTTATCATTTTTTTCTGATTTTCTTTCATACTTTGTACATTCACATTCACATTCTCTTCAATATTCCTCCCCATATCATTCATTCTATTTTCCATAATATCTATTTCTTTCTCTACATTATTAAACTTTCTATTTACAAAGCTATTATATTCTTCTAATTTATTATCTATACTTTCTTCAACATGTTGTCTTATTTCCTTTTTCTCAGTTTCAACTATTCTCATAATTTCCTCAGTTCTTTTATCAAATTTATCATTCACTCTCTTAAGTTCATCTCTTATTTCACTCATACCTTGTTCAATTTTAGCATTTGTTTCATTCGTTTCATTAGCTTTTAAATTTAAACTTTCAAGCAATCTCATTATTTGTGATTGACTATCTATTATTGGTGGTCTTTCTGCACTAATCATTTCACCCTCTTGATCAAATCCTATCAATTCTGGAGTCCTCTGTCTATCTCCTTCCATTTTTACTTTCTTATTAATTAATCTAGTTTTCTAATTTACTTTGATTACGCGGTTCTATTTGAATTTCCTTTTCAGAATGACTTTTTATTTCCCTTTTTCAAATGGCCCCACGTTGGGCGCCAATTATTAAGATTATACTCTTATGAGTTTATTTTGCCCCACGTTGTGGTGACAATTATTAAGAAAACTCTTTTGAATAGGTCTTTTGGTTTATATTGCCCCACGTTGTGGTGACAATTATTAACTAAACTCTTTTATGATTTTATTATTTAATTATGAATTATTATTAATTCTTCCGGCTAGCTTTTTATTTATTTATTTTGAATAATAATGATGCTTTTCTTTTTATATTATTTTATGGAATTAAACACAATGTTCTTTGAATGTTAAAAAATTTCTATATTTAAATCTCTATGACTCTATTTATCTCGGGTTTCTAATTTACAATTTTATTTTATGTTCTAAGCATAGAACTAGCTTTAACCTCAAAACTATTCAATATTAATAGTTGTTTACAAAATTACAAACGACAATCTTTCTTTCAGATTTACAAATAACACTACAATGGAAATATAATAAACAAACTTACTTTTAGTTTATATCCAAAAGTGTGTTTAACTATGTTGGCAATTTTCAATTTAATTTTTTTATAATTTCGTTGATGATTCACTTTTACACAATACTATGCTTTCTCACAATAATCACAGGTAACTAATTTGGATTACTTCTTCTTGAGACTCAGGAACTGTTGATAATACTTTGTTTTATCCTTTTAGATAAAACATGAAACTTTTCGATGCTTTATTGAAATTATTGATGAATGGCAATCGTTGGATACTACTTCTTAATTGGAGGTTATTACAGCCTTTTTACTGGATTCAGATACTTGGAATAATCGTTGACTTTTAATAAAACTTATTAACTTTGGTTTCTTTGAACCTATCGAAGTTTGGAACACTTTCGTTCACTGGTTTTTTATAGGTTATAAAATTTTTTGTGAGTTGCAGGAGTACTTTCGCTCTACAGATGTAATGGCAAACTGAACTTCTTTACTTTCAGATTCGTTTTTATAGGCCTCCAAAACCGACGCTACTTTATGTCATAAACAACCTATGAGATGATTGCTTTTCAAATCAAGCATGCCAAGCTAATTGTTGTGAAACTGACACAAGTCTTCATTGTTACCAGATTGACATTGGAAATTCCTATTGACCAATCAGAATTTAGTATTCTTTACTTTTTGAATTATTTGAGATTTTCAACTTATTTTAATTGTTAGTGATTCCTTCTTTTTAAATTAATATTGCCTACATTTTTCCCCACACTTTGGTATAATATAACCTATGATTGGGTTATTATTAATATGATTATTCCCATATTTATGGTTTTCTTGACAGTTACTTATTCTTAAATCTAATACATACCATATTATATCAATAACATTCTTTTAACATTATATAACTCAAATTTACTAATCCTAACTTACATCTATAACATTATTCAATGTTTTGTACTATCTCATGATAGTTTTGTAATCATTTTACTTATGATTTATGATTTCGTTACACTGAACGTTTCTTCACTTTCACTGAAGTTCTTGTTTATCACTTCTTATTCTATTACATCGTTGTTTATTATGTTTTACATTGTTAATATTAATAACCTAACTATTATTTAGCTTTTATTATTGTTTTTAATTCCATAAAAATATTTTTTATTTGATCTTTTCTGATTTTCAAAGTTCGGTAAGTTATTATTTTTAAATTTTTTATTGTCTATGAAATGAAATCATAACAATATATATATACATATATACATAAATAGTATGATCGAATTAGCAATGAATGTCGGTAATTTTTGCATAATTCTGAGTTCGGAGGAAAAAATTGCTTCGAGTAAATAATTATGATACAAATTGAAGGAACTAAAATCGAACACTTTTTAATCGTCGCAACAGGTCAAAAAAAATGGTAAAAATGGCCAAAACCGGTTTTTCACGTCGGGCATCGTCGGATTGAGTTAAAAAGGAAAAATCTCACAATAACCTTATGCCGTAATAAGACGAAAAAAATGAGCTATGAATGAACCCGATTGGACCAGCGGTCACCCCGCAAATTGCAAAAAACCATCGATTTTGCTCGAAATTTCAAATATTCATAACTCTTGTTCTTTCAAAGATTAAGAGCTGAAATTTTGATAGGTTGGCTTCCGTGCCCACCAAATACCACACAAAATTTCAGCAAGATCGTATGTAAACTTTTTGCAAGCCGCAGCTTAATGCCAAAAAAAGCACTTTTGTAAAATGACCCTAAAAATGATGTGGTGGGGTAATGCGCTATTTTTCTTTCGGCATCATCTTCTTCAATAGTTAATGAACAGCTTACCGAATTTTTAACCTCTTTTCTTTCGTAAAAGTTGCTAAACCAATTATTTTAAATAATGGTATTTCGTGCGCTTGACTGTGTGGCGCGCGTGAAAGGGAGAGCTGCCGCGCTAGGCCACGCACACTCTACCGCAGCTCGGCTATCCGGCGTTTTCGAGCGTATGGTTTCAAAATGCAAACGCTAGTAAAAAACAACAATATCTCGGAAACTGAAGTAAATAACAGAATATTCTGTGTAATGTTTTACATGCTATAAGTAAGAGCAATTTCGTATATTACTACTTACATTCAATTTTTTAGTACAATATGTACTAAATACGTTTTATCAATGTAACTTTTCAAATTGTTTGTATTACTTCTTATCGTTATTTGATATATTACAATAAAAAATATGTTAAAATACCATACACATTCGTAAATAGCGAATAAATAGTAATAATGAATAGATCGAATAGCGCAATATATTTTTTAGAGTACTTCCGACATTACTAGAAGTTTGAAAATACGCGCAATCTTAATATTATTGAATGGTAGTACGTATTAAGAACATCGATTTCCGAGCAAGGATTCCCGAGATATTGTTGTTTTTTTACGAGCGTTTGCATTTTGAACCCATACGCTCGAAAACGCCGGATAGCCGAGTGCGGTAGAGTGTGCGTTGGCTAGCGCGGCGGCTCTCCCTTCCACGCACGCCATACAGCCAAGCGCACGAAATACCATCATTTAAAATAATTTTTTTAGCAACTTTTACGAGAGGTAAGAGGTTGAAAATTCGGTAAACTATTTATTAACTATTGAAGAAGATGATCCCGTGAAAAAAGTAGAGCATTACAGCACCACAACTTTTTAGGGTCATTTTACAAAAGTGCTTTTTTTTGCATCAAGCTGCGGTTTGCAAAAAGTGAACATACGATCTTGCTGAAATTTTGTGTGGTATTTGGTGGGCACAAAAGCTACAACCTATCAAAATTTCAGCTCTAAATCTTTAAAAGAACAAGAGTTATGAATATTTGAAATTTCGAGCGAAATCGATGGTTTTTTGGAATTTGCGGGGTCACCGCTGGTCCAATCGGGTTCATTCGTAGCTCATTTTTTCCGTCTTTTTACGGCGCATAAGTTTATCAAAAGCTTTTTTCTTTTTAACTCAATCCGACGATGTCCGACGCGAAAAACTGGTTTTGGCCATTTTTACCATTTTTTTTGGACCTGTTGCGACGAATAAAAAGTGTTCGATTTTAGTTCCTTCAATTTGTATCATTATTATCTGCTCAAAGCAATTTTTTTCTCCGAACTCAGAATTGAAAACTCCAAAAAGCTAATTCTATCACACTAAAATGCATGTGAACTTGCGTGACGGCTAACTCGGGTAGTTTTCAACAGATTTAGCTGAAATATAGACTGAGAATAGATTGTATGCCTTTAAAACTGCCCTCCAAATTTCAATTTGAAATATTGAATTGTTTCCAAAAAATTCGAGTTTAAGTTAATTTTTTAGCTAATTTTCAAATTAAAATATCTCATGTCCTTTTCGGCCGATTGACATCTGCTTGGCGTCAAAATGTAGGTATTTGCATATATTTTTACGTGGTAATCATCGTTTTTATACCACATTAGCAATATGATACTATTTTAGGTGATAAACGTACATATATTTCTTTTAACATAAAAGAATCATAAAATGTGCCTATGAATGCAAATATGCATGTATAAATACGTGTTAATGTGTTTGTATGTGTGTATGTAAGTGCGCGCGCGTGTCTTATTACGCGTACGTTAAAAAATCATAGAATGGTCTTAATATAATATACAGGGTGTCCTCGAACTGCGTGGCCAAAATAAAGCCGAAGATTCTTTGATTCGAAAAAAAGTTGATGAGCCTTTTTACTTTTGCCTCAAGTATCTTGTTTACCCGGTAGAGGGCTTCAAAATTGCAAAAATAATTTTGTTTTTTTGGTATAACTTGAGAACGTGATGAAGAACTTTTACAATATTTAGCAGGTGAGTTATTATCAATAATGGCCATTTTTGAGAGTGGAGCACAGAGCCTTAGAGACCATAGAAATGGCTCAAACTTGAGGATGTAACGGGAAAAGTGTCCAGAACTTTTTTGTGGTCGATATAATTCACTCGATATTTTTTATGTAGATAGCTTATCTAATTTGAAAACTTTTCTTACTCTTAAAAAATTTTGATAAAATCAACGGATTAGCTTGAAAAAATTAATTTTCGAGTCTCTGCAATTTTGGCTTACTAATTTTACTTGATTAAAATACCTTAGTTGCCTTTGCTTTTCTAATGTCATTTTGGCATTTGAAGAATTTATTCTCAAAACTGTCAGTTTTTATTTTGCTTTCCGTAAAAATTTTATAAAATTATGGCTCAAAATTTCACTAACACTGGAAATGGTTGATATGTTATTGATTTATGGACTTTGTCGTTGCAATGGCCGGAGAAGGGAAAGATATCCGCATCGCAGAATTCCAAATCGGCAAACCTTCGCGAAACTGGCAAATTTGAAGCAAATCGCAGAGAAACTGGACGCAGACGGACAAGAAGGACGTTAGAGCTCGAAGAAGCGATACTGGAAGCGGTTGAAACTGAACCTGGGATAAGTACACTACGTTTGGGACTTCGTATTGGAGCCTCAAAATCATTAGTTCATAATGTACTGAAAGAAGAACTGTTGTATCCCTATCATATTAAAACAGTTCAAGACTTATTGCCCATGGATCCAGGTCATCGGCTAGATTTCTGTCGGCTTATTGTCCAAAGACAAAACGCAAACCCCAATTTTTGTAGAAGAATTCTGTTCACGGACGAAGTTACTTTCACGAGATGTGGTCTTTTTAACCTCCATAATGAACATTTCTATGCTGATGAGAATCCTCATGAAACGGAAGTTACATATTTTCAGAATCAAACTAAAATCAATGTTTGGGTTGGAATTGTGGATAACTTTATTATTGGCCCTACTGTTATACCCGATCGATTGAACGGGGAGAACTACTTGAACTTTTTGGAACAAAGGCTACTTGAACTGTTGGAAGACTTGCCCTTACACATTCGTCGTGGCCTGGTTTATCCATGATGGTGCACCTCCTCATTTCACATTAGCTGTGAGGCGACATTTGAATGCGGAATATCCAGATCGCTGGATAGGTAGAAGACACGGTGCACCAGTGAACTGGCCGGCCCGCTCCCCTGATTTGACGCCCTGCGACTTCTTTCTATGGTCCGCTTTGAAGTCGAAAGTTTATGCAGCTCCAGTAAACACACGAGAGGAATTGTTGCAACGAATTAATCATGAAGCGGATTTATTGAAGAATGATCCTGAAGTACTAGCCAGAGTTCAATCCAATTTCTTGAAACGAATTAATTTGTGTATTCAGGAAAATTGATGCCTTAGCGATTTCCCAAAAAGTTTTGTTGTTTCTTTTAATTTAGCATTTGTTTTTCCTAAATAATCACATCGTTTCCCCATTTCTATTGTTTTTATTATTCGTGTTTTACCGAGATATTAACCATTTCAGTGTTAGTGAAATTTTGAGCCATAATTTTATAAAATTTTTACGGAAAGCAAAGTAAAAACTGACCAGTTTTGAGGATAAATTCTCCAAATGCCAAAATGACATTAGAAAAGCAAAGGCAACTAAGGTATTTTAATCAAGTAAAATTAGTAAGCCAAAATTGCAGAGACTCGAAAATTAATTTTTTCAAGCTAATCCGTTGATTTTATCAAAATTTTCTAAGAGTAAGAAAAGTTTTCAAATTAGATAAGCAATTTACATAAAAAATATCGAGTGAATTACATTGACCACAAAAAAGTTCTGGACACTTTTCCCGTTACATCCTCAAGTTTGAGCCATTTCTATGGTCTCTCTCAAAAACGGCTATTATTGACAGTAACTCACCTGCCAAATATTGTAGAAGTCCTTCATCACGTTCTCAAGTTATACCGAAAAAACAAAATTATTTTTGCAACTTTGAAGCCCTCTACCGGCTAAACAAGACACTTGAGGCAAAAGTAAAAAGGCTTATCAAATTTTTTTCGAATCAGAGAATCTTCGGTTTTATTTTAGCCACGCAGTTCGAGGACACACTGTACTTGAACACGCCCAATATCCATCTTATGATAATGATAACAGAACACACATACCTGCATGTAAATGCACGTGTATAATAATTATAGAATACTATAATAAATATGAGGGGTACATATCTGTCTCAGGTATACGACAGATGCATCGTATTGTAAAGATGAGAGACCCGTTTTTACTATATTGTATAATACATAGTTTGAAAAATTTTGTCTTCCGGATGGATTCCGCGTCACAATAGCTCGACGTGATGCCGACGTTTCGCCAACCATTACAGGTGGCATCTTCAGGGCAGGCTTGAGGCTTGAACTGAAACTGGTTCTACTGGTTTCTGTAGCCGTATTTATTGTAGGAAAATCCTTCACGCTACATAGTTTACTGCCTTCATTACGGTTATTAACTTCGTTCCGGCACCTGACCCTGCCGTTGTGCGATCATGTGCGAAGTGGAATTTTCGAGGATGGGTTTCCAAATGTTGGGAAGGTGAGTTACGGTTCAGAATATTCGGATGTTTTAGGATTTCTATAGCTTCAAGGATTTTTCCCTGATAGAAGTTTGGGGCTCGGACTAGGATTTCAGTATCTTCAAAAAGGATTTGATGATTTGTGTCAAACTTGTGTTCCGCAAGTGCAGATCTACTGGTGTCACGAAGCCTTGTACAGCGCTCATGTTCTTTCCCACGAGTAGCTACTGTACGACCTGTTTCACCAATGTAGACTTTACCGCAAGAACAGGGAATGCTATAAACACCTTCTAAGTGGAGAGGAGGAAGGGGATCTTTGATAGGTTTTTAAAACTGAGATAATTTTGGAAGTGTGGAAAAACGGGTAGAAATATTATGTTTTTTGAGGATTTTGGAAAATCGATCTGTTATATTTTGAATATATGGAAGATAGGCCGTGGATAAAGCAGGCGGGGGGGGGGGGTGTTTCTGGCTCAGGTCGATTTGAAATTTTAGGTGAAGTGTATTTCTTTATGGCTTTTTGAATGTTGTAATGGGAGAAATTGTTTCATAATAAATAAGGCAGATGAAAGATGTTTTAATTCTGATTTTGAGGATTGAGGCTGAGATAGGTTGACAGCTCTGTGAATCAGGGAGTTTATGACAGATTGCTTTTGGGCAGGGTGGTGGTGGGAAAGACCATTGAGGTATCTATCGGTATGGGTGGGTTTCAAATACACAGAATGTCCTAAAGTACCGTCAGTCTGTCGACTAACCAATATATCCAGGAACGGGAGTGAACCTTGCGATTCGACTTCCATGGTGAAAAGGATATTGGGATGTAATGAATTTAAATGATTGAGGAAGGGAACAAACTTTTCGCGACCATGTTGCCAAATAACGAAAGTATCGTTGACATATCTAAACCAACATTTCGGCTTGAGAACAGATGAGTCAATGGCATCTTGTTCAAAAGCTTCCATGAAGATATTAGCTATGATCGGGGAAAGTGGGGAACCCATGGCAGCTCCCGAGGACTGCTCGTAGAACTTGCCATCGTATAGAAAATATGTGGAGGATAGACAAAAATCAATTAACGGTTGCAAGTCCGCTGAAATGTTTTTGGCAGGTAACAATTGAGAAATTATGGAAAGGGTGTCTGGAATGGGAACATTGGTAAACAGTGACTCGACGTCGAAGCTGACGAGCAAATCGTCTGGGTCAACTTCCAACGTTTGAAGTTTTTCAACGAAATGAGAGGAATTTAGGATAAAACTATTGGAATCACCTACAAGGGGTTTGAGAATAGATGACAGATATCGAGAGAGTTTATAAGTAGGAGATCCGATAGTGCTGACAATTGGTCTCAGGGGAACTGAGGGCTTATGAATTTCAGGCAAAGCATATAAATGGGGACCTTTTGAAGAATGGGGGATTAGACATTCTTTATCTGAATCAGGAAGGGAAGAATGACGAATAATTTGTGAAATTGAACGTTCTATAGAGGAGGTGGGATCTTTTGGTAGCAGCTTATAGGAATTAGTTTGCAGATGTTGCAGGATTTTGTTATCATAATCTGAACGATTCATGACAACAGTGGAGTTTCCTTTATCAGCCCTCAAAATAGCCAAATCAGGATTTGATTTGAGTGAATTGAGAGCTTGAATCAAAGGTTTAGGGCAATTTGATTTAGGAATCTTGGAATGACGAAGAATTTTAGCAGTTTCGTAACGAATTTCATCTGCTGCGAGATGGGGAACTTTATGTAGGGATGCTTCTACAGCAGAAATAATGGATGTCGTAGGAATATTTTTGGGAGAGAAAACAAAATAGAACCGATTGTTCAGCTTCAGTAAGGGTATGTGAAGATGAATTAACCACAGTATTTACAAGAGGGGTTGGTGCTGGGGGCGTTGGGAGGCAAGAAGTTTATTGAATTTTTGAATATGACGTTTGGAATTGAGGGTACGAATTTGATCGGCTTGATTATAGGTGATTCGGTCGAGAACCAACCAATCGGATACTGAAAGGGTATTTGAAAGTTCAAGGTGGAGGCCAAAGAGGGTTATATTGATGAAATTGATCTCGCGTCTAGTATACTTAATTCGTTCCCGAATCAAAGCTAAACTAGCGGGTTCAAATATGTTTTTGGAAGAATATGAATTTATGGGATGGGATATTTTAAGGAAATTGGGAATCAAATTATGATCACGACAACGACAAAGAAAAGTAAGAGAACAAAGCAAACTCACCAGTTTGGTGCGAAGATTTCCCAGGGTTCTGGATTTCTTCTTGATTTCCTCTCCGTAGAGGCTGGATATCTTGGATAGTAGACTTCCGCGGACAGCTAATCTTGAAAAATCTTGTCTTCCGGATGGATTCCGCGTCACAATAGCTCGACTTGATGCCGACGTTTCGCCAACCATTACAGGATAACCAACCATTATTTGATAATATAATGCTTTTTGCCATATTTATTCATTCATTCATTCATTCATTCATTCATTCATTCATTCATTCATTCATTCATTCATTCATTCATTCATTCATTCATTCATTCATTCATTCATTCATTCATTCATTCATTCATTCATTCATTCATTCATTCATTCATTCATTCATTCATTCATTCATTCATTCATTCATTCATTCATTCATTCATTCATTCATTCATTCATTCATTCATTCATTGATTTATTTATTTATTTATTTTCATTCATTCATTCATTCATTCATTCATTCATTCATTCATTCATTCATTCATTCATTCATTCATTCATTCATTCATTCATTCATTCATTCATTCATTCATTCCTTCATTCCTTCATTCATTCATTCATTCATTCATTCATTCATATATTTATCTATTCATTTATTTATTTATCTATTTATTCAATTATTTAATTTATTTATTCATTCATTCATTCATCCATTCATTCATTTATTTATTTATTTAGGACGAATACAAACGGGACTGACCCAAAAACAGTATTTACAGATAAGTAATTCATCAATGTAGTGAATGAAATCAAAATGAAAAATGATAAGCACCTATACAATTATACAATATACCATCTCAGACGAGCCACCACGTATATTTTTTATTCCATGATGAGTGGAAAAATCTCCCGAAACACGTCGAATGATTTTGTTTGGGGGACATCTTTTGACGTATATTTGAGGCTTGAACGAGCAACCCCCTAACAGAGGGCGCTTCAACCCCTGAAAATTGAATAGGGGAGAGGGGTTGAGTGATACGTCATTTGAAAGGTCTTGGAAACCTCTTTACAACGGTGTATGAAAAACGTAAATTTGATGAACCGTTTTTGCCAAAAATTAATTTTGTTGCTCGAATGCGCCAACTTGAATATTTTGGTTAATTGTTCAATGTACAAGCTCATTTTCATTATGCCTTGTTCACAAACTTAAACAATCTTCAAAAAATCACATTCGTAAAAAAATTGAATTGTTTTGTCATGCTTACAATGAAAAAAATTAAATCTGCGTGTTCAAATCAGCAAAACATTTCCTTATGTTGCCTTCATTTTTTGTTCTTAGAAGGTCTTTATCTGGTTTTAACGTATCTTCGATCATTTCATGATTTTAATCAATTATTATTAGTATTAGCCAATCTAACGTTTTCAGAATTTTACATAAACACAAGTTCCATCCGTACAAAATTAAATTAATTCAGGAATTAAATGATGATGATTGGGATCGAAGGCAAGAGTTTTGCGAAATTATGGTCGAGCGTATCAACAATAACCCAAATTTCTTGTACAACGTTTGCTTTTCTGACGAATGCACTTTTTTACTCAATGGAGAGGTTAACCGGCATAACTGTAGGATTTGGAGCGATACAAATACACTCATGTATTTCGAGAAGCTCACACTCAACATCGGGAAAAGCTAAACGTTTGGGTAGGAATTTTGGGAGACCACATAATTGGACCTCTGTTTATTCCTGGTAATTTAAATGGCGAAATTTATCTTGAAATGTTGGAAAATGCGATTGATCCGTTAATAACTGAACAATTAGAAAACGATCTTCTACTACTTGAACAACAATTGCATTTCCAACAAGACGGAGCTCCTCCTCACTACGCCGCACCAGTTCGCCAATACCTCAATTTGCAATACCCCGGTCGTTGGATTGGAAGAAGAGGTCCTATGGAGTGGCCTGCCCGATCTCCTGACCTGAACCCTCTGGACTTCTTCTTGTGGGGACATCTTAAGATTTTTGTGACTCAGCCTGAAAATTTGGACGAACTACAACAACGAATTGTAAATGAGTGTCGTCAAATAACTCCAATTATGCTGAACCATGTTAGAGACGGTTTTCAGTCAAGATTGTATTACTGTATGAAAGTCAATGGAGGACAATTTGAACATTTGATTTAAACACGCAGATTTAATTTTTTTCATTGTAAGCATGACAACACAATTAAATTTTTTTACGAATGTGATTTTTTGAAGATTATTTAAGTTTGTAAAAAAAGCTTAATAAAAATGAGCTTGTACATTGTACAAAATAACCAAAATATTCAAGGTGACGCATTCGAGCAACAAAATTAATTTTTGGCGAAAACGGTTCATCAAATTTACGTTTTTCATACACCGTTGTAAAGAGGCTTCAAGACCTTTCAAATGAGGTATCACTCAACCCCTCTCCCCTTTTCAATTTTGGGGGGTTGAAGCGCCCCCTATTAGGGGGTTGCTCGTTCAAGCCTCAAATATACGTCAAAAGATGTCCCCCAAACAAAATCATCCGACGTGTTTCGGGAGATTTTTCCACCCACTATAGGATAAGAAATATACGGGGTGACTCGTCTGAGATGGAACACCCTGATATGTATATGTATGTATATACACATAGATATATGTACGTATATACACATAGATACCAATTGAGTCTGTGAAGCAAAAAATGTTTTTTCAAGATGTAGGAAAACATTGAGAAAGAGTAAGAGAAAATATAGAGATAGAATTTCATAGCGTATTGTATAAGTTGCATCTATACATTGGAGAGTTCAAAAAATAATTTGTTTGAGAATGTTCATAACGGAATGGACGTTGATGCCTAGTAATATACAATGTGTAAACGCCAAATGGAATAAATTCATTATTTCGATTACTGTACATATTTATAAAAAATCCCGAAACACATCAAATTCAAATTATAAATTGACATTCTTCTACGTTTAAATGCGACCCCACCTTCAACCCTCTTCGAATGACAGGTACAACCCCCAATTTTTTAAATGAGAAGTATAGGCTTGCGATATATCGTTTGAAAGGTCTCTTCATTCTCTATTCAGAAATGTTATCGCTTTCAATTTCTTTCCAACAATTAAGATAGAATAAAATAAAATTATGTGGTTACCGAAATTCGCTAAAATATACTAAAAACTTATTACAATATACTCAAAACTTATTTCCCGTTTAGGTCTTGATAATAAGAAAGTAATCAAAAACCATAGCAATGTGCTTTTTAGATGGTATCCATTAAAAAAAATTTAAAGGGTTTCCGTGGCAAAGTGAGTTTGTTTAAAACGCCTTAGCAAATTGTTTTACATAAGTTGTCATTTAAGTTGTCAATATTATAATTTAAGTTTGAAATTCGTTAACTTCAATTGTGAAAAATGGTTAGATTAACGGAAATGCATAAAATAACAGTTGTACAAATGATTGCTTACGGAGATAAAACCCGAACACAACAGGAAGTAACTCGCCTACTTCATGACAAAATTTTCTGATTTACCGCCTATATCCCAAGGAACAGTTAGTAAAATAGAGAAGCTGTTTCGCGAGTTTGGTCATGTAAGGCAGATAAAAAAACAAGCTGCCAATGCACTGAGTGATGACATCAAATTAGATGTGATGCTTGAGTTTGAAGAAAACCCACATTTATCGAGTAGACAGGCATACACTACATTCAATGTTAGCCATACATCGATAGTAAACATATTAAAAGAAAATAAAATGCATCCATACAAAATGATACCTACTCAGGAGCTCATGGAAGACGATTTTGATGAGAGAACTTATTTTTGTGAGCGAATGATGGACATGCTGGATAACAACATTATCCAATTAGAAAACGTTATGTTTTCTGATGAGTGTACTTTTTCACTTACCGGTCATACTAATCGTCAAAATTACCGCTACTGGTAACGGAAAATCCTCACTGGATGAGAGAAGAACACACGCAATACCCTCAAAAGATTAATGTTTGGGCAGGGATTGTTGGAAACCATATCATTGGTCCCTTTTTCATTGAGGGCAATTTGAATGGCGATTATTATTTGGCACTAATTCAAAATGATGTCATCACAACTTTGGCAAATTTATATCCTGATACAGGAAACCCTCAAGTTCCAATGAATACGATATGGTTTCAGCAGGATGTAGCATCACAACATTACCAATTTAATGTCCGGCAGTACCTCGATACAATATTTCCCAATCGGTGGATAGGGAGGCGTGGATCGATTGAATGGCCAGCGCGATCACCTGATCTTACATTATTAGATTTCTTTTCATGAGGATATGTGAAGAGCATTGTATACAAAACTAAACCTTTTGATTTAAATGACTTGAAAGAACGAATAACGCTTGCGATGAGGTCGATCATGCCTGATATCTTCAATAATGTTAGAAGACAGTTTTATTTAAGATTAGGATGTTGCCAAGACGTTCGCGGTGAACATTTTGAACATCTACTTCATTAACATTCATAGTTCTTTTTAGTGTTTTACATTTTATTACGTTTTGCATTACATTTGAGTTTTTGATTGTAGTGTAGCGAATTTCGATAACCACATGATTTTATTTTATTCTATCTTAATTGTTGCAATAAACTTGAAAGCATAACATTTTTGAATAGATAATGAAGAGACCTTTCAAACGATAAATCACAAGCCTATACTTCCCATTTGAAAAATAGGGGGTTGTACCTGTCATTCGAAGGGGAGGTTGAAGGTAGGGGTCGCATTTCCACGTTGAAGAATGTCAATTTGTAATTTGAATTTGACTTGTTTCGGGATTTTTTATAAATATGTACAGTAACCGACATAATGAATTTATTCCATTTGGCGTTTACACATTGTGTTGTGTGTAGGAGCATTAAGATGAATGTTACTAAGGATAGCAGGCGAATCAACTAGATTATTTATGACGTGGAACTCCACGTCTGAAATTTTCCTTATGTTCGCTAGTGTTAATATGTTCAGTTCATTCCGAACGTAGATACGATTGTTGGGGTTGGATGGAAAGCATTTTTTATTGATATAATCTATGAATTTATTCTGAACCCGTTCAAGTTTATTAATATAAATGTCGTATCCAGGGTTCCATATTACAGAACCATAACTCAAAACACTATTGACTTATGACATATAGAGAGTACGGTGAGTCTTAATATTATTAAATTCACGACAAGTTCTCATTATGAAACCTAACATTTTATAAGCTTTTTTAGAAACTTAAAATACATGTTTATCGAAAAGTATTTTAGAATCGAATATTATTCCTAAATCCTTCATTTCCGTGATAGTTTGTACGGGATGTGAAGATATTTCATATGATGATTTAGACTGCTCTTCCCGCTTCCAAACGTGTGGTGACACTTTTCGAAATTCAGATAAAGACTGTTTTCCTCACAGTAATCATAAAAGTTATTGATATCCTGCTGCATTAACGTGATGTCGTCAATATCAGAAATTTAATGATATATTTTTAGATCATTCGCAAACATTAAAAAATTGGCAAATCGAAAGCATTGGGATATATCATTAGTATAAATATTAAATAAGAGTGGCCCTAGATGTGATCCTTGAGGCACTCCAGAGGTGATTTGGCGATATTCTGATTTATGGTTACCGACTGCTACCGCTTGACAACGATCAGTCACATAAGATTCAAACCAATTTAGCAGATTGCCATTTACCCCGACTCCAGCGAGTTTCCGTAGTGAAACTGAGTGATCGATCTTGTCAAAAGCCTTGCTGAAGTCGGTGTAAATAGCATCAATTTGGTGTTTGTTTTCGAGGCTATGCAGGATATACTCAGTATCTGATCGTTTCTTCATGAAGCCATGTTATTCAATATTAATTATGGTTTTAACGTCAAAAAACAGATTATCAAATATAATGGATTCAAAAATTTTTGCAATGATAGACAGTTTTGAAATTGGTCTATAGTTCTTGACAAGTTGTTTCTTGCCAGATGTTAAGATCGGGATTATATGAGCTTTCTTCCATACTGACGGAAATACACCCTCTTCGAGAAATTTGTTAAAGATTATGTAAAGTGGTAATGCGATATATTCAGCACAGTTCTTGAGGAATGACGTTGAGAGCTCATCTGGTCCGGCTCCTTTATTTGGGAGATTTTGGAGTTTTTGTAGGATAGATTGTAAGGAAATGTTGGTATATGATTCTTCATGTGTTGCGTTATGAGTTGGAACAATTCTTCTCGGATTGAAAACCGAGAGAAAATGTTCAGAAAATGGTTTGCAAATTTCATTAGGGCTTGTAATTAACCTGCCATTATCTCTCAACGTGTTAGTTGAGGTAGTACTGTTTTTTTCATTTCACGAATTGCCATAGATGTTTTGGGTTGCAGTTAATAGTGGTTTCACAATTATTGATGTAGTGTTTATAATCTTCTCCAATTAAAAATTTTGAACGACCACGCAGTAGTTTGAATGTTAAGTAGTCGAATTGATTATTGTGCTTTTTCCATAATGTGTGATATTTTCTCTTCTCTCTAATGAATTTAATCGTACTGTATGAATACCATGAAGGATATCTTGTGAACATTTGGTTTTTTCGGTACAACAGATTCGATTATGGAATACATAGTGTTATAAAATATATCAGTTGATTCTTCACTATTCGAGTTGTAAAACAGATTATTCCAATAAATTTTAGATATTTCTGATTTCAATAGTTCATGATCAGCTTTACAAAAATCATAACAGTTATGTTTGTAGTTTATAGGGTAATAAGCATTTATGGATGTTGACAGAGAATACTAAGGTGTTGATTTTTGTCTTCTGGAACTAACGGTGAGGTGCTCAGGTGCACATTTTGTATACTGAATGTGTTATTGAAGACCAGATCAATTGTGTTACCAGACGAATTAGTGAAGTAATTGTATTGCGATAGCTCGTTGAAAGAGACCGTGTCTATCAATAAGTTTGAAAATTGGTCAAAAAAGTTATGAGGCTTACAGATATTATTGATGCAGTCTAGCAACCAATTCATTTTTGGAGAGTTGAAGTCCCCACAAATCACAAGAATGTCATCAGGATTAGATAGGATTATATGATTATTCACCTGGAGGCATGTAAACACATCCGATGTGCGTTTTGTTGTTGTTTGAGGTAATGGTCACCCATAGATCTTCCGCAACTGAGTTCCAGGAATCTTGAGCGTAGCTGTTGAAGATTTTGTTGACGGCTATCAGGACTCCACCGCCGTCTGATTTAGAAGATGAAGTTGTTTTGCGATCCCTCCGGTAAACGTTGAAGGAATCACAAATTATTTCCGAACTGAATATAGAGTTGTTCAACCATGTTTCGGTCAAACATATTACACTTTAATCACAAGTAAGCGAGTTTTTGTAGAAAGTGTTTGTTTTAGATCCGAGACCACGAACGTTTTGATATACTATTGATAATTCCATCGAAAAACAAGGATGCATATGCATTTGACTGTAGAGGAAGTGATAATTCAGGTCATTTATTGGACGTCACTTTCAGTAATGATTCTTAAAACTCTGGACCGGTCATTTTTTCGAGCGAAACCACTACCGTTAAGCACCCAAACATATTTATAGTTGTTCGATTTGGACATATCTTAAATTTCTTTTTTTTAAGTTTGGTGTTTGTTGTCAGATGTTCATTTATAAAGAGGTCTCTTGATATGTTGTCAATGACGAGACCCGATTGGCTCTATGTCAGGGCTCAGTCTTTTCGTTTTGACCGCTGCTAAGATTTCATCCCGCTTTATCTTCGATTGGAATTTGACGATGATAGGTTTGGGTTTCTCAGATTGGATGAAGTGAGCTACTCTATGAGCTGAGTTGACATCGAAGGACGAAATAGTGCACTGAATATGTTGTCCAATATGGTCCAGTATTTGAAGGATGTTCTCATTGGATTTCTCAGGCACATCATGTATTTCAATATTATTAAGGCGTGCTTGTTGTTCAATATTTTCAACTCTGGTTGTCAACTGTCCAACCATCACTTTCAGATCTGCATTCTCCTCAGACAACTTCTCTATAATAGTCATTCTCTTACTTAATTCGCTCAATATTTCATCAAATGTAGTTATCTGATTACTACAGAAATTGACTGATTCTAATATGTTATCATATTTAGTGTTGAACGTCTTCATCTCTGTTTGAATTTGTTTAAGAATGTTCATCGAACTGATGGAACATTCATCTTCTGGTTCGTTATTTTCGGTAGCTAAAAGAGAAGCCCGTTTCTGGCTAGCGCGCCTGCAGTCATCACGGTTCCAGAGAGCGCCAGGCATAATGAGTCGTCCGACGTCCTGCTTACTCAGACCGACACACTTTCCGTGAAAGTACTTCTCGCAAGAACCACTGCATGACAAACCCGGGGTCTTGCTAGTTATCGCTGACGTACACGTTGAGCAGATTGGCATCTTTCCTTTTTACCAGACAGATCACACAGTAACAAAAATCTTTTTTGCTCCTTAACGAGTATATTGTTTTTTACTGTTGTATTGGATATTCTTAAATTGCACTGTATGAATCAACAAATTCACTCCTCACACTGAGATATGTGAGACTGATGGTAATGCACTACAGAATTCACTAAATGATGAATAAATTTTGAATCGCGAGAAAGTACGGACTTATTACGCGACGATTTACCCATAAAATGCAGGAAAAATCGTGGAGCTAAACAAGCACGTGCTTACTTCACGAAATCTCGAAAGAATTTATATTGTTAATTAGTGACTTCATTGTCGAGCTCGTTCAACTGATGAGCTCATAAGAAAAGCGAAACAGCTGTATGGATTTAATAGAGATGTTGCCACTCTTCAACCTGGATAAAGTGTCCCAAATCATTGAGCAATACAATATAAAGTATAGTTCAATGGCACAGAATAAAGTAAACTGTGACGTCACATCGATTACGTCACTTGCATTTTGAAATGAGAGTTTCTGACACTTCTGTAAGTTGAGTGTATTCGTGTGATACATATTCATTGCCAAAAAACACTGCTGTCATCATGGTTCAATCAAATACTGCAATTGCATCTGAAATACTGAAGACGGATGTTAAAAAACATGGAACTTCCATGCCCAAAAACAAAAGAATTCTTATTTGTGTGTAGAAAATGGGTAAAACGGTTGGAAAAATTTCAAAACCAATAGGAAAGGCGCGACTGTCTCCACAGTATGTTACACACAGACATACTTATATACATACTTACATACATACATGAATACATACTTACATAAATACATACATATATACATGCATACATACATATATACATACATACATGCATTCATACATACATACATACATTTTTTCCCGATTGAAACAATTTCCTTACACTATACTACGTTTTGTAAGGTAAGTGAAAATGTATGAAACTAAGCTTGAAAACATCTGTGTGAAGTGAGCCTCTGTTAAACCCAGCCTCACTTCGACTTGGCAACACTGCGCGCTTCTAACTTAAAGCTTCTCACACATATTTTACATGAATAGGAAATGTAATACTGACTTCATTATAGGACATATCACTCTCTAATTCAGTCAATTGGAAATAATATGAACTGACAATACTAATAGCTTTTTACTTTATTTCGATTACATTGTTGCGTGAGAATAATTCAGCCTCTCTGTACAACGATGAAACTTTCAGTGTGCATTCCTGAAGATATGAGCTTTCATTTGATATTATATACAATAGGGCACCTACAAGATAGCATACTTAGAAAAAATAAAAACTGAGACATCTCATGAATTTCAATTTTTTTTCATTTTCTTTTTGCGTAAGGGCCCGTTCAGCCTCTCTGTGCAATGATGAAACTTATAGTGTACATTTCTGATGATGTTAGCTTCAATTTGATACTATACACAATATGGCACAAACGAGATAGCATACTTAGAAAGAATAAAAACTGAGACTTCTCATGAATTTCAATTTTTTTTCATTTTCTTTTTGCGTAAGGGCCCGTTCAGCCTCTCTGTGCAATGATGAAACTTATAGTGTACATTCCTGATGATGTTAGCTTCAATTTGATACTATACAAAATATGGCACAAACGAGATAGCATACTTAGAAAGAATAAAAACTGAGACTTCTCATGGATTTTTAATTTTTTTCCATTTTCTTTTTGCGTAAGGACCCCTTCAGCCGCTCTGTGCAATGATGAAACATATAGTGTACATTCCTGATGATGTTAGCTTCAATTTGATACTATACACAATATGGCACAAACGAGATAGCATACTTAGAAAGAATAAAACCTGAGACTTCTCATGGATTTTTGAATTTTTTTCATTTTCTTTTTGCGTAAGGACCCATTCAGCCGCTCTGTGCAATGATGAAACATATAGTGTACATTCCTGATGATGTTAGCTTCAATTTGATACTATACACAATATGGCACAAACGAGATAGCATACTTAGAAAAAATAAAACCTGAGACTTCTCATGGATTTTTAATTTTTTTTCATTTTCTTTTTGCGTAAGGACCCATTCAGCCGCTCTGTGCAATGATGAAACATATAGTGTACATTCCTGATGATGTTAGCTTCAATTTGATACTATACACAATATGGCACAAACGAGATAGCATACTTAGAAAAAATAAAACCTGAGACTTCTCATGGATTTTTAAATTTTTTTCATTTTCTTTTTGCGTAAGGACCCATTCAGCCGCTCTGTGCAATGATGAAACATATAGTGTACATTCCTGATGATGTTAGCTTCAATTTGATACTATACACAATATGGCACAAACGAGATAGCATACTTAGAAAAAATAAAACCTGAGACTTCTCATGGATTTTTAATTTTTTTTCATTTTCTTTTTGCGTAAGGACCCATTCAGCCGCTCTGTGCAATGATGAAACATATAGTGTACATTCCTGATGATGTTAGCTTCAATTTGATACTATACACAATATGGCACAAACGAGATAGCATACTTAGAAAAAATAAAACCTGAGACTTCTCATGGATTTTTAAATTTTTTTCATTTTCTTTTTGCGTAAGGACCCATTCAGCCGCTCTGTGCAATGATGAAACATGTAGTGTACATTCCTGATGATGTTAGCTTCAATTTGATACTATACACAATATGGCACAAACGAGATAGCATACTTAGAAAAAATAAAACCTGAGACTTCTCATGGATTTTTAATTTTTTTTCATTTTCTTTTTGCGTGAGGACCCATTCAGCCGCTCTGTGCAATGATGAAACATATAGTGTACATTCCTGATGATGTTAGCTTCAATTTGATACTATACACAATATGGCACAAACGAGATAGCATACTTAGAAAAAATAAAAACTGAGACTTCTCATGGATTTTTAATTTTTTTTTCATTTTCTTTTTGCGTAAGGACCCATTCAGCCGCTCTGTGCAATGATGAAACATATAGTGTACATTCCTGATGATGTTAGCTTCAATTTGATACTATACACAATATGGCACAAACGAGAAAGCATACTTAGAAAAAATAAAACCTGAGACTTCTCATGGATTTTTAAATTTTTTTCATTTTCTTTTTGCGTAAGGACCCATTCAGCCGCTCTGTGCAATGATGAAACATATAGTGTACATTCCTGATGATGTTAGCTTCAATTTGATACTATACACAATATGGCACAAACGAGATAGCATACTTAGAAAAAATAAAACCTGAGACTTCTCATGGATTTTTAATTTTTTTTCATTTTCTTTTTGCGTAAGGACCCATTCAGCCGCTCTGTGCAATGATGAAACATATAGTGTACATTCCTGATGATGTTAGCTTCAATTTGATACTATACACAATATGGCACAAACGAGATAGCATACTTAGAAAAAATAAAACCTGAGACTTCTCATGGATTTTTAATTTTTTTTCATTTTCTTTTTGCGTAAGGACCCATTCAGCCGCTCTGTGCAATGATGAAACATATAGTGTACATTCCTGATGATGTTAGCTTCAATTTGATACTATACACAATATGGCACAAACGAGATAGCATGCTTAGAAAAAATAAAACCTGAGACTTCTCATTGATTTTTCAATTTTTTTAATTTTCTTTTTGCGTAAGGACCCATTCAGCTGCTCTGTGCAATGATGAAACATATAGTGTACATTCCTGATGATGTTAGCTTCAATTTGATACTATACACAATATGGCACAAACGAGATAGCATACTTAGAAAAAATAAAACCTGAGACTTCTCATGGATTTTTAAATTTTTTTCATTTTCTTTTTGCGTAAGGACTCATTCAGCCGCTCTGTGCAATGATGAAACATATAGTGTACATTCCTGATGATGTTAGCTTCAATTTGATACTATACACAATATGGCACAAACGAGATAGCATACTTAGAAAAAATAAAAACTGAGACTTCTCATGGATTTTTAATTTTTTTTTCATTTTCTTTTTGCGTAAGGGCCCGTTCAGCCTCTCTGTGCAATGATGAAACTTATAGTGTACATTTCTGATGATGTTAGCTTCAATTTGATACTATACACAATATGGCACAAACGAGATAGCATACTTAGAAAAAATAAAAACTGAGACTTTCATGGATTAAAAAATTTTTATTGCGTAGGTTTATATTAACTTTTAAGACGGAATGAGCATGAGCGGACGGAGTCCTCACTTGAATCAGTTCACATGGCACATGGTATGTTTTCGAGTAATGACCAAACGGAAAATGCAATCCACTTGAAATTTTGGCATAAAGATTTTAATTTGGTGGTACCTTTATCAGAGCGGTCCGTCGAAATACTCATCTATAATACCACAAGTCGTCAAGTTTTTCAGGAAACATCACTCGCGCTTTGCGCTCGTGATTTTTTAACCTGAAAAACTTGACTCCTTCATTTGTTTGCAACGAACCTATCTGGAAATACCCGATAATTTTGAAGCTCGTGTGGTATTCGGGGGATTATTTTTCCGTCCCAAATGAACATTTCCTTTGACTTTTTTATCGATGGTGGACAGAATTCAACCTGTCAGTTTGAAGTTTTATATATAGCAACTACCAGAGAAAATATTCAAAAAATATTCAGTATAATTCCATGTAGGTTGTACCACGTGACGTCGAATGGTGCAATTCTATTGGTCGATATTTGGGTCGGAAAAATAATCATATATAATACCACAAGAGCTTCAAAATTATCGGGTATTTCCAGATAGGTTCGTTGCAAACAAATGAAGGAGTCAAGTTTTTCAGGTTAAAAAATCACGAGCGCAAAGCGCGAGTGATGTTTCCTGAAAAACTTGACGACTTTATTTGTTTGCAGGGAACCTTGAGGGAAATGCCAGATAATTTTGAAGCTCGTGTGGTATTCGGGGGATTATTTTTCCGTCCCAAATGAACATTTCATTTGACTTTTTTATCGATGGTGGACAGAATTCAACCTGTCAGTTTGAAGTTTTATATATAGCAACTACCAGAGAAAATATTCAAAAAATATTCATATATAATACCACAAGAGCTTCAAAATTATCGGGTATTTCCAGATAGGTTCGTTGCAAACAAATGAAGGAGTCAAGTTTTTCAGGTTAAAAAATCACGAGCGCAAAGCGCGAGTGATGTTTCCTGAAAAACTTGATGACTTTATTTGTTTGCAGGGAACCTTGAGGGAAATGCCAGATAATTTTGAAGCTCGTGTGGTATTCGGGGGATTATTTTTCCGTCCCAAATGAACATTTCCTTTGACTTTTTTATCGATGGTGGACAGAATTCCACCTGTCAGTTTGAAGTTTTATATATAGCAACTACTAGAGAAAATATTCAAAAAATATTCAGTATAATTCCATGTAGGTTGTACCACGTGACGTCGAATGGTGCAATTCTATTGGTCGATATTTGGGTCGGAAAAATAATCAGTATAATTCCATGTAGGTTGTACCACGTGACGTCGAATGGTGCAATTCTATTGGTCGATATTTGGGTCGGAAAAATAATCGACGGTATTCGCTCTGTTTCATGCGTCGTCCGGTGCGCTAACTATCAGACCGATTGTGGACAGAAATAATATTAACCAACAGGACGTCAGGACGTTAACTGCCGGTCGCATCTGCTGGTGCGGCATTCGACTACGGTATAATATAATGGTAGTGCGTCTCGTATATTAAAAGCGTAGCCGAAGTCAGTGAACTTGCAACTCTTGCCGCCAGGATCGCTACGGAAGAATGTAAGAAGAGCTATACAGCGCACAGATGGTAATATCACAAATCACTGTCTGAATATTACGTACAAGTTGTTCTTGCCGTATACAAGTATAGTTTTTCCTTAACAATAAATATTACTGAGATAGATAAGACTATATATTTCCATATTTATATTTGATCAATTTTCGACCAAACATCAAACTCTCCAAAATCCTTATATTATACCGTGCATCCGACAAAGGGGTAGCCTGTCCCCACGGATCGTAGAGAGATTTGTACACTTACCGGAACGCCCTCTACAATGTCCGGGCGGCCGTTGAAAGAACTGGGTTTGCCAGATGTCTATGTGCTAAATCCACCTTCTTTTTTTGACGCCGAGTATTTCGTGGATTTGTAGCTTACTATCATAAACGTATGGACTTTCCACTCCCAAGATAGAGCGCATGTAGACAAATGCATGCGGCATTCATGTGAGCAGAATACGCACATCTAGAGTGAAATAATTCATGATTCGATCATTTGATTCATAGAACTAATAGTAATCGTTGACTGATTAAATCATAAGATAGTCGATTAATCAATTGTTCAATAAGTGTAATATTTCGGAAAATAACTTATTTCTCAACTTTTCGCATGGACGAAAAAATTTCGGTAAACATGCCATTGATATAAATGCCATATTTTTCCCTGACTACTTGCAAATTTCCACACCCACCCAGGAGGTATTGCAGTGTGAGAGCCGAAGTTATATTATATAAGTTATATCTCCGGCGCCGCGCCAGTTTGTCGGCTCCAGAGCTATCGGCGATTACGGGGAAGCCACCAATAACCGAACTTCGGCAAGTGAGAACGAGAGGTAGAGCATTAATCTATTATTATTCTACTTTCGTGTACAGAACATCGTAATAAAATATTAATCAGTGCTTTTCTCTATTATTTTCCTAACATATATTATAACAGTCAGCTCTCACAAGGGTGCGTTACCTTTTTTTTTCGTGGGTGGTTCGCCAGGAGCCCTATCATCCCACGTGTGTCGAGTGTATGAACACGAGAAATTGAAAATGACATTGATAAGTGTATCGAAAATTAATCACATTTTATTCCTGCTATTCTAAGATCGGGACAAACCACGTCGTTGAATCCTCATTGTAAAAGGCGTCCTAATGTTCTAAATCGTGTTGTTTACCTAATTTATATTACCCCTAGGACAGGGATAGTCGAACCGCTTGACTCATCCCTGTAAAAGGCTTCCTACCTCCCCTCACAGCCTTACCCTTACCACACATAAAATGATTTAATTATCTGCTAAAAGCTCAATACTTTCTCGTGATCTTTATCTACATAGTCACATGAGATTTATTTGTCGTATTAAATACCATTAGTTCGATTGAAACAATCGAAATTTGTAAAAGTGCCACGACATAATCTATATTGGTATTTTTGTAATAACTATCTCCATTTACGTGAGTATATTTGAAAATTTTTAATTCCGAAAGCCCTAACTAGGCTAATAGGCGATTGAAAATATTAATATTTGAAATCCGCTGCCGTTTCAAATAATTCCGCGTTAATACATACGAATAGCTATGAAACAAAACATTTACACATTCGGCTATGTATCATTTAATGAGAAGAAACTACTAATATAAATTTAAACTTTAACATATTCCATGCATAAAAAACATGTATAGCGTTCATTTAAATTCATATTATCTTGCATATTTTGTGGTAAACAAGGAATCATTATCCATCTCGTACAAATGTCGCACTGTACCCAATCGGTAGTAATATTTAATAAATCTTCGCCGCATATCAAGCATCTATTACTCATATCACACGAGAAGTTTAATAGATTCCTCATCATAACTTATCTAAATTGTCTAGGCTCAAGACAATCGAAAATAGTGTTACCATTCTCATATATTATGTTCATCGCAAATTGAACAACGAATACACCGCAATTATAACTATCGCTTTGCACAGGATGATCATTAACCGTGGAAATCCAGTCTGAACCTAAATGTAAACGTTTAGTGAATATTCATATATAATACCACAAGAGCTTCGAAATTATCGGGTATTTCCAGATAGGTTCGTTGCAAACAAATGAAGGAGTCAAGTTTTTCAGGTTAAAAAATCACGAGCGCAAAGCGCGAGTGATGTTTCCTGAAAAACTTGACGACTTTATTTGTTTGCAGGGAACCTTGAGGGAAATGCCAGATAATTTTGAAGCTCGTGTGGTATTCGGGGGATTATTTTTCCGTCCTAAATGAACATTTCCTTTGACTTTTTTATCGATGGTGGACAGAATTCAACCTGTCAGTTTGAAGTTTTATATATAGCAACTACCAGAGAAAATATTCAAAAAATATTCAGTATAATTCCATGTAGGTTGTACCACGTGACGTCGAATGGTGCAATTCTATTGGTCGATATTTGGGTCGGAAAAATAATCTAAAATATTTGTTGGTTTCCGCTAACGAACTGCCCGCCGGATTAAAAAATGAAAATTTTTTAGCGTTCATATCGCATACTACCAAGCACCAATGGTTTTTGTTCTTTAAATATGGCATTAAGCACTTGCTGTACATATTACAGTTAAATTCGACACGAGATGATTTAAAATCAAATAAATTGGCAGAATCATGAGATGTTAATACACTAAACCTGTCTCTGTGATCTTCAGCAATTTTAAATAAATAAATATCTATAAGAAAATTACCCAGCCACATCTTTTTCTCATTGACATGTATCATTAATGCTTCGTAGTCCGAGATATAAATTTTATATACAGGTTGGGCACCGGGATATACACCGACAACGTAATCTGTGCGATTATAATTTTGATAATAATTTTCGTTTTCGACTAAAGTGTTTTTATTTAAGGTAATTTCCCGCACGGCAGCAATAGTGGTATCATGTTTTTCCGATCCGTCTACGTACATATTTAACAATTTCGGTTGAAAATAGGAATGCTTGGACTTTTTCTTCTTATTCCATTGTTCCTCTGACATATTCCCATTATCATCCTTATTCCCACGTTTTCTTTTGATGGGTATCGCACATCTTACTCTTGAAATATTAAAGCAACATTCTTTATGGATGCTTTCTACTACTTTCCTAATTTCCCTTAAAAATCGCGTACATCTTAAATTTCTATTTCCCAACAGAACATTATTTTTAACTTTTCCGAACCAGTTTTCCACTGGAGCATTACTATAACGCTGGGTCCGCAAAATTTTAGATTGAAGATCGTTTGTTATTATATTGGCCCAAAGAGGTAAATAAGGCAAATATTTCCTCAAGATAATATGAAGCATTTCTGGGCAGTACAATGCATTTTCATCATGTTGATCATTTTCTTCTATTATAACGAATTTATCTAATAAATGTTTAAAGTGAATGTAAAATCTGCTATTCCGGTATATCGTAGATTGCGAATTCACGTCTATATCAATTTCACTTGATGTTTCAAAATTATCAGTGGCCCACTTCCTGTTATTATTCCGAATGCTATTCAAGCTATTGATTACCTCTTCACAATTATATCTGTGATTCGTGATAATAATCATGTTATTAAACCAAGTAATTATATTATTAATGTCCTGTTCATCAAAAACCGACGCGATCGCCTCCTTAAAGAATAATTTTTGTAATTTATTATTGCCACAAAGTTTATTAATGTCGGAAGTTATGATTTTCATGTAATGACAACAACAAATTTTTAATAATACCGACGGTAAAGTTTCACAATCATTAAAAACATAATCATAACAAATATTTAAATATTCAGTGACATTTTTCAAATTATTCCATTGCATATTAACGGCATTGATTAGTGCAAAACTAAAATCCACTACCACAGTGGAAAATATCGGCCATTTAATATTATTTTTAATCGCAAAACCGTAAAATGCATAAAGCCAGGATCCAATGGATACGGCGTCGTGGTTTGAAGTTACTTGTTCAAAAATCGGACAAACAACATTTCTATTGGGAACTCTAATAACCCCTGCATAATAGAACACGCGTTTCTTTAAAAAACCTGGTGAATGAACTACAGTACCGGTTGCATCTAAATGCAAATTAAAAAATTTATTTTCGTTTTTCACGTAATTCAAAATTTCTAATTGCTCCGAGCTGAAAATGTAGACTGTCAAAGGAGCTATGAATCTGTAAACGTAATTAGAATCATATAAGGACATCTTTAATAGATCCACCGTTTCATCTGCGTCATAATCAAGTTGCGCTAAATGCTCAGATCTAATTTTTCTATAAACCGCGTGAGATTTAATATTTCCATAATTACCCGAGTTAAGTTTAATTGTAGATTCGGACAATTTATCTTTTACTTGGATAAGAAATGGTTTTCTAACTTCCATTTTGTCCCCTAGTAATAACCGTTCATAATTTCTAACATATCCCGTTTTCTTTAAGCCATCTAAATGATTGAAATTTAAATTACCACTCATGACGTGCCCTCGCACTTCAGAATCTAACACTGTAACTATAATTTTGAAACGTTTACACTGTTCATGAGCACAATAACAATATAACGTGTGTCTCAACCCCAAAATGTCACTTCTCTTACGTTTAAAATTCAATGTGCATGTATTATTGACCGTTTCAAACATTTTTCTAATTGTTAATTGATAATTTATAAGATTATTGCCGATAGTTATGTCATTCAATTCTTGAATATTCATGTAAAATAAACCTTCAGTTATATCGAGTAAACGTTTTTTGAGATTTATTGATTTGTTATTCAAATTTATCGATCCAAATGGTAAAACTGAATTTATAATACACGTATTATGATACAATGATGTTACACTATCTGGTATTTTGCTTATAGATTTAGTATGTGATTTTGTATGATTAAATTCAGAAAAAACAATTGGAAAATCCTCATCAAAAATATTTATGTGATCATTATTATTATCGACTTCGCAGCTTACGTCTATATCGTTATTAAAAATATTTACGTGATTAATCGGAGATTCACCCATCAATGTGCTTATAATATTTACTTCTGCATCACATGGACTAATTTCAGAATTATTGATTTCATCGTGTCGATCTAAGTCATCATCTAAGAACATACTACTATTATTATTATCTATATCTAAAATTTCTAACTGATAGTTCAGATCCGAATTTACAGAAATTTCTAAGCGGTCTATATTTTCTAAACAATCCTCGTCATAAATTGGTTCCCTAATAAGTCGCGAATTATTATTTTCATCAGATACATCTACAAGTGACATAATAGCTAATTTATTTCGATTCCAAATGGTATTGAATCGTTTTCTGTTTAAGAAGGAATTAGTTTTTGAAAACCGTTTGCAGATTAGAGCGTAAATCGAGTTTATCCCTGAATACGAACCATTTAATTTACAACTATCAATTCGGTGGTCTGAAATTATGGCAGCAAATGATTCAAGATCGACTTGAGACATGTTCCTTATCGTGTTCGGTATATTATTATCATTATCCCAAGCCCTATTCCGTGCAGTATAAAATAATTCCTCAATCTCTGAAGAATGTCGAGAAATATAGGTCTTTAACGACTTTCTATTCCCTTTGCTACACTTCATTTTTAAATTTTGACAACACTCATTGAGAAACGATTCATTAAATTCTATATTGAAATAAAAATCAACCTCGACATTTTGAAGGAAATTGCTAATATTTAAAGCGTTTATCTTACCCTGTTTCGGCATTTTAAAAATAACTAATATCTAAAACTCGAAATTAAGGTAATAGTGTTGATAAAAAACTTCCTCTAAACAATCACCAAGGTAGTATCTTAGATAAGTAGTCACCTGATTTCACAACTGATAAAATAAAAGGACTGAGCTATGCCCGCATTAAGACAAAGGCAGGTTGTAAAAGCGGTGAGATTATGTATTAGACAAACTTGCAGCGGTTCGCGGTATCTCTTTCATAACTTTTACTTTGTCGGTACAATAAATAAGCCGACAATAAATAATATGACTGCGCATGAGTATACTGCATAGTATACTCAGGCCAGGCGCACTCGCAGCAACAGTGTATGGAAGCACACACCGATGTCCTTTCCAAAAAAATCCTGTAGATGATTATAGACTCCGATAGTGTGACGTTACTACACATATAATATAGGTACAATGACTCGTTCGTAACTAAGTAGATTTAAGAACTTTGACTACTGTAATCTTAGAGGTGAATAATTCATTACTCCTATTTTGACATGAAAATTGTCAAGTTGATTATTATCACGAATCACAGATATAATTGTGAAGAGGTAATCAATAGCTTGAATAGCATTCGGAATAATAACAGGAAGTGGGCCACTGATAATTTTGAAACATCAAGTGAAATTGATATAGACGTGAATTCGCAATCTACGATATACCAGAATAGCAGATTTTACATTCACTTTAAACATTTATTAGATAAATTCGTTATAATAGAAGAAAATGATCAACATGATGAAAATGCATTGTACTGCCCAGAAATGCTTCATATTATCTTGAGGAAATATTTGCCTTATTTACCTCTTTGGGCCAATATAATAACAAACGATCTTCGATCTAAAATTTTGCGGACCCAGCGTTATAGTAATGCTCCAGTGGAAAACTGGTTCGGGCAAGTTAAAAATAATGTTCTGTTGGGAAATAGAAATTTAAGATGTACGCGATTTTTAAGGGAAATTAGGAAAGTAGTAGAAAGCATCCATAAAGAATGTTGCTTTAATATTTCAAGAGTAAGATGTGCGATACCCATCAAAAGAAAACGTGGGAATAAGGATGATAATGGGAATATGTCAGAGGAACAATGGAATAAGAAGAAAAAGTCCAAGCATTCCTATTTTCAACCGAAATTGTTAAATATGTACGTAGACGGATCGGAAAAACATGATACCACTATTGCTGCCGTGCGGGAAATTACCTTAAATAAAAACACTTTAGTCGAAAACGAAAATTATTATCAAAATTATAATAGCACAGATTACGTTGTCGGTGTATATCCCGGCGCCCAACCTGTATATAAAATTTATATCTCGGACTACGAAGCATTAATGATACATGTCAATGAGAAAAAGATGTGGCTGGGTAATTTTCTTATAGATATTTATTTATTTAAAATTGCTGAAGATCACAGAGACAGTTTTAGTGTATTAACATCTCATGATTCTGCCAATTTATTTGATTTTAAATCATCTCGTGTCGAATTTAACTGTAATATGTACAGCAAGTGCTTAATGCCATATTTAAAGAACAAAAACCATTGGTGCTTGGTAGCAGGAATAAAATGTGATTAATTTTCGATACACTTATCAATGTCATTTTCAATTTCTCGTGTTCATACACTCGACACACGTGGGATGATAGGGCTCCTGGCGAACCACCCACGAAAAAAAAAAAGGTAACGCACCCTTGTGAGAGCAGACTGTTATAATATATGTTAGGAAAATAATAGAGAAAGGCACTGATTAATATTTTATTACGATGTTCTGTACACGAAAGTTGAATAATAATAGATTAATGCTCTACCTCTCGTTCTCACTTGCCGAAGTTCGGTTATTGGTGGCTTCCCCTTAATCGCCGATAGCTCTGGAGCCGACAAACTGGCGCGGCGCCGGAGATGACCTCAGCCAGTAGTAGTAGGTAGTCAATCCAATATTAACAGCATCAATGCTAACGTATATGTATACCTACAAGTTCTTTCAAAATGTCTCTGACTTTCATAATATAACTTCGGCTCTCACACTGCAATACCTCCTGGGTGGGTGTGAAAATTTGCAAGTAGTCAGGGAAAAATATGGCATTTATATCAATGGCATGTTTACCGAAATTTTTTCGTCCATGCGAAAAGTTGAGAAATAAGTTATTTTCTGAAATATTACACTTATTGAACAATTGATTAATCGACTATTTTATGATTTAATCAGTCAACGATTACTATTAGTTCTATGAATCAAATGATCGAATCATGAATTATTTCACTCTAGATGTGCGTATTCTGCTCACTTGAATGCCGCATGCATTTGTCTACGTGCGCTCTATCTTGGGAGTGGAAAGTCCATACGTTTATGATAGTAAGCTACAAATCCACGAAATAGTCGGCGTCAAAAAAAGAAGGTGGATTTAGCACATAGACATCTGGCAAACCCAGTTCTTTCAACGGCCGCCCGGACATTGTAGAGGGCGTTCCGGTAAGTGTACAAATCTCTCTACGATCCGTGGGGACAGGCTATCCCTTTGTCGGATGCACGGTATAATATAAGGATTTTGAGAGTTTGATGTTTGGTCGAAAATTGATCAAATATAAATATGGAAATATATGGTCTTATCTATCTCAGTAATATTCATTGTTAAGGAAAAACTATACTTGTATACGGCAAGAACAACTTGTACATAATATTCAGACAGTGATTTGTGATATTCTAACTTTAAGGAATTAGGCAGTTGGCAGTTGTGTATTGCGAATTTACCATCTGTGCGCTGTATAGCTCTTCTTACATTCTTCCGTAGCGATCCTGGCGGCAAGAGTTGCAAGTTCACTGACTTCGGCTACGCTTTTAATATACGAGACGCACTACCATTATATTATACCGTGGTCGGATGCCGCACCAGCAGATGCGACCGGCAGTTAACGTCCTGACGTCCTGTTGGTTAATATTATTTCGGTCCACAATCGGTCTGATAGTTGGCGCACCGGACGACGCATGAAACAGAGCGAATACCGTCGAGTATTTCGACGGACCGCTCTGATAAAGGTACCACCAAATTAAAATCTTTATGCCTAAATTTCAAGTGGATTGCATTTTCCGTTTGGTCATTACTCGAAAACATACCATGTGCCATGTGAACTGATTCAAGTGAGGACTCCGTCCGCTCATGCTCATTCCGTCTTAAAAATTAATATAAACCTACGCAATAAAATTTTTTTAATCCATGAAAGTCTCAGTTTTTATTTTCTCTAAGTATGCTATCTCGTTTGTGCCGTATTGTGTATAGTATCAAATTGGAGCTAACATCATCAGGAATGTACACTATATGTTTCATCATTGCACAGAGCGGCTGAATGGGTCCTTACGCAAAAAGAAAATGAAAAAAAAATTAAAAATCCATGAGAAGTCTCAGTTTTTATTTTTTCTAAGTATGCTATCTCGTTTGTGCCATATTGTGTATAGTATCAAATTGAAGCTAACATCATCAGGAATGTACACTATATGTTTCATCATTGCACAGAGCGGCTGAATGGGTCCTTACGCAAAAAGAAAATGAAAAAAAAATTAAAAATCCATGAGAAGTCTCAGTTTTTATTTTTTCTAAGTATGCTATCTCGTTTGTGCCATATTGTGTATAGTATCAAATTGAAGCTAACATCATCAGGAATGTACACTATATGTTTCATCATTGCACAGAGCGGCTGAATGGGTCCTTACGCAAAAAGAAAATGAAAAAAATTTAAAAATCCATGAGAAGTCTCAGGTTTTATTTTTTCTAAGTATGCTATCTCGTTTGTGCCATATTGTGTATAGTATCAAATTGAAGCTAACATCATCAGGAATGTACACTATATGTTTCATCATTGCACAGAGCGGCTGAATGGGTCCTTACGCAAAAAGAAAATGAAAAAAATTTAAAAATCCATGAGAAGTCTCAGGTTTTATTTTTTCTAAGTATGCTATCTCGTTTGTGCCATATTGTGTATAGTATCAAATTGAAGCTAACATCATCAGGAATGTACACTATATGTTTCATCATTGCACAGAGCGGCTGAATGGGTCCTTACGCAAAAAGAAAATGAAAAAAAAATTAAAAATCCATGAGAAGTCTCAGTTTTTATTTTTTCTAAGTATGCTATCTCGTTTGTGCCATATTGTGTATAGTATCAAATTGAAGCTAACATCATCAGAAATGTAAACTATATGTTTCATCATTGCACAGAGCGGCTGAATGGGTCCTTACGCAAAAAGAAAATGAAAAAAAAATTAAAAATCCATGAGAAGTCTCAGTTTTTATTTTTTCTAAGTATGCTATCTCGTTTGTGCCATATTGTGTATAATATCAAATGAAAGCTCATATCTTCAGGAATGCACACTGAAAGTTTCATCGTTGTACAGAGAGGCTGAATTATTCTCACGCAACAATGTAATCGAAATAAAGTAAAAATCTATTAGTATTGTCAGTTCATATTATTTCCAATTGACTAAATTAGAGAGTGATATGTCCTATAATGAAGTCAGTATTACATTTCCTATTCATGTAAAATATGTGTGAGAAGCTTTAAGTTAGAAGCGCGCAGTGTTGCCAAGTCGAAGTGAGGCTGGGTTTAACAGAGGCTCACTTCACACAGATCTTGAAAACTTCGCCTTCTTTAGCAATTACGATAAAATAATACTTTATCCAAACTTTTATTCAATGAAAAAATGTTTTATTGTATATTATATTTATTACATTATTACCATTGGCATATCATTCTGATCCGATGCATTTGTCGAAAAGATTCCTTTGCAATTTCAGCATCTACTGATGAGATAATGTTCTTAGTTGAGATTTGTTCTTCAATGTATAGAGCATCGCTGAATTCCTCAACTGTGGCTGAAATTTTTATGACTTATTTGATTGTTTCATGTAGATGTTGAGTTTATTCTGATTCTTAGATCATTTCTGTTTTCTAAATTTACCTATGACGATCTGACCCGTAAAAGAACGCCATTGTTTCGCACTGAGTTTCTTGTTTTCTGCTCTGAAGATCTATTGTTCAGTGTGTAATCCTATACCGCAGGAAATTTCCCGTCCTATCAGTGACGTTCCATATAATTTGACTGCAAGTGCGTCCGCATGTTCATCTCTCCCAATTACATGTGGATGGTGATTCTGTTCTGCAGTCCTAAGGTGCTTGCTTAGTTTGGTTTTACATAATATCAACTATCCTTGAGCTAATGGTGTTTGAGCTCAGCACTTGTCTGGTAAAGTGTCAGACATAATAGCTATTTTCCCTTTTTATATCCTTTTTTTAAGATTGAGTTGTCCATGGAATTCCGCTTGGAAGATACTGGATACCCATGAATTATCATGAGTTCTGGGCTCAAAGACTCCGACCACTAGTTTTTCTACTATAGGAAACTATGTGATCCGTCTTTGAAATTTAAGAAATTTGGTAGCGTATAACTTATAGCAGTTTTGATTCGACGTCGTTATTCTATCTACTACGCTACATATTATGATCTGTCCTGTAAATGTCACTTATCGTTCAGCTGAACGGTAAGAATTACTCACCGACGTCATATCCAAAACAAACAGTTAATGTTCTGAAAAGAGACAATGTATCCTCCTATATAATGTCCATCAAAATAAAAGTTTGATGAACTCTTATGAAAACTCGAATACTATTCTAAGTTTATTAATGGTGAGACATTCGATTCAGCTTTCTCGGATCTTGAAAAGTTAAAAAACCATTACATCGTCGATTGTGATTATTGAGACCAGTATGACATCGACTTTTATGTGGTGTTCGAAATATAAAATTTAGAGAATTGCGTTTCAGTACATGTCTTCATAGCAAACACGATGGTAGATGGCCAGTATTGTAGTACACTAATGATCCATGGACGTACGGTCCACAAGCTCAACAATCACTGTTTTATACGTACGGGATTCTATTTAGTCACATTGAAGTATTAATATTAGTTAACAGGCAACAGTACTCTTAACCTTATTTTGTGATGATACTGCTGCTGTACTTTTTTATATGTGAGACATTCTTCAAACTGATATGACTAAAAGATCATCGAAAGTGAGAAACTACCTTAACATTCACTCTATTGACATATCTTGACAATATCTTCCTATGTTACGATTCTAGTTGTGATCGTAGGTGTCATATCCTCCAGGTGAAGGATTGAAAATACAAACTTGAAAATATTCCTCCTCAGTACACCAGATATTCACAGGAATTCGAAATTCATTAGATATGCGAAAATTCTAAAGACTTACCCCAGTTATATAGGTTGTTATATTCCAATGAAGAGTAACACATAAATTGGTGATCCTGTGACACTACACACTTGTTTTGTTTGATATTATTGCCCTTCAAACATGGATATCAGAGGTGACTTCAGATTTAGTCACTTTTCCATTGACTCATGTACACCATAGAAAAAAGGGAAAATTCGTATCTCTGAAAACAACTATAGCTAGACAATTGAATTTTGATAATAATTAATGTTATTTAAAACAGAATGATGATATTATGATGTATATTGCCTGAGATGACATAAATTAGGAAATCTGAAACATTCAATTTTGCCTACTTCGTTGTAACCACGGTCGTATACACAGGTCCGGAAACTCTATGGTTGAGTTGATTCGCTTACGGGTCCCCACGGTCGTAGTCCCTCGCTCAGCCACTAGCTAGCGCTTGGATCACGAGGGATGTAAAACCATAGATAACTCTACTAGGTAGTACGGTAGTAGAGTTATCTATGGGTAAAACGATTTCTTCCCGGAATCACAAGCAGTGTTACTAATGCCCATTTGCACCGTTGAAATGGAAAGTAATAAGGTAATATAATACACAATTATCGTAGTGAATTTTACTGAAAACTGTTATTTTCGTAGAGAACTATTGTAAAGAAGACCCGTATCCCTAATTTTTCTGAAACTGAGAAGCAACTGCTTTTAAGCATATATATAAGCACATTATTGAATGCAAGAAAACTGACGGTGTCAGTGTTGATGAGAAGAACAAGGCCTGGAAAGCTGTAGCCAATGAATTCAATTCTCCATGTTCAGAATCGAGGTATAGAGAGGTGCATTCACTTGAAAAATTTTACAGCAACAGAAACATGGATGTGCGGAAAGTTGTAGCTCAATTTATTATCTTCATTAAAAATCTATTATTCACAGGATTCAATCAATGTGCCAATGGAATCTGATAATTGTGACGAACCTGGTAATTCTAACGATGAAATCAAAACTACTGATATGGTAAGGTATTTTGGAAAACATCAATATATCGTAGAAACATATTTTTTATGACAGAATCAATCAACATTAGGCTGGGGACTGAGCGAATTCAAGAGCAGCATGTTGAGAACTCGAAAGCCAACTATCTTGGCAAATGCAACTTCCAGTAGGAGAAGACCTTTAGTTTCTCGGGAATTGACATCCTCGACAATCGCAGAGAAATATGATTCCCTCCTGGACAAAAGATTGGCCATTGCAGACATGGAATTAAAAAAAAGGTCAAAATGATGTGAAATGGCAGCTTGAACCTCATGAGGGAAGCCCTGCTCTTAGATTTAGAGATAAAGAAACAAACACTTGTTAATTTGAAAGCAAAACAGTAATTTTATAATTTTTAATTAGAAGTAGTAAGAATCTATGTAATTTGTCAACGTTTTTCCTCTAATACTATATATTTTTTTTTTAGATTGTAAAGGATCTTTACTTGTTGGAATGGAAATCCATTATGTTACAAATGAACACTACATTGTAGTGTTGATTTGTAATATATATATTTGTTATTTCATAGGTATTTTGGATCACTGCATTTTTTAAATTTACGACTTGTTCTCATTGCCACTAGTGAATTTTTAATAAAATTCAACCAAACTGATGTGTAGATTCTTATATTTTTATAAATTATTAAAATAATTATCAATTAAATGTGTTCTTGTATTTATTATTCTGATTTGAGAGAGGAATAGAACTGTTACTCTTGTCAAAATGTATTACTCACCTTAAAAATAACTTCCCCTTTTTCGTACACATAAAATTTGTTTCCGGAGTGTGTACTTATTATCTAAGGCTTTTTTTGGTAGTAATTTAAAAAGGAAATGTATGAAAATAATCGATCGCATATAAACATTTTTTTAATTAAATTAGGATAACAATCAAAATACATGTATACTAATAAACTATAAAAGAGTTCACACTGTGGATATATTATAACACTATAAATAAGAAATAATCACCCTTATCCACTAAAAATACTGGTAAAGTACTGAGGACCTTTCGGCTACCAAGTAGCCATCATCAGAGTAAACTAAATTATAAATCAAAATGTGCCTATTTAAATACTATTTGGGGATAATAATGTAAACAAAGGGTTACCGTCAGCTGGAGATAAATCGAAATTTAGTGAATTGCTTTTTTGTTTATACATGTCCATCCCCTCTAAATTACCTAGAAATTTGTCTGTACTGTGTTTTAAAAGTGATAAACTTTCTTGAGAAATGGTGTGACCTGTATTTAAAATATCTTCGGCTATCGCTTATTTTTCACTATTATTTTTCTTTATATGGGCAAAATGTTCCTTATAACGAGTTGAAACGATTTCTTCCCGGAATCGCAGGCATCCACTTTTTTCGCATTTCTGCATCTTTCGCCACTTTAAAAACAGATGTTTTTTGTTTTGCACTTTTGTACCCCGTTTTGCATTTCGGCACAATGCACGGTTTCATTTTTGCTGAAAACGCAGGTATTCCTTCTGTTTACAAGTTAACTGTCAAATGTCACAGAATACTCTTCATAGAGATCAAGATGATACTCTTACGTGACGCCCACGGTCCACGGTCGTACATCCCTACGTGACGACTTCTGGTACTACGCGCACTTGGACGCGTAAGCGACTCACTGCTCAGATAGGAAACAGCCTCGAGTTTCCAGACCTGTCTATACGACCGTGGTTGTAACTCATTACGTGAATAACCTTCAACTTTTTGTATTTTTATAAAGAGGGTGTGGTTCAGGTAGCTTGCATTGGGAATTTTTTTCAATAGCGGCTTCACCTATATATTGCTACTCGAATTCGATAGATTCGTCGATTTTTCTCTTTTTTTTAACTCAGAAGAACTCCGCGGATTCCAATTTTAATCATCAAACATGAAAGAATACAAATATTGTGTTGAGAATCACGAACCAAAAATGTGTGTTGCTGCATGAGAAGCGTTCCTACTTCACTTGAAAACACCTGAACAATGTGACTCTTCAAAGTGTTTGCAACTTGAATTTCGAATAAAATGGATTTTTGTTAGCCAATTTTTCGCTTTAGAACGCTTCTGCGATCGAAATGTATCATTGTAGGATCATAAAATATATTGGAAACGATTTAGAAACAGATAATAGAAGACGTTAAATAATACTCTATATTACTTTGACATACTTATCAAAAGTTCTACATAATGTATCTCACAACTCTATGGTTTATACCGAGACCTACTGTCAGGTTGCCTTTCAAAATGTTTGACATTGTAATAGAACCTTGTTTCATACTACTAACACCGACTTTCACGTGAAATATCAAGATTAACCATAGACTTATTATCCTAAGGAGACGAAACATCTCATTCATAAAATTCCATTTGACTTCCCGCAATGATTACATGAAGTATGACAAAGAAAACCAACGGATCTCTTTGTCGTCGAGTCATAATTACTTCTTATTGGAACGCTGTAACTATGATTGAAAGCTTGGTACCACTTGTAAGGCAACACCGCTTCGAAATAGCTACGAAAAATACGGAAGCTGGCGAATTGCGTAGTACAGAACAAAGTCCCCATTCATAAAAGGTGCGCGGCGTTGTCGCCTTCTGAACAAATGATGCAATGGAATGGAATAGTTCTATATTTAAAAATTTAAATATTCTATAATTCGATTGTGTATTCCAGGTTACCATAAATTATGGAATATTTTCCAGAGAAAACGACATTTCAACAGTATTGCTTCGAATACAACCAATAAATAATGCTATGGACGTTTTAATAATAATTACAAATGTCAATAATAATAATAATGGTCTTTATTCAGTATTTAGTTACATTATAAATAAAGTAGAAAAAATAAATTCAATTCTATGTGAACAGTTATATACTGAATCTCAGGGCGAAGTTCAGTTAAATGGCAAGCCATTTACTGTTCTTCCACTTAACCCTGCACAATATATTGAGACTATTATAATACACTAAAAGTAATTAAACAAAATAATAAAAATAATAATAATAATAATAATAACAATAATAATAATAATAACAATAATAATAATAATAATAATAATATATTTATTCTTTCCGAATAATTTTGTCTCAATTAAATTTTAATTGTTGAGAATTAAATTAGATATAAAAATAATAAGAATTTTTAGAAAAGATAAAGTATATTAAATGTTATTTTCCTGTAAACTTCTTAAGAAACGAATCATAGCACATTTGAATGTTTTTTTTGTTTTAGCCTTTATTTTTGACGGAATATTATAGATGTGTACAACTTGATATGAGAAAGATCTTTCATACAATTTAAGCCTGTGTCTTGGTATAACCAGCATATCTCGTTTACGAACGTTCAAGTTATAAAGATCTGTTCTAAATCTCATTTTTTTGTAAAGAAAATCTCATTTTTTTGTAAAGATAAGGTGGTGATTTATCATGCAAAATTTTGTAATATAACGTAGCTGCCTGTAGTTTAAACCTATTATTCATGTTCAACCATTTAGCATCTTTCAGCCTGTGAGATATATGTTGATATTTACGGATCCCATAGGCAAACCTTAAACACGAATTTTGCAATTTTTGTATTTTATATTGGTGAATGGAGTCTATGCAAGCTGAAAACACCTGTGAGCAATAGTTCAGATGAGATAATACTAAAGAATCACAGAGTAATAATTTAGTTTTTGTAGGTAGATTAGTTCTGTGTGGATATAGCAACTTTAAATTTGCATAACCTTTTTGTATACATTTAGAAACATGTGTTTTATATCTGAAACCATTCTCCATATATAAGCCAAGATTCTTTACTACATCAACTAAAGGAATTGGCTCAGAGTTTATTGTTATTAGTACCTGATCCTTTAATTGTGCACACACATTTTTATTGCCCAATAATATAGCTACAGATTTCGTTGGATTAAGAAACAGAGAATGAATCTCAGACATTTTGAATATAGCATCCAGATCTGCATTTACTCTACGCAATACTGCAATATTTAAAAATTTTGGAAAGTTATGGGTATATAATGTAAATAACAGAGGACCTAGTATGGACCCTTGAGGTACTCCACATGTGATCTTAGCAAAATCGGATAAGTTTCCATTCAGTTTGACCTGTTGTACTATATCTGTTAAATATGATGCCACTAGAGAACATGCATCTTCTTTGAGACCAGAAAATTTCATAATTGTCAGTAACAACTTATGAGATATGGTATCAAATGCTTTAGAGAAATCAAGTAGAATCAATATAGCAACTAATCCATCATCACTTGCCTTTAGTATGTCATCATTGACATTGAGTAAAGCTGTAGTACAGCTATACCCGGAGCGAAACCCTGATTGGCAGTCTGGTAGAATATCAAGAGTTGATAATTGTTGATGCATAACCTTCTCTAAGACTTTCGACAGCACAGGCAAAATGCTGATTGGACGCAGTTGAGAGTAGTCAGATGGATTATCAACTTTAGCTACAGGAATTACTATGGCTTCTTTAAATGACTTGGGAAAATAATTTCCTAGAATACAGGAGTTGATTATGTTTGTTATAAATGGGACAATATATGTTCCACAAGTTCTAATCATGTTTATATTAATATTATCAGTTCCTGAAGCATCGGTTTTGATGTCATTAAGAATTCGTATAATATGCTGATTGTTTATTGTAGTGAAGTTAAATTGTGACTTGCCATTCGTTCTATTTTCATTGTAATAATTGTAAGTAGTATTAGTTACATTACCTTGAGGTATTTTATTTAGAAAAAAGTTATTTATTCCATTTGCATCATTAAATGAGTCCGGAATTTCAGTTCTTTTTTTCTTGTTGTGAATACTAAGCTTATGTAATTCCTTATATAGATTAGCTGTGTTATTGGTGAGTGAATGTAATTTATGCTGCAGATATGCTTTTTTTTCATTGCGAATACTGCTAGTAACCAGATTTCGGATTGTTTTATAATCATCCCAATCAGACTTAAGTCTAGTTTTTCGATTCTTAATATTAGCTTTATCTCTCAAAGACATCATGAGCTTTATGTTATCCGTTAACCATGGGCAATATGCTTTCGTTATCTTAACTATTCTATATGGTGCATGTTTGTCAAATAGGTTGATTAGGGTATTATTAAACATTTGAATTTTAGCATCAATATCATTTGTGTAGTATATATTTTCTAAACCGGCTGATTCAAGGTCTTGTTGAAAATTTTTATCGTCAAAATTGCTAAAACATCTACTTCTGCGATATATAGGAATTGTTTTAGGCTTCTTAATATTTAATATGCAATGAATCATTTCATGGTCGGCTATATGAGGACTACTTATTCCAGAGCTTGATACAATAGCCTTATTTGTAATGTATATATGATCGATTAAAGTTTTTGTATCCGGTACACAGAACAACTAATCCGAGTAGATGAACATGACGAGTTCTGGCGCAGGATATCCGGTCTCCACTTCCGGTCTAGCTGTCGATGAGTATAACATAGAGCTGAAGGTTATAGAGCTAACCCCAAGTCAAAACCATAGAGCATTAAACAGACCTAAGGTACAGACTGTTTCGTGCAGATGTCGCCACCAAGTGACAGCTGTCATGGCGAACCTAAGGTACAGATTGCTTCCTGCAGATGTCGCCACCAAGTGACAGCTGTCATGGCGAACCTAAGGTACAGATTGCTTCGTGCAGATGTCGCCACCAAGTGACAGCTGTCATGGAAGACCTAAGGTACAGATTGCTTCGTGCAGATGTCGCCACCGAATGAAAGCTGTCATGGCGGACCTAAGGTACAGATTGCTTCGTGGAGGTGGCGCCACCAAGTGACAGCTGTCATGGCGAACCTAAGGTACAGATTGCTTCGTGCAGATGTCGCCACCAAGTGACAGCTGTCATGGCGGACCTAGGGTACAGATTGCTTCGTGAAGATGTCACCACCAAAGTGACAGCTGTCATGGTGGACCTAAGGTACAGGCTACTTCGTGAAGATGTCACCCCCACATGACAGCTGTCGTGGTAGACCAAAGGTACAGACTACTCCGTGCAGATGTTGCCACCAAGTGGCAGCTGTCATGGTGGACCTAAGGTACAGGCTACTTCGTGAAGATGTTGCCATCACATGACAGCTGTCATGGCAGACCGAAGGTAAAGACTACTTCGTGAAGATGGCCCCCCCCCCACATGACAGCTGTTATGGTGGAACAAAGGTACAGACTACTCCGTGAAGATGTCGCCACCACGTGACAGCTGTCATGGCGAGCTAAAAGGTACAGACTGCTTCGTGTAGGTGTCACCACCACGTGACAGCTGTCATGGTGGACCAAAGGTAAAGGCTGTTTTTCGGAGGCGTCACCACCACGTGACAGCTGTCATGATAGGCTAAAGGTACAGGCTGCTTCGTGTAGGTGTCACCACCACGTGACAGCTGTAATGGCGGGCTAAAGGTGCAGCCTGCTCCGTGTAGGTGTCACCACCACGTGACAGCTGTCATGGCGGACTGAAGGTACAGGCTGCTTCGTGTAGGTGTCACCACCACGTGACAGCTGTCATGGCAGGCTACAGGCACAGGCTGCTTCGTGTAGGTGTCACCACCACGTGACAGCTCTCATAGGATTGGTTGTTTGTGAAGAGTATACAGGGTGCTTATAAAAAGTGTGTCACATGTAGCGGGTCACGTGACTATCACTGGACAGCTGTCATGGCGGACCAAAAGTACAGGCTGCTTCGGGGAGGTGTCGTCTCTATGCGTGACATGTTTAGGTAGATACTGTTTATCAAATTTTTATCAAACCTCTAATTAATAAAACACACCTTTGTTAAACGTAGTTCATAATAAATTGTAAAACACCATATCATGAATAACTTTCGAAACCTAAATGCCTTACGAGACGATTTAATTTAGAATTACAAAGCGATACGCTGAAAAGGAACTTCACAGTTCGGTTTTCGGCATTTGAGATATAGATTACTGAACTTGATATAGATTACTGAACATTTTCTGAAATGATTCTCTCTTACATACGTGAAAACGTGAACGTGAAAGACACGTGTTCAGTAACGTGTTCAGACACGTGCTTCAATAATCAGACACGTGTTAAGCACGTGCTTCAACATTCAGACACGTGCTCTACTCAGGCACGTGTTCAGACACGTGCTTCAATACTCACACACGTGTTAAGCACGTGCTTCAACATTCATACCTATTTAACACGTATTTGATACCTGATTTTGACAGAAGCGTGGAAGTACCTGACCGCGTGATCGGACATACACAATATAACATCATCAACTAGTATATAAACAAATGCTTATTAACATATGTTTCAGTATGATTTCGATGCTCCTCTAGCAACATGAAGATTGTTAAGCAAAAAGACTCGTTGAATATTATGAATTTAGGAACAAGCATTGAAAATATTGAACAATAACAACGTCCCAGCTCTTAGCTGCCAAATTCTTTACGAACAATAATCTGTGGTCCGAGTAATTGTGGGAAAACCAATGTGATGTTATCTCTATCGTTAGATGCAAACGGTCTGAAATTTGAAAACGTGTACATATATTCAAAATAGTAGATGAACTGGGCGCGTCCTGCGACAGGATATCCGGTCTAGCTGTTGATGTGCATCCGGTGTGAGCTTGTCCTTATCAGTTTTGAAAGGATGTAGGTGATAAGGATTTTATTTGTAAAGAGTATACAGGGTGTGTATAAAAAGTGTGTCACATGTACAGAGTCACGTGACTAACACATGACAGCATGGCGGCCCCAAGGTCCAACTGTCATGGCGACCATAAGGTCCAGCTGTCATGGCGACCATAAGGTCCAGCATTTCATGGCGACCATAAGGACCAGCTGTCATGGCGACCATAAGGTCCAGCTGTCATGGCGACCATAAGGTCCAGCTGTCATGGCGACCATAAGGTCCAGCTGTCATGGCGACCATAAGGACCAGCTGTCATGGCGACCATAAGATCCAGCTGTCATGGCGACCATAAGGTCCAGCTGTCATGGCGACCATAAGGTCCAGCTGTCATGGCGACCAAAAGGACCAGCTGTCATGGCAGACCTAAGATACAAATTACTTCGTGCAGATGTCGCAACCACATGACAGCTGTCATGACGGACCCAAGGTACAGACTGCTTCGTGGAGGGGGCTCCGCCACCTCTAGGAAACCATCTCTACCTTCGGTCCAAAGGTACAGGCTGCTTCATGAAGATGTCACCACCACGTGACAGCTGTCATCGAAGGTACAGACTGCTTCGTGGAGATGGCGCCACCAAGTGACAGCTGTCATGGCGACCATAAGGTCCAGCTGTCATGGCGACCATAAGGACCAGCTGTCATGGCAGACCTAAGGTACAAATTGCTTCGTGCAGATGTCGCAACCACATGACAGCTGTCATGACGTACCCAAGGTACAGACTGCTTCGTGGAGGGGGCTCCGCCACCTCTAGGAAACAATCTCTACCTTTCGTCCAAAGGTACAGGCTGCTTCATGAAGATGTCACCACCACGTGAAAGCTGTCATCGAAGGTACAGACTGCTTCGTGGAGATGGCGCCACCAAGTGACAGCTGTCATGGCGGACCTAAGGTACAGATTGCTTCGTGAAGATGTCACCACCACATGACAGCTGTCATGGCGACCCTAAGGTACAGGCTGCTTCGTAGAGGTGTCACCACCACGTGACAGCTGTCATGGCAGACCAAAGGTACAGGTTGCTTCGTGTAGGTGTCACCACCACGTGACAGCTGTCATGGTGGGCTAAAGGTACAGGCTGCTTCGTGAAGGTGGCGCCACCAGTTCGGCTCGTCCGACTCGTGCGAATCCAAGATGACAGGCTGCTATCACAGGGCAGACGTGTGACGTCACAGCATTAAGGTACAGACTGCTTCGTGGAGGTGTCGCCACCAGTTCGACTCGTCCGACTCATGCGACTCGTACGGTTTTGAAATCACATGATCTGTCACGCGGTGAGATATGGTGTCTGTCACTTCGACGGAGTGTCTGTCACAAGGTGTCATGGTGGCTATCACGTACCATAGAGCTGAAGGTTATAGAGCTAACCCAACTCAAAACCATAGAGCATCATGGTGGTGGAAAGAGTTGTCATGGTGTCTGTCATGGGAGGTCTTCATCGAGGTGTCATGTCGCGTCTTGGAGGGTGTGACGTAGTGGAACCATGAAGCATCTGTCACGCGAACTGTCATGACGGATCTATGAATGTCAACCATAGCTTTATAGGTATCAAATGAAAAGTCTTGATATGCAGAATGTTAATTTTATTGAATTGAAGATCCTGCGATCATAGTTTACGAACGATGATGACGTCACGGGAGGCATTCATTGTTTCAATCCGGCGACCATAGTTCACGAACGATGATGACGTCACTGCTTCGAACCGATGACCGTAACTGATTCAATCCTGTGACCATAGTTCACGAACGATGATGACGTCATCATCGTTCACGAACTATGATGGTCAGATGAGGAATGGAATGCGAGTAATAATAATGATATCTACTCATTATTCATCACACTGTAAAATTGAAGTTATAAGACTGTTGAATACATAAGGTGTAAAAAGTGAATAGGTAGTACATTCATGCACATGTTTTATCTCGTGATTCAACACTCCGACACGTGCTTCAACATTAAGACACGTGTTCAGTCACATCTTCAGACACGTGTTTCAATAATCAGACACGTGTTAAGCACGTGCTTCAACATTCAGAGACATGCTCTACTCAGACACGTATTCAGACACATGCTTCAATACTCAGACACGTGTTTAGCACGTGCTCCATCATTCATACCTATTTAACACGTATTTGATACCTGATTTTGAGAGAAGCGTAGAAGTACCTAACCGCGTGATCCTACATACACAATATAACATCATCAACTAGTATATAAACAAATGCTTATTAACATATGTTTCAGTATGATTTCGATGCTCCTCTAGACAACATGAAGATTGTCAAGCAGAAAGACTCGTTGAATATTATGAATTTAGGACTAAGCATTGAAAATATTGAACAATCACAACGTCACAGCTCTTTGCTGCCAAATACTTTACGAACAATAATCTGTGGTCCAAGTAATTGTGGGAAAACAAATGTGATGTTATCTCTATTGTTAGATGCTAACGGCCTGAAATTTGAAAACGTGTACATATATTCAAAGTCTTTACACCAACCAAAATACCAGTTACTGAAGGAGACATTGAAGAAAATTGAGGGGCTTGGATATTTTCCTTGTACCGAAAGTGATGAGGTCATAGACCCCACAGAAGCGAAGCCTAATTCGATAATAATATTCGATGACGTGATGTTTGAGAAACAGGAGAAAATTCGTGCTTATTTTTCAAGAAGGAGACACAACTCAATTGATAGTTTCTATCTTTGTCAGTCTTTTGCTAAATGTCCAAAACATGGATTGCGCGACAATGCCAATTGCTTGATTATTTCCAAACAGGATGAACTCAATTTGAAACATATATTCACCGATCATGTAAGTACCGACATGTCACTCGAGAAATTCAAAGAGATATGTAGCGTATGTTGGAAAGATAAATATGGATTCCTTATGATAAACAAAGACTGTGATATGAACAAAGGACGTTATCGCAAAGGTTTTGATAGTTATATATACATCTAACATGTATATATACTTTCATTTGAAATAGACAAACCGCTCAGCATGGACGTGGGTGTGAGTAACATGCTTGAAGAAAAACAACAATTGAAGAAAAAAATTTGGGAGTTAGCAAACGTTGTGAGGGAAAATATATGGCTGTGAAATTGGGTAAAGCTGAAAATGATGAGATTCTAGATAATATGTTCAGGAATGTATCTAAACCTCTGGAGGAAATTGCGAAAAATGCTGAAATAATCAAACAAAATTCGTTGGTTCAACCTAAAAGTATTGTTTCTACAGCAACACAAATGGAGAACATACCAATCCCAAATATTGTAACTGAAGGGGAAGAGTTCGTATATAACCCCAAAAATACTGAGGAGGATGTGTTTACCCTCGAACCTACTATCGATCAGATTCGTGAAGAATTCAGAAAACATAAGAAAGATAATGCAGAGGCTACAGAGGAGTTTCTGCAACAATACCCCACATTAGCACGTTATTAATTGGAAGGATTCCTATTGGATGATGATGTTAAGAGATATGATGATAAAATGGGTTTGCAATGTAATTCAACTTTAGACAAATGGTTCATGGGTAATCAACCTATAGAGATTGATAGTGAGAGTAATATAATTATCAAGGGTACTCCGTTCAAGGGTACCACAGGACTGTATAATTTGATATTTTACAGAGATGTTCTACCTGATACTTACACTGTGGAAGATGGGAAAAATTGCAGTCAAATGATGGAAATGACTAGTGCCCATAGACGTAATAACGATCCAGCTGATCGAATAAGAAACATTGTAAAATACAAAAATGTACTGAAACCTTTGATTAATTCCATGAAAAGACCCAGAGCCAAAACATACACTGGAAGTGCATATATCAAAAATGATATGCTTGAATATAACGAGAAACCTATCGAATATGTTTATTGGGATGACGTTAACGAAATTGTGGATAGACTGAGACTTCTTGTTGCATCCTCACATGCAGGTAACCATAATCATCACAACGAGATAATCTCTATAATAGAAGAATTGATAGAGGCACGGGTAATTGAACAAAAACCAGGTGTAAGACAAATTCATCACAGTTATAAAGATGGTTTCAATGGATAAGTTTGGCAGAGCCTCCTCTTCCATGTGGATATATGATACAAATGTATTTAATAATAATTTCAAACAAGTTCACGGACAAGGATTATTCCTAACGAGCGATGGAAGTTATGATATGGAAAATCGTAGATTGTGCAACGTAAAATCACCGAATGATGATGTAGATGTTGCAAATAAAGTATATGTTGATAAATTAACCCACAAACTGAATCTGAAAACGGAAACCAGTCTTAAAGATACCTTCAATGTTAGGGTTGATAATTTGATCAAAGATATCAACAAGGATCTGGATGAACATAACTTAACGAATGAGAAGGTTATTCTCAACATTGATAAACATCTGATGGACATTCAGAATAAATATAATGGAATGGGGATCTATATAAAATCAGAGTATAAAACAATCAGTGATAGTGCGAGGGAAAACAGAAATGAATTGAAAGAGATCAATAACACATTTAACAGTGTGAACATGCGTCTAAATGACATTACTAGTAAAGTGGAGGCGTTAGAACGACGGATGACATCTGTGGAACCTTCTAAGAAGAGACCCTCATCATCATCCACAACAACAAAGCAGGGCTCTGTGAAACGTATATTTCCAAATCCTGTGAATATACCCAAAAAATTAATTAACTAGATTTCCACATTGATAAGATGAGTAGAGAACAAGTTGTGCATGAGCTTCATAAGCCGAGTAGGAAGAATTTCAAACGACGCAGAACAATCATAAAAGGTTTGGATGATTTGTGGCAAATGGATCTGGCTGAAATGGGTAATTACGCTCGTGAAAATAGAGGATTCAAATACATTTTGATTATGATCGATTGTTTCTCGAAATTTCTATGGACACGCCCGCTGAAAACGAAATCAGCCGAAGAGGATCGGAAAGCGGTCAGTTCTATATTGCTAGAAGGACATCGTAAGCCTAGGAATCTGCAAAGCGATCAGGAAAAAGAATTCTTCAATAAACACTTTAACGATCTAATGAAGAAACATAATATCAATCATTATAAAACGTATAGTGTGAAAAAAGCAGCCATTGCTGAACGTGTCATTCGAACGTTAAAGGATGTAACGTTCCGCCGAGCGTTGTGTTTGTTTGTAATAATAACCTCGAACCTACTCCAGATTGCTCTAGATTTAATATTTCCCAAATAAGTGAATAGGTTCGAAATCCTGTCTCACTGCTCGTGATACTTGAACTTGTCACCGTCGTCTGGGTATTATTTCAGGTAGCGTTAATACCTCATCGACGTGTTATATAAATTAAGATGTTTGTTGGAACCTGCTCGGGTATCGAAGATCTTAGTTGATCCGTGTACCCTTGAGGTTCTTTTAAGCTGCCACCACTAGGTGTATATTTCAGCTCACCTAGAAGCTGTTTTTGACTATGAGGCCGCGATCCCTTCCAAGGGACCACCTCGTTCAATTACCTACTCTTATATCTTTATATCTATTCAAGCGTGAACTCTAAAGGTCGTATTTCGCTGAGAGGTGATTAGGAATTACTAATTAAACTCGTTAATCAAATTAAATAATAAATGTATATTGATTAAAACAAAACGAAATTTAGTACATCGAAATCTAACAAAACGATCAAAAGATCAAAACAAAATTTAGCAAAGGGAATGATACGTGAATATAAAAGATGTCCAGTTCAGGTTGACCCTAAGGGTGAACCTGGGGAATTATCGATGTCGCTAGGTTTTACCCTTTTCGCCTGCTAGCGAGTTCCTACCAGGATCTCTGGAGAGTTTGAATCAAATGGAAGGCTAATTAGTACACATGGAACAATGATCGATTTCACGCTCGATCACACCGATAATGGATAAATAATGTTCAAAGTTAAATGATACCTCCCTTTCTAGGAAGCCGGGGTAAACCTAACGACATGATACTCTATCATAGCACCTGAGGGATCTCCGTTAAGCGGAATTTGTATAGAACACTTGAAATAGCCCAAATGGCAAAAAGATAGATAACATACACATACATTAAATAATATACCTTGGCGGGCGGACCGTGATCTGAAGGTTAAATAACCACCTTATATTATGTTGCCGATTCCGAGGTTGATGTCAATATAACACTTGTTCTTTGGCAATCAAAATGCACTTACCCTGTTGGTCAAATACTCCATTTCGTCTCGAACCCCTTGTAGTAATAACGCACAAAGGATTTTAACACTCGATTTCTACGTCGGGTCACATTTATTATGATAGAAAAATTGTCACAAAAAGGATGTTTAAAAAGGGGAACAAACACTTTACGCGTGACGCGGAAGACGCGAATAAGTCCAGCGCTGCTTTAGCCCGCCAGGGATGTATAACCCTTGTTGCAATGGACACAAATTGATGAAATTAATTTAATCTCTATAAATTTCTGGCATTCAGTTTGTCTAAATCTTGACAACATGATATTAATTGATTTGATTTAATGCAACAAGAGAACATCCCTGTGGACATAAAGCAAGCTGACTTACCGAACAAGTAGGTAGTTAAGAACTACTGAGTAGATGGTGAGAACTGCCTTTTTTCCTCAAAGTAATTAGTTTTTATGAAACCATTGAAGCGGGGGGGCCGCCTCACGCTCAATCTTAGAAAATATGTTTAACTTAGAAAACCGGGAGCATGTCCCACCCATAATTTATACCAGCAGCCAATAGGAATCAGACTAGGCAAAAGAATTGTCAGTGACGGGTCTACTCAAGTCCACGTGGACTTTTCCTGACTCAGGAAAAAACTAGTACCGTTGACCGCGTACTTTGCTACGTTTGCGAAGCATGGTTCATGGCTGACCGACCAATGATACGGAAAAGAGGTCTCAGATTACCGTCGCCAGGTCTGTCTGGTATATCGTGTTCAAGATATAATAATTTATAAAATTTTCAATTTGAATTTAAATCAATATTATTCAAAGACCTCAATACAAAAGTAATAATCCGTCGGATTATTACAAGGAATCGCTCTACAAACATTTCAGTCTTAACGGGAAATACAAATGACTTGATATACTTGAAGAAACCACAGAAAAATATAATAAACGTAAACATAGTACTATAAATATGGCTCCAATAAAAGTGACGAAACAGATTGAGAGCGAAATATTGAAGCGATCCTACTCACACATCAAGTTAGCTCTGCCTCACAAATACAACGTTGGAGATGTGGTACGAATAAGTAAGGCTAAACATATTTTTGAGAAGGGATTTACGCCCAATTGGAGTACGGAATTATTTAAAATCATCAAAGTAAAAATTACCAACACGGTCACATATCTACTAGAAGATATGACCAACGCACCAATCAGCGGCTGTTTCTATGAGGAAGAATTACAGAAAACAAAACAACCCGATGTGTATTTAGTCGAAAAAATATTACGAAAGAGGAGGGGTCAACAGTATGTGAAATGGTTGGGTCTAGATAATAATCACAACAGTTGGATCAATAATTCGGATATCGTTCAATGAACCCATCATTAACCATTTGGAGATTATTAGGAACAAACAAATAGCTGGAATATTATTGACTCGAGGGTATGGTTATTATAATACAACAAAATTCCGTGAATATGAGGGTGAATCAAGAGTGAAGATTATAATATTTGAAACATATATTGTTAAGATTATACTTAAGTCTTTTGTATTGAGAAAATTTTGAAATTAATAAAAAATATTATTTTGAGATCTTTGGACTTTCTTCCTCCCCTCGTTAAATAACGGTGCAATCTTGAATTCTCATCAGTCTGTATGGAAGCGTACGTAGGAGAAGGTGTTCTCAATACGCTTATAAACAAGCTCCCGTTTGAACTTCATATTCCTGGTTATCAATTCTGTGGTCCCGGTACAAAATTAGAAGAACGGTTGAGAAGAGGAGATTCAGGTATCAATCCACTCGATAAAGCTTGCCGCCAACACGATATTTCATATCTGCGAAACGCTAGTTTGGAAGGACGTCACGAGGCGGATAAAATATTAGAGAACGCTGCTTGGCAACGTGTCAAATCTAAAGACACAAAATTTGGAGAAAGGATTGCCGCTTTCGGTGTAAATAAAATTATGAAGGCAAAGAGGAAATTGGGGATGAGTATGAGAAAGAAGGTTGGGTTCGGAAGTGCAATTGTCGATGGGGTGAGAAAAGTTATGAAGGATAAGTTTGACTTATCCAATCTGAAGAAAACATCCCAAACAGCGTTAAAAGTTGCACGAAAACAATTCAAAAAAGCAGGTGGTCGGAAAAATGTTCGGTTACCAAGAGTAATTCCTATTCCAAAGACTGGAGGATTTCTACCATTTTTAATACCTCTGTTTGCCGGCTTATCAGCTGCTGGAGCATTGGCGGGAGGTGGTGCAGGCATCGCTAAGGCCGTCAACGACAGCAAAGCAGCTCGGAAAACCTTGGAGGAAACGGAAAGACATAATAAAACAATGGAAGCTATAGCTTTGGGAAAACAAGGATCTGGTCTATATTTGAAAAAGTATCGCGAAGGTCTTGGTCTATATTTAAATAAACATCCAAAAAACTGTCAGTAAACCTACCCAGAAGACCTCTGACCGATCTCGATCTACGAAAACTAGCAAAAGCTCTGAAAATTCCCCATTTTAGAGGAGTATTTATGCGTGATGAACTGCCATCCAACGGACCATGGAAAAACGAGCGTGGAATAGTTAATTTAGATAGCTCGGACAATGGGGGCACTCACTGGGTTGGGTTTAATAAAGTCGGTGATACAGTTCTATATTATGATAGTTTTGGCAATTTACGCCCCCCTCGCGAACTAGTGGATTATTTCAAAAAGTGTAAGATATTATTCAATCACGATAATTTTCAACAATATAACACTTATAATTGTGGTCAGTTATGTTTAGATTTCCTCTCTAACTCTTCAGTTGTACTCGACTAACCCTGCATTTATTAGTATATGAACAGATTGTTGGTAAAGTTTGCATCAATCATGTCTCAGACGTTCACTATCACGGGTAAGAGCTCCCGCTTATCTGTAGATTTCCACCCACCTATAGAACTAGATCCTCATTCATATTATTCTATCGCACTTGTTGGCTTGCATACGTACAATAGCATTCCGAACATTGAAGAAGGTTTTAATAAATTTTATTATAAAAATGTGAAGGGTGAGAAAGAAGTAGTAACTATACCTACGGGGTCCTACGTGTTGACAGACATCGAGGATTTCATACAAAGTGCAGTTTGTGGGATAGGAGTGAAGCAAGAAGAAAGTGACCGAAAATTATCAATAAAATCTAACAACAACACTCTACACACAGAGCTGAAGAGTGATTTTGAAGTGAATTTTATTCCTAAAGATAGTATAAGCGAACTGTTGGGATTCAGCAAAAAGAAATTGACATCTCGCGAACTACACGTATCTGATCGACCTATAAACATAATCAAAGTTCAAACAATACGAGTTGAGTGTAACTTAACCGCAGGAGCATATTATAACAATAAGATAGCTCATACGATATATGAGTTCTCACCTCTTGTACCACCTGGGTTTTCCATTGATATAGAGCCGAAGAATCTTATTTATCTACCGGTCATCAGCAAGACGTCCTTCGATAACATCACACTGAATATTTTAGATCAGTATTGGAAACGGGTAAATTTTCGTGGAGAAGAAATTATTATACGGTTGGAGTTGAAAAAGACCGCTAGGAATTATGGCTTCCAACAATAAATAATAATCCAATACTCACCACCACTCATTATATGAAAAGAATTCATCTGAGAAGGTTGTTGTTGCAGTAGCCATCACTTGAGAACATGGGTTTGGATTTCAGCAATAAAAGACATACCCATAGTGGTCATCAGTCATTATCTACAACGAGTTCAAGGGAGAAGGTTGCTTCTGCATCACTATCATTGGAAAATATAAATTTTTTGAAGTTCCTTGGTTACAATGTCGGAAAAACTTCAAATATTCAACGAACTAAACTTCAATGAAGACATCATCCGAGAAGAAACTCATACCTACTATCCCCACACAAGATCTTTTGGCAACAGCGATGAAATTGAGATATTAATCAATCAACAAGATGTGTTGGTAGATTTGGCATCGTCTGCTTTATTCATCGAGGCAGAATTCCAGCCAGAAGCAAGTGGTGATGGTGAATGTAAACTAACGAATAATTTCGGAGAGTTTCTCTTCGAATATATCAGTTATGAATTGAATGGAAAAGAGATAGACAAAGTACGTGATCCTGGTATTGTCAGCACCATCAGAGCTTATCTAACATACGCCAAACATGAATCTATACCTCTAGCTATTTCTGGATGGTCATATAAGGATGCACTGAGTTCAGTCTACAATAATAAAATCAATTTATGGATACCGTTGAATTTTCTACTAAGCCTATTCATTGAATATAACAAAGTTTTGAGTGGAAAACATAAGCTGCGCTTGATAAGGTCTCGAACCGATAACGATTGCTATAAAAATAGCACAGGCACGAAAACGGCTAAAATAAATGTGAAGACGATAGCATTAAAAGTGCGACATGTGTTTCCCAGTGATCCAGTTAAATTTAAAATGTTGGGGAATTTGAGTGCTGAGAAGCCTATTTTGATTCCATTCCGTAGTTGGGATCTGCATGCAAATCCGTTGATGGAGGAGAGCACTCGCGACATTTGGGCTGTTAAAACATCAATGAATTTGGAACGTCCCAGATATGTGATTCTAGCTTTTCAAACTCATCGAAAAAATAATCCTGTTAAGCACAGTGCATATTTCGATAATATAAACTTGCTAAATGTAAAATTATACTTGAATTCAGAGTGTTATCCATATGAAGCAATGAAATTGAATTTCACCGACCAGCAATACGTGGAAGCATACCAGATGTACTATGATTTCCAGAAATCATTTTCAAATAAAATAATAAGCGAGCCCATGTTAGATTATATAGCATTCAAGAATAGAGCAATTTTTGTGATAGACTGTTCAAAACAAAACGATGCTATAAAGTGAAACGGACCCGCTTGGGTCGGTTTATATTGACCCAACTAGCTCAATTTGAATTATTAATCTCAGGGCTCGTAGTGAAACGTGCCTTGTGATTCTAGACCGGTGAATTGCTTGAGCGCCAATTGCTTACAGAAAAACTATAAAAATAAATGAATTCACAGCCTAGAATACAAGCACCACGAGATGGTTTATTAGTTGATGGAAATTAGAAAAACAATACAAGTTCAACTTAACAATTTGATTTATTCCAGATGGAATTTGGTAATTAACAAAAATAAATTTACAGTTTATATAATGTATTAATTTATAAATAAAATGAATTTTGAAGTAACAATTACAAAATTAAATCAATTTGTATATAAAGAATTTTGAGTAAATAGTTATGAAATTAACTCAATTTCTTAATTGAAAGAATGGATAGTTAAATAGTAAAGAGACCACGAATGGCTCTAAAAATATCTAGCGAAATACAATTTTGGTGAACAACAAAATCAGAAAATGAAATAGTGGTCACTCAACAAGAAAATGTTACCCTCCTTGGAACTCGTAGGAACTGGAAGCTGGTCCTGTCAGGAAAGTCACTAAACCGTCTTGGAGTGAAGGGGTGAGGAACCTCAGACGTTCAAAGCCTGTAATGTCAAAGAACGAACAGTACCTGACTTGAGATCAAAGGACAAGTAACACCGTCGGCCGGAATAACCAAATGATTCCACCTCCGATAATGTTATCTTCCCCAATATGTAATACACTATAACAAAATTGATATCTTGAAGAGATATCAATTTAGACAAAAATATAATTTAATCTGCAAGAATTATATAATTACAAGAATTACTTAAAATTAAACAACAAATAATATGTGACTGAATTAACGATACAAAAAATGAGATAGAAAGAAAAATAATCAAATTGTGATTGAAAGGAAATAACCAAAACGTTGAATTTGCTAGTTAGCACAAATCTAGAAACTTGAATTGATTTGCATCAAATTGATGTATTACTCTTCTCTGAAATCACGCGAACGCAGCAGTCCTGATAATTAAAAATTCAATAAGCAATAATTGAATAATACCTTGTGATAATTCCAAATACTATTTATAGCACGATGCAATCGAAGACAGCTCTGAATACTACGTATCAGATTACAGAATGGCGACTCTTACGAATCACAAAAAAATAGCATGTGCCAATGCGGAATTAAACTTACAAGGACTACAGAAATATTATCATGAGAACCTGCCTACGTTCCGATAGATTATTCTCTTACAAGAGTTACAACAATCAATGCTGTGATGGAAATGATATTCTTTGAAATATGCTATCCGCAAAATGATCGGGTGTGCCCCCCGGGCAAATCGAGATAAAAAATCCGCCGAAATACTATCACAATCAGGCATTGTACATCCAGACGTTTAATAACAAATCTAAATCAAATTAAATAGCCTGATGTGATGATATTTCGGAAGCAAAATTAAGAAAATGTATCTAACGACAATGAATTACGAAATCTCGACTTACCTAGGCAAAAGAACAAACCACAATGAGTTCTCTTCGACTTCCGTTATTTTACCTCCCACTTCGCGATATATAGTGACATCTCACATCAGGAATGGTAGTATCAATAATCTATGTTTTATTGACCGGCAGATATCTTTAAAAATCATATGACAAGTTTCCTAGCCGACAAGAATTCTACTCTGTTCTTTAAAGAGTTCTATATATAATCACGTAACGCAGCCCGTTACATTCCCCCTCTACCACGAGAAAATTTTTTGAAGTGAAGCTTCAAAAATTTTTAAGAGAATAACAAAAAACGGTCTTGACGTAGAGACTGGTTGACCAATTCCAGAATCACGATTTTGAAAAAAAGTTTGTGGTCCTCACATAAATATTGGTTGACCAATCCCAATATTACGATACTTAAAAGGAGTTTTGTGGTCTTCACATAAATATTGGTTGACCAGTTCCAATATTACGATACTCAAAAGGAGAAGTAAAAATTTAAATGAAAACTAAAATGTCCTACACATTTTATAATAATGTAACATTCACAATTGTTCAGTTGGAAGTTCACAGGAATACATAGACATTCCCCCTCTACCACGAGAAAAATTTTTGAAGTGAAGCTTCAAAAAATTTTTAAGAGAATAACAAAAAACGGTCTTGACGTAGAGACTGGTTGACCAATTCCAGAATCACGATTTTGAAAAAAAGTTTGTGGTCCTCACATAAATATTGGTTGACCAATCCCAATATTACGATACTCAAAAGGAGTTTTGTGGTCTTCACATAAATATTGGTTGACCAGTTCCAATATTACGATACTCAAAAGGAGTTTTGTGGTCTTCACATAAATATTGGTTGACCAGTTCCAATATTACGATACTCAAAGAGAAGTAAAAATTTAAATGAAAACTAAAATGTCCTACACATTTTATAATAATGTAACATTCACAATTGTTCAGTTGGAAGTTCACAGGAATACATAAACTAAAAAAACTACAGGATAGCTGTGGAGTCGCAGAAAGTGTGCTCAGCGAACGACCCCATGCGGAACCCAGACGTCCCCGGTAGGAACCTTACCCTTAGTTACTGGTAACGCCCCAGGTGGACTAAGTCCACTACAGAATCCCCTTCCTTAAGAGCCATCGGCAACCAAGCAATAAAGATAAATAGTTTTCAGATTGAAGAAGATAAAGAAATGGGTGGGTCCCACGGTCTAGAATACCTAAAGGAAAGAAGAGTAGGAGTAAAAATAAAATAAAAAATAACAATAGCCGGCTCAGAAGGTTCGGCCACCAAGACGAAACCCCGCTCCCAAGGCCTTTCTAAGGGGGCCCATTCTCCCCAAAACTACCGGACGCCACCCGACTGCGCCGTCGCAAGGTTCTCCCGCTCCAGCACCCCCTCTGGTTCACACAACGTCCTCTCAATTAAAAAAACCTATGTAACCTGATTTCTTCCAACCTAACCCTAAGCGGGTAATTGTGGATGTCCATATAAAAAAATAACATACTACACAACAACAAAAATATGTACCTACGTACATTAATCCCTATAATAAGGTTACTCGACATAATTGGCAATTTTATCTGTAACTATACGATATTTTAACAGACATACAGTTTCACTGTAGTTCCCCACGCCTCTGGGATACAAAAAGCATTACCATTTCAATTACAACAACTAAATCTTCCATTTAGTTATATTAGCAGCTACTATCAACTATAAATTATAACTTGTTCAAGCAAAAATGTGAAATTAATTTGAAAATCACGTGTTAATAGTTTAACCAAATGAGATTTCTTCATAAAGGAAGAATTTATCCATGGAATATAACATAATAGTATCTGTTCCCCAATGACATATGATGTTATAGTATTATTAGTTTTTGAAGAAAGCATAAGCATCGAATGGTTAAGTGGTAGAAAATAGGAAAATTTTATGAGTTCTTTCTTGTTTATTCTTCATTCAGAGCAGACTAGAAATTAGAGACCGGTATGATGTCTTAGTGGCATTCTTTATTATGAAATAAAGTATTTGCTAATCAAATGAAGTTTGAATTTGTTTAATATAGTTTCTTTATAATAATATTGATAATGACGCATATGTATTATAATTGGTTTGGAACTAGAAGAGCACAAGCAGTCCTTTTTTGATGGCTCAGACCTTGCATCGCCCTAAACACAGGAACTTGGAGACTTTATTATATTATTTATAGTTATATTTTTAAATATAAATATACTGATATAACACAGAATTATCTGTTTACCGGCATGTCTTAGTGGCTTCCGTTATTATGAGAAGAAGCTTCAAAATATCATACAAATGAATATCTTTGCTTACATATTTTTATTTTAAATTATGAGATTTCTGAATAATCGGAATTTTCAATTATTATTTAATTGAATGTATAAAGGAAAAAAAAATCTCCCCATTATCCCTAAGGTATTTAGAGACGGGTAAAACGTCATAGTGGCGTGAGAGAAGGGTTTCGCGTGAACAACGTAGCACACAAGTTAATATAGTTATAATTGATAGAAGGAGAGGAAAAAAAATAGTAGCTGCATGTTAGTGAACTAGGTTCACAATAGTGAATAGATGATTTCACAAAGTTATCCCAAGCATAAGTGTAGGTCCAATTTAAAGTCCCCTACACTCCGGACCGAATTGATTAACAATCGATACAATTTTACTTGTATATCAAAAAAAATGAAATGGTAATGAGATACTAACCAATAATGTCGACTCAATAAAATACTATATCGCAACTCTATGAATAAGAGTAGAATTTCAATTTTTCATAAACAATACTGAATTTAATCTAAATAAGTCCAATCTTTGAGTCAAAAGACTCCCTCAAGTTTAGTTACCTTAAAAAATAAACTGTAGATACTTAAGAGCTTATTTCTGAAATTATACGTTTTCCAGACAATAACTCACGGATACATAAGAGCTTATTTCTGAAATTATACGTTTTCCAGATAATAACTCACTCAAAATTAGTCCAATCTTTGTGTTGTAAACACTATGAATCAGACTCTAAAAGAAGATACTAGAGTTAATTTTCAAACATGACATAATATGGACCAGCGGATCCCAAATTAACATATGCATTTATTGAAAAACGAACTCGTAAAGTGGAAGTCTCAAACTTCCAAATCCACCCACTTTCCAGGGTGATCAAGTCCTAAAAATGGTGGTTTCACTATAACAACTATAAAAAAATAATGTATCCGATAAAGTTAAGGTAACTAAGGAAAATAAATTGGATTATACTAAAATAAAGAGAACAAAATTCAGAAATCTGGCAATCAAAGTAAAACAATGATACTTAGCGTCATCCGTGCAGAAGAAAGAGCGATGCAGATCGGAGCAACAGGGAACCCCCGCAGATCACCAATAATTTGCAGCTTTCTTAACAGTATTCATCTACTGTGGCACTTAAGGGCTCTAGACTTCCCAAAACTGACAGTCATAAATGCGAACCTCAAAATCCACCGCAGAATTAGCAACCTGCTAGGAACCCTATCTCTCATCACTGGAACTCTCATCCTCCTGTTCAGAATCGTCATTGCACAGGTCTTCTTTTATATCCTTTACATGCCAGTTTCCTAAATTCTGCTTGTCTTCATTCTGTAACTCATATACTAGATTAGAAATTATTTTGGTTACGACACAAGGTATATACTTAGGAGCCAGTTTGGCTGAAAAGAAATTTGCTGCGTTGGACTGAACAAAATTTCTTTTCCAAACTCTATCACCCACCCTGAAAGCTACTGGGCGTTTTCTCAAATTATAATGCTTTTTGTATCCCTTATATGCCGTCACAATGTTTTGTCTTACCTCATTGAAGACATTCGATAATGACTCAATATCTGATTGTCTATGAATCTTGTTAAAAACATTAAGAATGTCGTTATCTCCAACTTTACCGTAATAATCGCCAGAAATAGGAATTTGACGTGCAAACATTAAAAATGCAGGGCTAAACCCTGTAGAATCATGCTTTTTTAAGCGTAACGCTTGCGTTAATTGAGAAATGTTTGCATCCCAATCCCTATGATTATCGTGTATAAACGAAGAAATAGCGGTAATTAAAACTCTATTAACTCTTTCGCTATTATTAACTTGTGGGTGATAACGGGCATTCAACCAATGTTTAACTTTGTAGTCAGCAAGGAATTTTAAAAATTGCCTGGATGTAAATTGGCTTGCATTATTTGATAATAAAATCTGGCATACCCCAAAAGTAAGGAAAACTTGATTTTCCAAAAATTTAATAGCCGAAGCCGAAGTGGCTTTTGCACAAGGATAGATAAACACATATTTAGTGAACCAATCTACCGCAACCAAAATATATTGATTACCACGTTTAAAACGGGGTAAAGGGCCTAAATAATCTATACTCAATAATTGCATTGGAAAGTCAATATTTTTCATTTGCCCCATTAAGCCGTGTCTTTGTACATTGGGACTCTTGTGAGCAGCGCAAATTTTACAATTCTTTACATATCGAATTACATCCTGTCTCATTCGAGGCCAATAACACTGTTCACATATCCTATACATAGTTTTCGAGATCCCAAAATGGGCGGCTGTAGGAACACAATGAAACTGTTCAAAAATTTTATTCCGTTGAATTAGAAGATACACACGTAGGAAGTTTGACGTGTTTATATAACCCGTTACCAACTACTTTAAAATAAGGGTACTGATCGGGATTAATGGGTACCTTATTTAACATATCCGTGTACCATTTGTCCGGAATAAGTTCTTGATCACTGATTACATTAATATTAGGTACGTCCCTAGACAAATAATCTGGCACAACCATTTGTGATCCTGGCCTATGGCGTATATCTAAATCAAATTGAGACAATTTTAAAGCCCATCTACCTAAACGACCAATCGGATCTTTCAAATTATGTAACCAAACTAAACTGGCGTGATCAGTGTAACAAACAACCCTTGTACCCTCTATAAAACAACGAAATTTAGACAATGCAAACAGAACAGCTAATAACTCTTTCGGAAACTGTATATTTTCTTTCTGCTTTACTTAAAGTTCGACTAGCATAAGCTACTGGATGTTGTAAACCATTATGTTCTTGAAAAAGTACACAACCTAACCCGACGTCGCTAGCGTCGCTTTGTATAGAAAATGATTTAGAAAAATCTGGACTTCTGAGAACTGGAGCCGACGTTAGGCGTCGCTTCAGCTCTTGAAAAGAAGACTCAGCTTCAGGAGTCCAAGTAATCGGTTGGTGCTTTTTCTTAATTTTAATAAGTTCTGTGATAGGAGCTGTTAGAGTAAAACAATCTTTGATAAATCTTCGATAAAATGAAATTAATCCCAACAGCCTCCGAACTTGAGTGGATGTTTTTGGTGAAGAAAGAAGAGTAACAGCTTCAACAAGCTCACCACTAGGGCGTAATCCCTCCCTATCTACAATAAAATCCAAAAATTTGAGAGAAGGTCTGCAAAAATTACATTTTTCAGCATTAACTGCAAGGTTAGCTAATTTGATCTTTTAATATACTTTATGTAACACTTGAATATGTTCTTCGAAAGTATTTGTAGCGATGATTATATCATCTCAGTAAGGGAAAACTAAATGACTAATACTTTCATCAATCAAAAAATCCATAAGGCGTTGCATTGTTGCCGGAGCATTAGTTAAACCAAACGGCATTACACAAATAATACCGAAGGCAGTGTATTTACGTGAATTTTCCTCCAAAGGAATGTTCCAAATAACTTTCTTCAAATCTAAAGTCGTAAGATAGTTAGCGCCTTGCAATTTGCTCAAAATGGTGTCTATTAAAGGTAAAGGGTGAGCATCCCTTGTGGTTAACTTGTTTAAGTGTCTACTATCTAAACAAGCTCTATAAGAATTATCTTTCTTCTTTACTGAAAGCATTGGGCTCCGATAAGGTGAAGAAGAAGGTTGGATTACACCAAGCCTTAACATCTCATCACTTTCTGAATTTAAATGGTTTTGTAAAGCAGGAGAAAAGAGGTATTGTCTTTTTCTAAAAGGTTCTGTTTCCGACACAGTAATTGTATGTTCAATTAAAGTAGTCCGTCCTATTTCCGACAAAAGAAAGTTGTTCAAAAAGTTTAATTTTTGATTGAAGTTCTGTTTTTTGTAACGTATTTAAAGAATCATAGCTATGAATATCAGTAACATTATTTGACTTAATTGTAGGTTCGATGTTCCAGATAGAATTACCAAAGTCGACCTTAATATTATGATATTTGCAAAATTCTATACCCAATATTACTGCTCGTTGTATAGAAGGAATTACGTTAAATTTAACAGAAGTCTGAGTATTATTAAACGAAATAGGAACGTTAACTATTCCCAAGACAGGTTGATGTAAACCATCAGCGGTTGTTGCAACGTTGACATTGCTATCCCTATATATTGACAATCTATATTTTTCGATAATGAAATAACCCTTTGAACCTATAACATTAGTGTTAGAACCTGTGTCCAACAATGCAGGAAAAGAATCCTCAAAAACTTTAATGTTCAAATAAGGTCTATTGTCATCAGGTAAATTAAAAAAAACTAGAGAAACCATTTTAGGAGAACAATTCTTTTTAATTCTAACCAACCACTTTTCCCATTCAAACCTGTCGAAGGTTCCTCTTACTTTCGTTTGTTTTGATTTGTGAAAGTACCTGGGTTTTGTTTTGAAGTCGAAGCTGTAGCCAGGCATGTAGGCTTCGACTCCACGTTTTTTGACTTACATCTTTTACAAGATGTGCTAACTATGTTAGGTAACCCACATCCAAAACAAGAAGTTTTCCTAGGGGCAGAACAAGAAGTATACTTGTGCCCTTGGGAACGACAATTCCAACAAACAACTGGAGAAAAGGTTTGTAACTCATTGACTGTAGGTCTAAACTTTATTTTAGGTACATTTTCCTGTACTACCTCTTGACTTTTAAAACGAAACTCGAAATCTTCTATTTGTCTACAATTCACTTTTAAATCCTTTATTGATGTTAAATTATGTAATGTAAATTGATTCAAAATGTGAGGTTGTAAGTTAGACATAATTTGTTCTAATCTCGTTTCTTCATTAGGAGAAACTTTAAGCCTGGAGAATAATTTTTCTACCGAAGCTATGTACAAACTGCATTTTTGTCCTGAAAGTTGTTTGCGGTTTCTGATCTGATTCCATATTCCAAAGTCAAGGTATTTAGGCAAGAATTCTGCTTTTAAAACCTCAATTAATTCCATCCAAGATGAAACAGAAGATCTCACTGATCTAAACCAATCCAAGGCATCACCCTTGAAAAGATCAACAGCTGAAGAAAAAAGGTCTTCCTCTGTCAAACCTCGAGCCTCCCTCAATTCTTCTACTCTATCCAAAAAATCAAACTCTTTGATAATCTCCCGACCCATCAAAAAATAAGTCCCATTTGAACACAGGAACTTTGGGACGATACGATGATATTCCTTGGTTAATTGGAGTTTGCGGAGTAGAACTACCTGGAACTTGACCAACAGGCCGAAGTTTAACAGCATAATCTCCTTCTAGAGCAAGAACATCAGCTGCTAATTTATCTTTTTGAATCTTATCGTTTAAAGTTTCGGGGTTGAGTCTGTCTATGCGAGCAGACAAGTGGTTTAGCCTAGTTTCTATTCTCCTGGCATTATCCCCTGGTTCACCCTGATATCAATTAATTGTGTCTTTAATGTCTTTAAGAGAAGTAGATGAACTCCTCGCGTCCTCGCTCAGGATATCCGGTCTCCACTTCCGGTCTAGCTGTCGATGTGCATCCGGTGCATGAGCTCGTCCTTATCAGTTTTGAAAGGACGTAGGTGATAAGGATTTTATTTGTAAAGAGTATAAAGGGTGTGTATAAAAAGTGTGTCACATGTACAGAGTCACGTGACTAACACATGACAGCATGGCGACCATGAGTACCAGCTGTCATGGCGACCATAAGGACCAGCTGTCATGGCTGCCATAAGGACCAGCTGTCATGGCAACCATAAGGACCAGCTGTCATGGTGGCTATAAGAACCAGCTGTCATGGCGGCCATAAGGACCAGCTGTCATGGCGGCCATAAGGACCAGCTGTCATGGCGTCCATAAGGACCAGCTGTCATGGCGGCCATAAGAACCAGCTGTCATGGCGACCATAAGGTCCAGCTGTCATGGCGGCCACCAAGTGACAGCTGTCATGGCGGACCTAAGGTACAGACTGCTTCGTGTGTAAAGAGTATACAGGGTGTGTTTAAAAAGTGTGTCACATGTACAGAGTCACGTGACTAACACATGACAGCATGGCGACCATAAGGACCAGCTGTCATGGCGACCATAAGGTCCAACTGTCATGGCTGACCTAAGGTACAGCTGTCATGGCGACCATAAGGACCAGCTGTCATGGCGGCCATAAGGTACAGCTGTCATGGCGACCATAAGGTCCAACTGTCATGGCTGACCTAAGGTACAGATTGCTTCGTAGAGATGTCGCCATCAAGTGACAGCTGTCATGGCGGACCTAAGGTACAGATTGCTTCGTGAAGATATCACCACCACGTGACAGCTGTCATGGCGACCCTTGGGTACAGGCTGCTTCATGGAGATTTCGCCACCACATGACAGCTGTCATGGCGGGCCAAAGGTACAGGTTGCTCCGTATAGGTGTCCCCACCACGTGACAGCTGTCATGGTGAGCTAGAGGTACAGGCTGCTTCATGGAGATGTCGCCACCACATGACAGCTGTCATGATGAGCTAAAGGTACAGGCTGCTTCGTGTAGGTGTCACGTGACAGATGTCATGGCGGACCGAAGGTACAGGCTGCTTCGTGGAGGTGTCGCCACCAGTTCGACTCGTCCGACTCATGCGACTCGTACGGTTTTGAAATCACATGATCTGTCACGCGGTGAGATATGGTGTCTGTCACTTCGATGGAGAGTGTCTGTCACAAGGTGTCATAGTGGCTTTCACGTACCATAGAGCTGAAGGTTACAGAGCTAACCCAACTCAAAACCATAGAGCATCATGGTGGTGGAAAGAGTTGTCATGATGTCTGTCACGTGAGGTCTTCATCGAGGTGTCATGTCGCGTCTTGGAGGGTGTGACGTGGTAGATCCATGAAGCATCTGTCACGCGAACTGTCAAGACGGATCTATGAATGTCAACCATAGCTTTATAGGTATCAAATGAAAAGTCTTGATATGCAGAATGTTAATTTTATTGAATTGAAGATCCTACGATCATAGTTTACCAACGGTGATGACGTCACGGGAGGCATTCATTGTTTCAATCCGGCGACCATAGTTTACGAACGATGATGACGTCACTGCTTCGAACCGATGACAGTAACTGATTCAACCCGGCGACCATAGTTTACGAACGATGGTGACGTCACTGCTTCAAGCCAATGACAGTAACTGATTCAACCCGGCGACCATAGTTTACGAACGATGATGACGTCATCATCGTTCACGAACTATGATGGTCAGATGAGGAATAAATGCGAGTAATAATAATGATACTCTATGTGTAAATGTGAATAGTTGGAGGTTATGATAAAGATATCCAGTAAGTTTGTAAATGTGTCATTATGCATATATCTTTTGAAGAATACACACGTATACTTTGAAAATTTGTGGAGAAAGTTCATGAACTAAGAAGAGACTTGAATTTTTACGAAGATAAAAGAAAAGTTATAAGACTGTTGAATACATTTACAAGTGCAAAAAGTGAAGATAATGATGGGAGTGGGGATGTTAAAAACAAATTTCGTGATTCTAACCACAATTCTGAATGGTATTCTATACGCGAACGTTCCCCAACACGTTGAGCGCATTTATATTTGTCTGAAGGATGTAGCAACCGATGGTGGTGGGGGGTGTAACCGTACCGAATGGATTCCGATGAATTTTAGAAAAATCAACGATAATCAATTAGAGGTATTCGCATTCAACATTCCTCAAGATAATCGTACCACCATACATTATAAACTTAAACTTTTATTCTTTGATCGGAGTGAGGGAGATATGGCTGAATTGCAATTGCTCCAACAATCATCATGTTTACCACATGTCATACAAAAGACAATATCAACACCATCCACACGTACATCATCCTCACTAGACGAAGAAATTTCTAAAATTTTCGCAATTTTGTATGCAATTTTATCTTCTTTATCAGTACTAATGTTGAAAATGTTTGTTAAATATGTAAAGAAGGCTATTTACCATGTAAATAAATGATCGTATGAAGATATAAGTGTTTTAATAAAACAAAAGGAATGATAATTATAATAATATATTGACATTATCATTTGCTAGTTCATAAGCTTTATTTTTGTGATTGATAACACATTCTATCAATGACTCGATGTTGATATCACTAATCAATTGTTCACCCCCCTCTTCTTCTGCGGCATGAATAATATTTCCTCTTGCATACCATTTCAAATCGCGGCGGAAATTCTGTTTCACTTCGTTACCAATATCGATAGCATGAGATATGTTAGACCATTTACGTATTAATCGCATTCCTCGATTTTGTAATTTTCTGTCGGCATCACGCCAACCATCCTCCTGTCGACGCATCAGGTACCATTCTGGTCTCATATCATTCGATGTTCGATATAATCCTAAATAATATATATTATATAAATTTTATTATAAAAAACAAAAGTAATTACCTAAATTTCGTCTCTTTCCGAAATTTATAGGAGGTGGAACAATATTTGGTGCAATGTTATTCCGTGAGGTGATAACATCCATTTGAATTTGTTGAGATAAGCGTTGAGATCGTTCTTTCGCAAGACATTCACGTTCCTCAGCTCTTTGACGTTCTTGTTGTTCATAGAATTTCTCGTACTCACAATATTTCATCATAATAAATTTCATTAACGAAAACAGTTCACGTAACTCGATGACTTTAGGAGTTCGCATTTGCATCAATAATGATTCGAAATCAATAGCATCTAGAACATAATATTTCTTTCGTGCATCAGTCTTATCACAAATTTCTAAATGGTGTATATGCGGGTTTTTCCTCAACAATCTTGTTATAACACCCTTTTTAGCATGATATTTTTTGCCGCGATAACCTAACCAATCCAATAGAACTTCATTCATCAGAACGCGTTGGTTTAGTTGAATATTCCAAAATAAATAGTTTCTTTTATCGTTTCTTATATCGATCCCAAATTTTAGACACACTTCATTAACTGTTAACTTAATAAATTTGTTGGTGGACCATGTAGCCACATTTGAATCACGAACGCACGCTGCTAAGTTCATTTTTATAACTGAACATTTTCTGAAATGATTCTCTCTTACATACGTGAGAACGTGAACGTGAATAGTGAGGGTGGGGGGTAACTCTCCGTTTCGATGTCATTGCAAACGTTGATAACTGACTGATAACGTCACTAGTTGTTTCAATTTGTTTCATTTCCAGCAACCGACTACCATAGTTTACAAACTATGATCGTCGGATGTTTACATCACCACCTACCGTTTGAGAAATAAAATATCAAATATAATAATAATAATAACATTTATTGGGAAAGATACATTTTGATAGTACATCATTTAGAACTAAAATTATAACATTATGATTCATCACCTGGTTCTTCACACCAAATTCCGAACTGATCCTGTAATCGGAGAATACTCCATTATACGATCGTTAATGATGATGCAATAAGCCCTGGTGTTTTTGGGGAAATTCAGGAAACTTTCCATCTCTAGTTTGACGTCAACTGTTGATGACTTTATAGCATCGTTTTGTTTTGAACAGTCAATCACAAAAATTGCTCTATTCTTGAATGCTATATAATCTAACATGGGTTCGCTTATTATTTTATTTGAAAATGATTTCTGGAAATCATAGTACATCTGGTATGCTTCCACGTATTGCTGGTCGGTGAAATTCAATTTCATTGCTTCATATGGATAACACTCTGAATTCAAGTATAATTTTACATTTAGCAAGTTTATATTATCGAAATATGCACTGTGCTTAACAGGATTATTTTTTCGATCAGTTTGGAAAGCTAGAATCACATATCTAGGACGTTCCAAATTCATTGATGTTTTAACAGCCCAAATGTCACGAGTGCTCTCCTTCATCAACGGATTTTCATGCAGATCCCAACTACGGAATGGAATCAAAATAGGCTTCTCAGCACTCAAATTCCCCAACATTTGAAATTTAACTTGATCACTTGGAAACACATGTCGCACTTTTAATGCTATCGTCTTCAGATTTATTTTAGCCGTTTTCGTGCCTGTGCTATTAGTATAGCAATCGTTATCGGTTCGAGACCTTATCAAGCGCAGCTTATGTTTTCCACTCAAAACTTTGTTATAGTCAATGAATAGGCCTAGTAGAAAATTCAACGATATCCATAAATTGATTTTATTATTGTAGACTGAACTCAATACATCCTTAAATGACCATCCAGAAATAGCTAGAGGTATAGATTCATGTTTGGCATATGTTAGATAAGCTCTGATGGTGCTGACAATACCAGGATCACGTACTTTGTCTATCTCTTTTCCATTCAATTCATAACTGATATATTCGAAGAGAAACGCTCCGAAATTATTCGTTAGTTTACATTCACCATCACCACTTGCTTCTGGCTGGAATTCTGCCTCGATGAATAAAGCAGACGAGGCCAAATCTACCAACACATCTTGTTGATTGATTAATATCTCAATTTCATCGCTGTTGCCAAAAGATGTTGTGTGGGGATAGTAGGTATGAGTTTCTTCTCGGATGATGTCTTCATTTAAGTTTGGCTCGTTGAATATTTGGAGTTTTCCGACATTGTAACCAAGGGACTTCAAAAAATTGATATTTTCCAATGATAGTGATGCAGAAGCAACCTTCTCCCTTGAACTCGTTGTAGATAATGACTGATGACCACTATGGGTATGTCTTTTATTGCTGAAATCCAAACCCATGTTCTCAAGTGATGGCTACTGCAACAACAACCTTCTCAGATGAATTCTTTCCATATAATGAGTGGTGGTGAGTATTGGATTATTATTTATTGTTGGAAGCCATAATCCCTAGCGGTCTTTTTCAACTCCAACCGTATAATAATTTCTTCTCCACGAAAATTTACCCGTTTCCAATTCTGATCTAAAATATTCAGTGTGATGTTATCGAAGGACGTCTTGCTGATGACCGGTAGATAAATAAGATTCTTCGGCTTCATATCAATGGAAAACCCAGGTGGTACAAGAGGTGAGAACTCATATATCGTATGAGCTATCTTATTGTTATAATATGCTCCTGCGGTTAAGTTACACTCTACTCGTATTGTTTGAACTTTGATTATGTTTATAGGTCGATCAGATACGTGTAGTTCGCGAGATGTCAATTTCTTTTTGCTGAATCCCAACAGTTCGCTTATACTATCTTTAGGAATAAAATTCACTTCAAAATCACTCTTCAGCTCTCTGTGTAGAGTGTTGTTGTTAGATTTTATTGATAATTTCCGGTCACGTTCTTCTTGCTTCACTCCTATCCCACAAACTGCACTTTGTATGAAATCCTCGATGTCTGTCCACTCGTAGGACCCCGTAGGTATAGTTACTACTTCTTCCTCACCCTTCACATTTTTATAATAAAATTTATTAAAACCTTCTTCAATGTTCGGAATGCTATTGTACGTATGCAAGCCAACAAGTGCGATAGAATAATATGAATGAGGCTCTAGTTCTATAGGTGGGTGGAAATCTACAGATAAGCGGGAGCTCTTACCCGTGATAGTGAACGTCTGAGACATGATTGATGAGAACTTTACCAACAATCTGTTTATATACTAATAAATGCAGGGTTAGTCGAGCACAACTGAAGAGTTGGAGAGGAAATCTAAACATAACTGACCACAATTATAAGTGTTATATTGTTGAAAATTATCGTGATTGAATAATATTTTACACTTTTTGAAATAATCCACTAGTTCGCGAGGGGGGCGTAAATTGCCAAAACTATCATAATATAAAACTGTATCACCGACTTTATTAAACCCAACCCAGTGAGTGCCTCCATTGTCCGAGCTATCTAAATTAACTATTCCACGCTCGTTTTTCCATGGTCCGTTGGATGGCAGTTTTCGTTTTTCGTAGATCGAGATCGGTCAGAGGTCTTCTGGGTAGGTTTACTGACAGTTTTTTGGATGTTTATTTAAATATAGACCAAGACCTTTGCGATACTTTTTCAAATATAGACCAGATCCTTGTTTTCCCAAAGCTATAGCTTCCATTGTTTTATTATGTCTTTCCGTTTCCTCCAAGGTTTTCCGAGCTGCTTTGCTGTCGTTGACGGCCTTAGCGATGCCTGCACCACCTCCCGCCAATGCTCCAGCAGCTGATAAGCCGGCAAACAGAGGTATTAAAAATGGTAGAAATCCTCCAGTCTTTGGAATAGGAATTACTCTTGGCAACCGAACATTTTTCCGACCACCTGCTTTTTTGAATTGTTTTCGTGCAACTTTCAACGCTGTTTGGGATGTTTTCTTCAGATTGGATGAGTCAAACTTATTCTTCATAACTTTTCTCACCCCATCGACAATTGCACTTCCGAACCCAACCTTCTTTCTCATACCCATCCCCAATTTCCTCTTTACCTTCATAATTTTATTTACACCGAAAGCGGCAATCCTTTCTCCAAATTTTGTGTCTTTAGATTTGACACGTTGCCAAGCAGCGTTCTCTAATATTTTATCCGCCTCGTGACGTCCTTCCAAACTAGCGTTTCGCAGATATGAAATATCGTGTTGGCGGCAAGCTTTATCGAGTGGATTGATACCTGAATCTCCTCTTCTCAACCGTTCTTCTAATTTTGTACCGGGACCACAGAATTGATAACCAGGAATATGAAGTTCAAACGGGAGCTTGTTTATAAGCGTATTGAGAACACCTTCTCCTACGTACGCTTCCATACAGACTGATGAGAATTCAAGATTGCTCCGTTATTTAACGAGGGGAGGGAGAAAGACCAAAGATCTCAAAATAATATTTTTTATTAATTTCAAAATTTTCTCAATACAAAAGACTTAAGTATAATCTTAACAATATATGTTTCAAATATTATAAACTTCACTCTTGATTCACCCTCATATTCACGGAATTTTGTTCTATTATAATAATAACCATACCCTCGAGTCAATAATATTCCAGCTATTTGTTTGTTCCTAATAATCTCCAAATGGTTAATGATGGATTCATTGTATAATAACCATACCCTCGAGTCAATAATATTCCAGCTATTTGTTTGTTCCTAATAATCTCCAAATGGTTAATGATGGATTCATTGAACGAGATCCGAATTATTGATCCAACTGTTGTGATTATTATCTAGACCCAACCATTTCACATACTGTTGACCCCTCCTCTTTCGTAATATTTTTTCGACTAAATACACATCGGGTTGTTTTGTTTTCTGTAATTCTTCCTCGTAGAAACAGCCGCTGATTGGTGCGTTGGTCATATCTTCTAGTAGATATGTGACCGGGTTGGTAATTTTTACTTTGATGATTTTAAATAATTCCGTACTCCAATTGGGCGTAAATCCCTTCTCAAAAATATGTTTAGCCTTACTTATTCGTACCACATCTCCAACGTTGTATTTGTGAGGCGGAGCTAACTTGATGTGTGAGTAGGATCGCTTCAATATCTCGCTCTCAATCTGTTTCGTCACTTTTATTGGAGCCATATTTATAGTACTATGTTTACGTTTATCATATTTTTCTGTAGTTTCTTCAAGTATATCAAGCCATTTGTATTTCCCGCTAAGACTGAAATGTTTGTAGAGCGATTCCTTTAATGTTCGAATGACACGTTCAGCAATGGCTGCTTTTTTCATACTATACGTATTATAATGATTGATATTATGTTTCTTCGTTAGATCGTTGAAGTGTTTATTGAAGAATTCTTTTCCCTGATCGCTTTGCAGATTCCTAGGCTTACGATGTCCTTCTAGCAATATAGAACTGACCGCTTTCCGAACCTCTTCGGCTGATTTCGTTTTCAGCGGGCGTGTCCATAGAAATTTCGAGAAACAATCGATCATAATCAAAATGTATTTGAATCCTCTATTTTCACGAGCGTAATTACCCATTTCAGCCAGATCCATTTGCCACAAATCATCTAAACCTTTTATGATTGTTCTGCGTCATTTGAAATTCTTCCTACTCGGCTGATCAAGCTCATGCACAACTTGTTCTCTACTCATCTTATCAATGTGGAAATCTAGTGTAGAATTAATTTTTTGGGTACATTCACAGGATTTGGAGATATACGTTTCACAGAGCCCTGTTTTGTTGTTGTGGATGATGAGGGTCTCTTCTTAGAAGGTTCCACAGATGTCATCCGTCGTTCTTACGCCTCCGCTTTACTAGTAATGTCATTTAGACGCATGTTCACACTGTTAAATGTGTTATTGATCTCTTTCAATTCATTTCTGTTTTCCCTCACACTATCACTGATTGTTTTATACTCTGATTTTATATAGATCCCCATTCCATTATATTTATTCTGAAGGTCCATCATATGTTTATCAATGTTGAGAATAACCTTCTCATTCGTTAATTTATGTTCATCCAGATCCTTGTTAATATCTTTGATCAAATTATCAACCCTAACATTGAAGGTATCTTTAAGACTGGTTTCCGTTTTCAGATTCAGTTTGTGTGTTAATTTATCAACATATACTTTATTTGCAATATCTCCATCAACATTCGGTGATTTCACGTTGCACAATCTACGATTTTCCATATCATAACTTCCATCGCTCGTTAGGAATAATCCTTGTCCGTGAACTTGTTTGAAATTATTATTAAATACATTTGTATCATATATTCACATGGAAGAGGAGGCTCTGCCAAACTTATCCATTGAAACCATCTTTATAACTGTGATGAATTTGTCTTACACCTGGTTTTTGTTCAATTACCCCTGCCTCTATCAATTCTTCTATTATAGAGATTATCTCGTTGTGATGATTATGGTTACCTGCATGCGAGGATGCAACAAGAAGTCTCAGTCTATCCACAATTTCGTTAACGTCATCCCAATAAACATATTCGATAGGTTTCTCGTTATATTCAAGCATATCATTTTTGATATATGCACTTCCAGTGTATGTTTTGGCTCTGGGTTTTTTCATGGAATTAATCAAAGGTTTCAGTACATTTTTGTATTCTACAATGTTTCTTATTCGATCAGCTGGATCGTTATTACGTCTATGGGCACTAGTCATTTCCATCATTTGACTGTAATTTTTCCCATGTTCCACAGTGTAAGTATCAGGTAGAACATCTCTGTAAAATATCAAATTATACAGTCCTGTGGTACCTTTGAATGGAGTACCCTTGATAACTATATTACTCTCACTATCAATTTCTTTAGGTTGATTACCCATGAACCATTTGTCTAAAGTTGAATTATATTGCAATCCCATTCTATCATCGTATTTCTTGACATCATCATCCAATAGGAATCCTTCCAAGTAATAACGTGCTAATGTGGGGTATTGTTGCAGAAACTCCTCTGTAGCCTCTGCATTATCTTTCTTATGTTTTCTGAATTCTTCACGAATCTGATCGATAGTAGGTTCGAGGGTAAACACATCCTCCTCAGTATTTTGAGGGTTATATACGAACTCTTCCCCTTCAGTTACAATATTTGGGATTGGTATGTTCTCCATTTGTGTTGCTGTAGAAACAATACTTTTAGGTTTAACCAACGAATTTTGTTTGATTATTTCAGCATTTCTCGCAATTTCCTCCAGAGGTTTAGATACATTCCTGAACATATTATCTAGAATCTCATCATTTTCAGCTTTACACAATTTCACAGCCATATATTTTTTCTTCACAACGTTTGCTAACTCCCAAATTTTTTTCTTCAATTGTTGTTTTTCCTTTAGCATGTTACTCACACCCACGTCCATGCTGAGCGGGTTGTCTATTTCAAATGAAAGTATATATACATGTTAGATGTATATATAACTATCAAAACCTTTGCGATAACGTCCTTTGTTCATATCACAGTCTTTGTTTATCATAAGGAATCCATATTTATCTTTCCAACATACGCTACATATCTCTTTGAATTTTTCGAGTGACATGTCGGTACTTACATGATCGGTGAATATATGTTTCAAATTGAGCTCATCCTGTTTGAAAATAATCAAGCAATTGGCATTGTCGCGCAATCCATGTTTTGGACATTTAGCAAAAGACTGACAAAGATAGAAACTATCAATTGAGTTGTGTCTCCCTCTTGAAAAATAAGCACGAATTTTCTCCTGTTTCTCAAACATCACGTCATCGAATATTATTATCGAATTAGGCCTCGCTTCTGTGGGGTCTATGACCTCATCACTTTCGGTACAAGGAAAATATCCAAGCACCTCAATTTTCTTCAATGTCTCCTTTAGTAACTGGTATTTTGGTTCATGTAAAGACTTTGAATATATGTACACGTTTTCAAATTTCAGACCGTTTGCATCTAACAATAGAGATAACATCACATTTGTTTTCCCACAATTACTTGGACCACAGATTATTGTTCGTAGAGTATTAGGCAGCAAAGAGCTGTGAAGTTGTGGTTGTTCAACATTCTCATTGCTTGACCCTAAGTTCATAATACTCAACGAGTCTTTTTGCTTAACAATCTTCATCATGCCTGAAGGCGAATCGAAATCATACTGGAACATATGTTAATAAGCATTTGTTCATATACTAGATGATGATGTTATATTGTGTATGTCTGATCACGCGGTTAGGTGCTTCTACGCTTCTGTCAAAATCAGGTATCAAATACATGTTAAATAGGTATGAATGCTGAAACACGTGTCTGAATGCTGAAACACGTGTCTGAATGTTGAAACACGTGTCTGAAACACGTGTCTGAAATACGTGTCTGAATGCTGAAACACGTGTCTGAATGCTGAAACACGTGTCTGGATGCTGGTACACGTGTCTGAAACACGTGTCTGAATGCTGAAACACGTGTCTGAATGTTGAAGCACGTGTCTGAAACACGTGTCTGAATGTTGAAACACGTGTTGGATCATGCGAGAAACATGTGCATGAATGTATTACAATCATTATGATTATTCACATTTCATTCCTCATTAGCCCATCATAGTTCGTGAACGATGATGACGTCATCATCGTTCGTAAACTATGGTCGCCGGGTTGAATCAGTTACTGTCATTGGGTTGAAGCAGTGACGTCATCATCGTTCGTAAACTATGGTCGCCGGGTTGAATCAGTTACTGTCATTGGCTTGAAGCAGTGACGTTACCATCGTTCGTAAACTATGGTCGCCGGGTTGAATCAGTTACTGTCATCGGTTCGAAGCAGTGACGTCATCATCGTTCGTAAACTATGGTCGCCGGATTGAAACAATGAATGCCTCCCGTGACGTCATCACCGTTGGTAAACTATGATCGTAGGATCTTCAATTCAATAAAATTAACATTCTGCATATCAAGACTTTTCATTTGATACCTATAAAGCTATGGTTGACATTCATAGATCCGTCTTGACAGTTCGCGTGACAGATGCTTCATGGATCCACCACGTCACACCCTCCAAGACGCGACATGACACCTCGATGAAGACCTCACGTGACAGACATCATGACAACTCTTTTCACCACCATGATGCTCTATGGTTTTGAGTTGGGTTAGCTCTGTAACCTTCAGCTCTATGGTACGTGATAGCCACCATGACACCTTGTGACAGACACTCTCCATCAAAGTGACAGACACCATATCTCACCGCGTGACAGATCATGTGATTTCAAAACCGTACGAGTCGCATGAGTCGGACGAGTCGAACTGGTGGCGACACCTCCACGAAGCAGCCTGTACCTTCAGTCCGCCATGACATCTGTCACGTGACACCTACACGAAGCAGCCTGTACCTTTAGCTCATCATGACAGCTGTCACGTGGTGGTGACACCTACACGAAGCAACCTGTACCTTTGGTTCGCTATGACAGCTGTCATGTGGTGGCGATATCTCCATGAAGCAGCCTGTACCTTAAGCTCACCATGACAGCTGTCACCAGGTGGTGACACCTATACGGAGCAACCTGTACCTTTGGCCCGCCATGACAGCTGTCATGTGGTGGCGACATCTCCATGAAGCAGCCTGTACCCAAGGGTCGCCATGACAGCTGTCACGTGGTGGTGACATCTTCACGAAGCAATCTGTACCTTAGGTCCGCCATGACAGCTGTCACTTGATGGCGACATCTCTACGAAGCAATCTGTACCTTAGGTCAGCCATGACAGTTGGACCTTATGGTCGCCATGACAGCTGTACCTTATGGCCGCCATGACAGCTGGTCCTTATGGTCGCCATGACAGCTGTACCTTAGGTCAGCCATGACAGTTGGACCTTATGGTCGCCATGACAGCTGGTCCTTATGGTCGCCATGCTGTCATGTGTTAGTCACGTGACTCTGTACATGTGACACACTTTTTAAACACACCCTGTATACTCTTTACACACGAAGCAGTCTGTACCTTAGGTCCGCCATGACAGCTGTCACTTGGTGGCCGCCATGACAGCTGGACCTTATGGTCGCCATGACAGCTGGTTCTTATGGCCGCCATGACAGCTGGTCCTTATGGACGCCATGACAGCTGGTCCTTATGGCCGCCATGACAGCTGGTCCTTATGGCCGCCATGACAGCTGGTTCTTATAGCCACCATGACAGCTGGTCCTTATGGTTGCCATGACAGCTGGTCCTTATGGCAGCCATGACAGCTGGTCCTTATGGTCGCCATGACAGCTGGTACTCATGGTCGCCATGCTGTCATGTGTTAGTCACGTGACTCTGTACATGTGACACACTTTTTATACACACCCTTTATACTCTTTACAAATAAAATCCTCATCACCTACATCCTTTCAAAACTGATAAGGACGAGCTCATGCACCGGATGCACATCGACAGCTAGACCGGAAGTGGAGACCGGATATCCTGGTGGAGAACGCGACCTGTTCATCTACTAAGAGACTCTGAAATTTCCACAATACTTTCTTCAAAATCGAATTCATCATTAATTGAAGTTAAACTTCTATCATGTTGTTCTCTATGCAAACAACCCCTTAAAAGCTTTCGTCTAGTATTAGCGTCACCATCCGTAGATTGACCCCTAATAGCTAATTCATAAGATAATTCTTTAGTTTTCAAAAAATTAGGCTCCATAATCAGAGAACTTTATAAAATCGAATAATACTTCAGAAAATAATTGTCAATAACTTCGTGCAAATTCAACAGATCAAAAAATGAGATAAAAATAATAGAATGACCAATTTTTCACCTCTAATATGTATTTCTCCAATAACCATCAACTATGTTCGAGACCACGATGAAGAAATGGGCGCCAGTGAAACGGATGTGAAACGGCAGCCCATCTATGTTGGGCGTCAGTGAAACGGACCCGCTCGGGTCGGTTTATATTGACCCAACTAGCTCAATTTGAATTAATTAATCTCAGGGCTCGTAGTGAAACGTGCCTTGTGATTCTAGACCGGTGAATTGCTTGAGCGCCAATTGCTTACAGAAAAACTATAAAAATAAATGAATTCACAGCCTAGAATACAAGCACCACGAGATTGTTTATTAGTTGATGGAAATTAGAAAAACAATACAAGTTCAACTTAACAATTTGATTTATTCCAGATGGAATTTGGTAATTAACAAAAATAAATTTACAGGTTACATAATGTATTAATTTATAAATAAAATGAATTTTGAAGTAACAATTACAAAATTAAATCAATTTGTATATAAAGAATTTTGAGTAAATAGTTATGAAATTAACTCAATTTCTTAATTGAAAGAATGGATAGTTAAATAGTAAAGAGACCACGAATGGCTCTAAAAAAATCTAGCGAAATACAATTTTGGTGAACTACAAAATCAGAAAATGAAATAGTGGTCACTCAACAAGAAAATGTTACCCTCCTTGGAACTCGTAGGAACTGGAAGCTGGTCCTTTCAGGAAAGTCACTAAACCGTCTTGGAGTGAAGGGGTGAGGAACCTCAGACGTTCAAACCCTGTAATGTCAAAGAACGAACAGTACCTGACTTGAGATCAAAGGACAAGTAACACCGTCGGCCGGAATAACCAAATGATTCCACCTCCGATAATGTTATCTTCCCCAATATGTAATACACTATAACAAAATTGATATCTTGAAGAGATATCAATTTAGACAAAAATATAATTTAATCTGCAAGAATTATATAATTACAAGAATTACTTAAAATTAAACAATAAATAATATGCGACTGAATTAACGATACAAAAAATGAGATAGAAAGAAAAATAATCAAATTGTGATTGAAAGGAAATAACCAAAACGTTGAATTTGCTAGTTAGCACAAATCTAGAAACTTGAATTGATTTGCATCAAATTGATGTATTACTCTTCTCTGAAATCACGCGAACGCAGCAGTCCTGATAATTAAAAATTCAATAAACAATAATTGAATAATACCTTGTGATAATTCCAAATACTATTTTAAAGCACGATGCAATCGAAGACAACTCTGAATACTACGTATCAGATTACAAAATGGCGACTCTTACGAATCACAAAAAAATAGCATGTGCCAATGCGGAATTAAACTTACAAGGACTACAGAAATATTATCATGAGAACCTGCCTACGTTCCGATAGATTATTCTCTTACAAGAGTTACAACAATCAATGCTGTGATGGAAATGATATTCTTTGAAATATGCTATCCGCAAAATGATCGGGTGGGCCCCCCAGGCAAATCGAGATAAAAAATCCGCCGAAATACTATCACAATCAGGCTTTGTACATCCAGACGTTTAATAACAAATCTAAATCAAACTAAATAGCCTGATGTGATGATATTTCGGAAGCAAAATTAAGAAAATGTATTTAACGACAATGAATTACGAAATCTCGACTTACCTAGGCAAAGGAACAAACCACAATGAGTTCTCTTCGACTTCCGTTATTCTACCTCCCACTTCGCGATATATAGTGACATCTCACATCAGGAATGGTAGTATCAATAATCTATGTTTTATTGACCTGCAGATATCTTTAAATATCATATGACAAGTTTCCTAGCCGACATTAGCCGACAAGAATTCTACTCTGTTCTTTAAAGAGTTCTATATATAATCACGTAACGCAGCCCGTTACATTCCCCCTCTACCACGAGAAAAATTTTTGAAGTGAAGCTTCAAAAAATTTTTAAGAGAATAACAAAAAACGGTCTTGACGTAGAGACTGGTTGACCAATTCCAGAATCACAATTTTGAAAAAAAGTTTGTGGTCCTCACATAAATATTGGTTGACCAATCCCAATATTACGATACTCAAAAGGAGTTTTGTGGTCTTCACATAAATATTGGTTGACCAGTTCCAATATTACGATACTCAAAAGCAGTTTTGTGGTCTTCACATAAATATTGGTTGACCAGTTCCAATATTACGATACTCAAAAGGAGAAGTAAAAATTTAAATGAAAACTAAAATGTCCTACACATTTTATAATAATGTAACATTCACAATTGTTCAGTTGGAAGTTCACAGGGATACATAAACTAAAAAAAAAAACTACAGGATATCTGTGGAGTCGCAGAAAGTGTGCTCAGCGAACGACCCCATGCGGAACCCAGACGTCCCCGGTAGGAACCTTACCCTTAGTTACTATTAACGCCCCAGCAATAAAAATAAATAGCTTTCAGATTGAAGAAGATAAAGAAATGGGATTGGGTCCCACGGTCTAGAATACCTAAAGGAAAGAAGAGTAGGAGTAAAAATAAAATAAAACATAATAATAGCCGGCTCGGAAGGTTCGGCCACCAAGACGAAACCCCGCTCCCAAGACCTTTCTAAGGGGGCCCATTCTCCCCAAAACTACCGGACGCCACCCGACTGGGCCGTCGCAAGGTTCTCCCGCTCCAGCACCCCCTCTGGTTCACACAACGTCCTCTCAATATCAAAAAACCTATGTAACCTGATTTCATCCAACCTAACCGTAAGCGGGTAATTGTGGATGTCCATATAAAAAAATAACATACTACACAACAACAAAAATATGTACCTACGTACATTAATCCCTATAATAAGGTTACTCGACATAATTGGCAATTTTATCTATAACTATACGATATTTTAACAGACATACAGTTTCACAGTAGTTCCCCACGCCTCTGGGATACAAAAAGCATTACCATTTCAATTACAACAACTAAATCTTCTATTTAGTTATATTAGCAGCTACTATCAACTATAAATTATAACTTGTTCAAGCTAAAATGTGAAATTAATTTGAAAATCACGTGTTAATAGTTTAACCAAATGAGATATCTTCATAAAGGAAGAATTTATCCATGGAATATAACATAATAGTATCTGTTCCCCAATGACATATGATATTATAGTATTATTAGTTTTTAAAGAAAGCATAAGCATCGAATGGTTAAGTGGTAGAAAATAGGAAAATTTTATGAGTTCTTTCTTGTTTATTCTTCATTCAGAGCAGACTAGAAATTAGAGACCGGTATGATGTCTTAGTGGCATTCTTTATTATGAAATAAAGTATTTGCTAATCAAATGAAGTTTGGATTTGTTTAATATAGTTTCTTCATAATAATATTGATAATGACGCATATGTATTATAATTGGTTTGGAACTAGAAGAGCACAAGCGGTCCTTTTTTGATGGCTCAGACCTTGCATCGCCCTAAACACAGGAACTTGGAGACTTTATTATATTATTTATAGTTATATTTTTAAATATAAATATACTGATATAACAGAGAATTATCTGTTTACCGGCATGTCTTAGTGGCTTCCGTTATTATGAGAAGAAGCTTCAAAATATCATACAAATGAATATCTTTGTTTACATATTTTTATTTTAAATTATGAGATTTCTGAATAATCGGAATTTTCAATTATTATTTAATTGAATGTATAAAGGAAAAAAAATTTCCCCATTATCCCTAAGGTATTTAGAGACCGGTAAAACGTCATAGTGGCGTGAGAGAAGGGTTTCGTGTGAACAACGTAGCACACAAGTTAATATAGTTATAATTGATAGAAGGAGAGGAAAAAAAATAGTAGCTGCATGTTAGTGAACTAGGTTCACAATAGTGAATAGATGTTTTCACAAAGTTATCCCAAGCATAAGTGTAGGTCCAATTTAAAGTCCCCTACACTCCGGACCGAATGGATTAACAATCGATACAATTTTACTTGTATATCAAAAAAAATGAAATGGTAATGAGATACTAACCAATAATGTCGACTCAATAAAATACTATATCGCAACTCTATGAATAAGAGTAGAATTTCAATTTTTCATAAACAATACTGAATTTAATCTAAATAAGTCCCATCTTTGAGTCCAAAGACTCCCTCAAGTTTAGTTACCTTAAAAAATAAACTGTAGATACTTAAGAGCTTATTTCTGAAATTATACGTTTTCCAGACAATAACTCACGGATACATAAGAGCCTATTTCTGAAATTATACGTTTTCCAGACAATAACTCACTTAAAATTAGTCCAATCTTTGTGTTGTAAACACTATGAATCAGACTCTAAAAGAAGATACTAGAGTTAATTTTCAAACATGACATAATATGGACCAGCGGATCCCAAATTAACATATGCAATTATTGAAAAACGAACTCGTAAAGTGGAAGTCTCAAACTTCCAAATCCACCCACTTTCCAGGGTGATCAAGTCCTAAAAATGGTGGTTTCACTATAACAACTATAAAAAAATAATGTATCCGATAAAGTTAAGGTAACTAAGGAAAATAAATTGGATTATACTAAAATAAAGAGAACAAAATTCAGAAATCTGGCAATCAAAGTAAAACAATGATACTTAGCGTCATCCGTGCAGAAGAAAGAGCGATGCAGATCGGAGCAACAGGGAACCCCCGCAGATCACCAATAATTTGCAGCTTTCTTAACAGTATTCATCTACTGTGGCACTTAAGGGCTCTAGACTTCCCAAAACTGACAGTCATAAATGCGAACCTCAAAATCCACCGCAGAATTAGCAACCTGCTAGGAACCCTATCTCTCATCACTGGAACTCTCATCCTCCTGTTCAGAATCGTCATTGCACAGGTCTTCTTTTATATCCTTTACATGCCAGTTTCCTAAATTCTGCTTGTCTTCATTCTGTAACTCATATACTAGATTAGAAATTATTTTGGTTACGACACAAGGTATATACTTAGGAGCCAGTTTGGCTGAAAAGAAATTTGCTGCGTTGGACTGAACAAAATTTCTTTTCCAAACTTTATCACCCACCCTGAAAGCTACTGGGCGTTTTCTCAAATTATAATGCTTTTTGTATCCCTTATATGCCGTCACAATGTTTTGTCTTACCTCATTGAAGACATTCGGTAATGACTCAATATCTGATTGTCTATGAATCTTGTTAGAAACATTAAGAATGTCGTTATCTCCAACTTTGCCGTGAAAATCGACAGAAATAGGAATTTGACGTGCAAACATTAAAAATGCAGGGCTGAACCCTGTAGAATCATGCTTTGTTAAGCGTAACGCTTGCGTTAATTGAGAAATGTTTGCATCCCAATCCCTATGATTATCGTGTATAAACGAAGAAATAGCGGTAATTAAAACTCTATTAACTCTTTCGCTATTATTAACTTGTAGGTGATAACGGGCATTCAACCAATGTTTAACTTTGTAGTCAGCAAGGAATTTTAAAAATTGCCTGGATGTAAATTGGCTTGCATTATTTGATAATAAAATCTGGCATACCCCAAAAGTAAGGAAAACTTGATTTTCCAAAAATTTAATAGCCGAAGCCGAAGTGGCTTTTGCACAAGGATAGATAAACACATATTTAGTGAACCAATCTACCGCAACCAAAATATATTGATTACCACGTTTAAAACGGGGTAAAGGGCCTAAATAATCTATACTCAATAATTGCATTGGAAAGTCAATATTTTTCATTTGCCCCATTAAGCCGTGTCTTTGTACATTGGGACTCTTGTGAGCAGCGCAAATTTTACAATTCTTTACATATCGAATTACATCCTGTCTCATTCGAGGCCAATAACACTGTTCACATATCCTATACATAGTTTTCGAGATCCCAAAATGGGCGGCTGTAGGAACACAATGAAACTGTTCAAAAATTTTAAGTCTGTTTGCCGTTGGAACTACCAATTTCCATTCCGTTAAATTAGAAGATACACACGTAGGAAGTTTGACGTGTTTATATAACCCGTTACCAACTACTTTAAAATAAGGGTACTGATCGGGATTAATGGGTACCTTATTTAACATATCCGTGTACCATTTGTCCGGAATAAGTTCTTGATCACTGATTACATTAATATTAGGTACGTCCCTAGACAAATAATCTGGCACAACCATTTGTGATCCTGGCCTATGGCGTATATCTAAATCAAATTGAGACAATTTTAAAGCCCATCTACCTAAACGACCAATCGGATCTTTCAAATTATGTAACCAAACTAAACTGGCGTGATCAGTGTAACAAACAACCCTTGTACCCTCTATAAAACAACGAAATTTAGACAATGCAAACAGAACAGCTAATAACTCTCTTTCGGAAACTGTATCTTTTCTTTCTGCTTTACTTAAAGTTCGACTAGCATGAGCTACTGGATGTTGTAAACCATTATGTTCTTGAAAAAGTACACAACCTAACCCGACGTCGCTAGCGTCGCTTTGTATAGAAAATGATTTAGAAAAATCTGGACTTCTGAGAACTGGAGCCGACGTTAGGCGTCGCTTCAGCTCTTGAAAAGAAGACTCAGCTTCAGGAGTCCAAGTAATCGGTTGGTGCTTTTTCTTAATTTTAATAAGTTCTGTGATAGGAGCTGTTAGAGTAAAACAATCTTTGATAAATCTTCGATAAAATGAAATTAATCCCAACAGCCTCCGAACTTGAGTGGATGTTTTTGGTGAAGAAAGAAGAGTAACAGCTTCAACAAGCTCACCACTAGGGCGTAATCCCCCCCTATCTACAATAAAACCCAAAAATTTGAGAGAAGGTCTGCAAAAATTACATTTTTCAGCATTAACTGCAAGGTTAGCTAATTTGATCTTTTCATATACTTTATGTAACACTTGAATATGTTCTTCAGTAGATGTGCTATGACAGTTCGGGACCAAAATCACCCTTTTTTGCATGTAAATCTCCATAAGGAAATCTAAGGTTCATTTTACCGAAAACTGACCATCCCAAGGTCATCCACAATCACGCATGCGCAGTCATGTCGATGGGGTAGGTAGTCTATGGTTCTATGAACTAGTCTATGGTTCCCTCTAACTATGGTTCTGGAAGTCGGTCATCTATCTATGGTTCTTCCCTAACTATGGTCTGATGAAGTCGGTTCATCTGTGTATGGTTCTACCCTAACTATGGCCTGGCGGAGTCTGTGAACTAATCATCTGTGTATGGTTCTTCCCTAACAATGGTCGGATGAAGTCAGTGAACTAATCGTCTGTGTACTCACATTCTACTGAAATGATTTTTCTACACACCGAGATTCGAACCCGGGAAATAAACTCTAAAGTTAGGCGGCTTAACCGCGGAGGATTTGAAACAATTTAATACACTTCTACTGAAAATGAAATATTTTTCTACACACGGGAATCGAACCCGAGAAATGAAATCCAAAGCCAGCTCCTTAACCACTCAGCTATGGAGGAATTGAGAACAAGCGATTTTAATGTTGTAGATATAACCGCAGGATATCTGGTCTGAGTGATAAGTGCGAGTATATTGCAGTCTATATGATGCAGGTAATTTGTTTTTACATGACGTCAGTCATGCAGGTATCTGAACATGCGGGGGACAAAGTGTCGGAGCCTACAGCGAGGTATGGAATGTTAGGTTTCATAGCGTCAGCCCTAGGGTTTTGAAATAGTGTTGTTTGTACATGTCATCAGTCAGGTGATTTTTGAAAGAGACCGGGGCTTCATCGAGGTATCATGGGAGGGCTGCTGCTCCTTGAATGCATAGATGGAATGTTATACAGTACGGAAATGATATCTTCTGCATCTCTCTCTCTCTCTCTCAAACGCGATGTTTATAAGGAAATTACTTTCAAAAACGTTTATTCAAGCTGTCTGTACCTTATTTGATTGCTATATTATAAAATGTGATTTCAATCATCTTAAACATATATGGATATTATTTTCAGTATACAAAATGGAGTTGGGAGACTTCAATGGGGTATGGAATGTGGGATTGTATATGTATGACGTTAGTCATGTGAATTTGAATGAAGCTGGCTCGGTCTCCAACGAGACAGGTGTGTATGTGAGGTTATACAGAGTGTGCAGGTATAATGATGTCTATCAAGCAGGTCTTCAGTGAGGTATCTACCTTTGCAGGATTCTTCAATGAAATGTGGGGTTGTTTGTACATGCCGTTAGTCGCAGGGTTTTGTCTGAGTTATAATGATATCGATCGCGACGCATTGTCTGCCCCCCACAAGTCTTCAATAAGGGGTCATAACATCTAACATGCGATAGTTTACAAAAAGAAAATGCTGCTTCTCATAATAGCGATATTATGAAGCGTTTGCAGAAATAACTATTAAATCATCTAAGGACTTTTTGCTTGATTAGTACTAGCGAGTACAATATTCGTTATAATATTATAAGTATGCATCATTAGCTTACTTGTGCGATAAGGTTGTGCTAAATCATGTCCAACAGCAATGTATTCAACTTGGAATTATCGTAATGATGCGCGATCCTTCAATGTTAAAGTAGTTTCATAAGTTATCCGAAAGTAATATGAATATATAGAATGTTTTTCCAAAATTAGTTCCGAAGTAAACATAATTCGCTATAATATTCATTCATGTATGTTTCATAAATTATCCGATATAAATCAAATAAGTTTATGCTAAATTTGTGCCAGGTTGAACAATATTCACTATCATATTTTGCGGTAGAGCTACAGCTGATTCGAGAGATAAGAAAGATACGCCGATCACCTTCAAACGCGATGAGAATACTTTATTTTAAATCACACATGTAGTATGTATATATTCGAATCATATTGATTGTAAATCGCATAATATGACCCGAAATCTAGCTGCTGCTGGGCGTAGCCCAATACCTATACAGAATCTAGGCGAAGCGGTGTTACGCATCACGATGATTATTCGAACTGTCTGTACAGCTCGATTGCTATATAACAAAATACATTTTTAATCATCTTAAACATATAGATGTGCTAATATAATTTTTTCAGTATACAAAAATATACTATTAAAACATTTTTCATCGACACACATTTCTTCATAGGATAGTTAGTTTTTATAAAATTCAATCAATTTCAATGGAAAACATATATGCGAGGGAGTTTTATAGAGATCGAACTCATTTCCCCAATCACCCAAGAGGTAGAACTAGGATGAGGAATAGATGTGGATAATGATAATAATCATATGAATATCTTCTTAAGCGCTAATCTATATGACATTCAAACACATGCTTCATAAAAGTCTGAATATTGAGTAGAGCTATAGTATCTTCTTCATAAGCGATCATTATCAACATTCAGACACTTGTTTAGCACATGATTCAACAGCCTGTCATCATCGTTCACGAACTATGATGGGCTGATGAGGAATAAAATACCAATAATAATTATATAAATATCTCCATTAGCAATCTGTACTATTTTCCTTCACGAGCACGACTTTTACAAACTCCATACGTTCGCGTAAAAGATTATAATGATAAACACATTTTTGTTCACGGGTTTACATAATCATATGAATATCTTCATAAGCGCTAATCTATATGACATTCAAACACATGCTTCATAAAAGTCTGAACATTGAGTAGAGCTATAGTATCTTCATAAGCGATCATTATCAACATTCAGACACTTGTTTAGCACGTGATTCAACAGCCTGTCACCATCGTTCACGAACTATGATGGTTCGATGAGGACTCAAACATTGAACAGATGAATCTTTGAGGTTAAATATCTGCTGTAGAAATTACCCCACTATTATTACCTTTTTATTTGAGAATATCGATATTTCCCATGTAACTAACCTAAATCTATTTTGTATGCAATATTGTTATCATAAGCGAACCTTCGAGAAATTTGGCTGGGTCTAAATGAATATATTTGACTATTATCACCTGTAGAGATGCGTTGAGATTCTTCAAGTTTGAGATTGATAACCCACATGAAGAAAGAAGCTTCAACGATTTGATATCAATGAATATTCGTTATTCTGAATGTGACAACTTTATCAGCTTCAACACTCGAGATAAGAGAGAGAATATTTACCGCTGATGTAGGGAAAATCAATATGATGCATACAAATTGGGGTGGGTGAGAACATCAGACTATAGCTTTATGTGTATCGAAATACATAAGGATTTTGACGAGTAAGTGGTGTTTTATTAAATTGAAGATCCGGCGACCATCGTTCACGAACGATGATGACGTCACTGCTTCAAGCCAATGACAGTAACTGATTCAATCCGGCGACCATCGTTCACGAACGATGATGACGTCACTGCTTCAAACCGGTGACAGTTGCTAACTCAACCCGGCGACCATAGTTTACGAACGATGATGACGTCATCATCGTTCACGAACTATGATGGGCTAATGAGGAATAAAATGTGAATAATCCTAATGATTGTAATACATTCATGCACATGTTTTTTCGCGTGATTCAACACATGCTTTAACATTCAGACACGTGTTTCAGACACGTGTTTCAACATTCAGACACGTGTTTCAACATTCAGACAAGTGTTTCAGACACGTGTTTCAGACACGTGTTTCAACATTCAGACACGTGTTTTAACATTCAGACACGTGTTTCAGCATTCAGACACGTGTTTCAGACACGTGTTTCAACATTCAGACACGTGTTTCAGCATTCAGACACGTGTTTCAGACACGTGTTTCAACATTCAGACACGTGTTTCAGCATTCAGACACGTGTTTCAGCATTCAGACACGTGTTTCAGCATTCAGACACGTGTTTCAACATTCAGACACGTGTTTCAGCATTCAGACACGTGTTTCAGCATTCATACCTATTTAACATGTATTTGATACCTGATTTTGAGAGAAGCGTAGAAGTACCTAACCGCGTGATCAGACATACACAATATAACATCATCATCTAGTATATAAACAAATGCTTATTAACATATGTTCCAGTATGATTTCGATTAGCCTTCATGCATGATGAAGATTGTTAAGCAAAAAGACTCGTTGAGTATTATGAACTTAGGGTCAAGCAATGAGAATGTTGAACAACCACAACGTCACAGCTCTTTGCTGCCTAATACTCTACGAACAATAATCTGTGGTCCAAGTAATTGTGGGAAAACAAATGTGATGTTGTCTCTATTGTTAGATGCTAACGGCCTGAAATTTGAAAACGTGTACATATATTCAAAGTCTTTACACCAACCAAAATACCAGTTACTAAAGGAGATATTGAAGAAAATTGAGGGGCTTGGATATTTTCCTTGTACCGAAAGTGATGAGGTCAAAGACCCCACAGACGCGAGGCCTAATTCGATAATAATATTCGATGACGTGATGTTTGAGAAACAGCAGAAAATTCGTGCTTATTTTTCAAGAGGGAGACACAACTCAATTGATAGTTTCTATCTTTGTCAGTCTTTTGCTAAATGTCCAAAACATGGATTGCGCGACAATGCCAATTGCTTGATTATTTTCAAACAGGATGAACTCAATTTGAAACATATATTCACCGATCATGTAAGTACCGACATGTCACTCGAAAAATTCAAAGAGATATGTAGCGTATGTTGGAAAGATAAATATGGATTCCTTATGATAAACAAAGACTGTGATATGAACAAAGGACGTTATCGCAAAGGGTTTGATAGTTATATATACATCTAACATGTATATATACCTTCATTTGAAATAGACAACCCGCTCAGCATGGACGTGGGTGTGAGAAACATGCTAAAGGAAAAACAACAATTGAAGAAAAAAATTTGGGAGTTAGCAAACGTTGTGAGGAAAAAACATATGGCTGTGAAATTGGGTAAAGCTGAAAATGATGAGATTCTAGATAATATGTTCAGGAATGTATCTAAACCTCTGGAGGAAATTGCGAGAAATGCTGAAATAATCAAACAAAATTCGTTGGTTAAACCTAAAAGTATTGTTTCTACAGCAACACAAATGGAGAACATACCAATCCCAAATATTGTAACTGAAGGGGAAGAGTTCGTATATAACCCCCAAAATACTGAGGAGGATGTGTTCACCCCCGAACCTACAATCGATCAGATTCGTGAAGAATTCAGAAAACATAAGAAAGATAATGCAGAGGCTACAGAGGAGTTTCTGCAACAATACCCCACATTAGCACGTTATTACTTGGAAGGATTCCTATTGGATGATGATGTTAAGAGATATGATGATAAAATGGGTTTGCAATATAATTCAACTTTAGACAAATGGTTCATGGGTAATCAACCTATAGAGATTGATAGTGAGAGTAATATAATTATCAAGGGTACTCCGTTCAAGGGTACCACAGGACCGTATAATTTGATATTTTACAAAGATGTTCTACCTGATACTTACACTGTGGAAGATGGGAAAAATTACAGTCAAATGATGGAAATTACTAGTGCCCATAGACGTAATAACGATCCAGCTGATCGAATAAGATACACAGTAAAATACAAACATGTACTGAAACCTTTGATTAATTCCATGAAAAGACCCAGAGCCAAAACATACACTGGAAGTGCATATATCAAAAATGATATGCTTGAATATAACGAGAAACCTAACGAATATGTTTATTGGGATGACGTTAACGAAATGGTGGATAGACTGAGACTTCTTGTTGCATCCTCGCATGCAGGTAACCATAATGAGATAATCTCTATAATAGAAGAATTGATAGAGGCAGGGGTAATTGAACAAAAACCAGGTGTAAGACAAATTCATCACAGTTATAAAGATGGTTTCAATGGATAAGTTTGGCAGAGCCTCCTCTTCCATGTGGATATATGATACAAATGCATTTAATAATAATTTCAAACAAGTTCACGGACAAGGATTATTCCTAACGAGCGATGGAAGTTATGATATGGAAAATCGTAGATTATGCAACGTAAAATCACCGAATGATGATGGAGATGTTGCAAATAAAGTGTATGTTGATAAATTAACACATAAACTGAATCTGAAAACGGAAACCAGTCTTAAAGATACCTTCAATGTTAGGGTTGATAATTTGATCAAAGATATCAACAAGGACCTGGATGAACATAACTTAACGAATGAGAAGGTTATTCTCAACATTGATAAACATCTGATGGACATTCAGAATAAATGGGAATCTATATAAAATCAGAGTATAAAACAATCAGTGATAGTGTGAGGGAAAACAGAAATGAATTGAAAGAGATCAATAACACATTTAACAGTGTGAACATGCGTCTAAATGACATTACTAGTAAAGTGGAGGCGTTAGAACGACGGATGACATCTGTGGAACCTTCTAAGAAGAGACCCTCATCATCCACAACAACAAAGCAGGGCTCTGTGAAACGTATATCTCCAAATCCTGTGAATATACCTAAAAAATTAATTCTACACTAGATTCCCACATTGATAAGATGAGTAGAGAACAAGTTTTGCATGAGCTTCATGAGCACAGAAGAAAGAACTTTTACCAGCGTCGAACATACATAAAAGGACTTCAATATAGGTGGAAGGGGTAGGAATATGCAATACGACTAGGACGATGAATCAAGAGTCAAGATTGAGATATTTGAAACATATATTGTTAAGATTGTACTTAAGTCTTTTGTATTGAGAAAATTAATAAAAAAATTATTTTGAGATCTTTGGTCTTTTTCCCGCCCCTCTTCAAATAACAGTGCAATCTTGAATTCTCATCAGTCTGTATGGAAGCGTACGTAGGAGAAGGTGTTCCCAATACGCTTATAAACAAGCTCCCGTTTGAACTTCAAATCAATACCAGAGGCAAAACTAGAAGAACGGTTGAGGAGATTCAGGGTATCAATTCATTCGATAAAGTTTGCAGTCAACACGATATTTCATGCAATATAACACTTATAATTGTAGCCAGTTATATTTGGAATTCCTCTCTAACTCTTCAGTTGTGGTCGATTAGCATTTATTAGTATATAAATAGATTGTTGATGAAGTTTTCATCAATCATGTCTCAGACGTTCACTATCACGGGTAAGAGCTCCCGCTTATCTGTAGATTTTCACCCACCTATAGAACTAGATCCTCATTCATATTATTCTATCGCACTTGTTGGTTTGCATACGTACAATAGCATCCCGAACATTGAAGAAGGTTTTAATAAATTTTATTATGAAGATGTGAAGGGTGAGGAAAAAGTAGTTACTATACCTACGGGGTCCTACGAGTTGACAAACATCGAAGATTTCATACAAAGTACAGTTTGTGGGATAGGAGTGAAGCAAGAAGAGCGTGACCGGAAGTTATCAATAAAATCTAACAACAACACTCTACACACAGAGCTGAAGAGTGATTTTAAAGTGAATTTTATTCCTAAAGATAGTATAAGCGAACTGTTGGGATTCAGCAAAAAGAAATTGACATCTCGTGAACTACACGTATCTGATCGACCTATAAACATAATCAAAGTTCAAACTATACGCGTAGAGTGTAACTTAACCGCAGGAGCATATTATAACAATAAGATAGCTCATACGATATATGAGTTCTCACCTCTTGTACCACCTGGGTTTTCCATTGATATAGAGCCGAAGAATCTTATTTATCTACCGGTCATCAGCAAGACGTCCTTCGATAACATCACGCTGAATATTTTAGATCAGAATTGGAAACCGGTAAATTTTCGTGGAGAAGAAATTATTATACGATTGGAATTGAAAAATATCGCTAGGGATTATGGCTCACAACAATAAATAATAATCCAATACTCACCACCACTCATTATATGAAAGGAATTCAACTGAGAAGGTTGCAGTAGCCATCACTTGAGAACATGGGTTTGGATTTTAGCAATAAAAGACATCTCCATAGTGGTCATCAGTCATTATCTACAACGAGCTCGAGGGAGAAGGTTGCTCCTGCATCACTGTCATTGAAGAAGGAGAAGGTTGCTTCTGCATCACTATCATTGGAAAATATAAATTGTTTGAAGTCCCTTGGTTACAATGTCGGAAAAACTTCAAATATTCAACGAGCCAAACTTCATTGAAGACATCATCCGGGAAGAAACTCATACCTACTATCCACACACAACATCTTTTGGCAACAGCGATGAAATTGAGATATTAATCAACCAACAAGATGTGTTGGTAGATTTGGCATCGTCTGCTTTATTCATCGAGGCAGAATTCCAGCCAGAAGCAAGTGGTGATGGTGAATGTAAACTAACGAATAATTTCGGAGCGTTTCTCTTCGAATATATTAGTTATGAATTGAATGGAAAATAGATAGACAAAGTACGTGATCCTGGTATTGTCAGCACCATCAGAGCTTATCTAACATATGCCAAACATGAATCTATACCTCTAGCTATTTCTGGATGGTCATTTAAGGATGCATTGAGTTCAGTCTACAATAATAAAATAAATTTATGGATACCGTTGAATTTTCTACTAGGCCTATTCATTGACTATAACAAAGTCTTGAGTGGAAAACATAAGCTGCGCTTGATAAGGTCTCGAACCGATAACGATTGCTATACTAATAGCACAGGCACGAAAACGGCTAAAATAAATGTGAAGACGATAGCATTAAAAGTGCGACATGTGTTTCCAAGTGATCATGTTAAATTTCAAATGTTGGAGAATTTGAGTGCTGAGAAGCCTATTTTGATTCTATTTCGCAGCTGGGATCTGCATGAAAATCCGTTGATGAAGGAGAGCACTCGTGACATTTGGGCTGTTAAAACTTCAATGAATTTGGAACGTCCCAGATATGTGATTTTAGCTTTCCAAACTGATCGAAAAAATAATCCTGTTAAGCACAGTGCATATTTCGATAATATAAACTTGCTAAATGTAAAATTATACTTGAATTCAGAGTGTTATCCATATGAAGCAATGAAATTGAATTCCACCGACCAGCAATACGTGGAAGCATACCAGATGTACTATGATTTCCAGAAATCATTTTCAAATAAAATAATAAGCGAACCCATGTTAGATTATATAGCATTCAAGAATAGAGCAATTTTTGTGATTGACTGTTCAAAACAAAACGATGCTATAAAGTCATCAACAGTTGACGTCAAACTAGAGATGGAAAGTTTCCTGAATTTCCCCAAAAACACCAGGGCTTATTGCATCATCATTAACGATCGTATAATGGAGTATTCTCCAATTACAGGATCAGTTCGGAGTTTAGTTTGAAGAACCATGAATCATAATGTTATTATTTTAATTCTAAATGTATTTTTCTAAATAAATGTTATTATTATTATTTTTGGTATTTTATTTCTCTCACTTTCCCGCAAGACATCACAATAATGAACGAGCCGTTTGGTAAAGTACAGTCCCTTGGATCAACCCATCAGGATTGTAATCTAAATTATAAATATCGCTTCAGAGTTAGAAACAAAAAATGTATGTTACTATCTAATTAATAAATATAAATATACTTTTGTTTTATTACATGTTTACATATAATGTTCCTCAAAAAGTGATTCAGATTATTATGTTATCTTTTCAATTATTATAATATGTAGTACCTAGTGGTTATAAGACAGTTTGCGGTAAATATTCTCTCTCTCTCTTATCTCGAGTGTTGAAGCCGATAAAGTTGTCACATTCAGAATAACGAATATTCATTGATATCAATTCGTTGAAGCTTCTTTCTTCATGTGGGTTATCAATCTCAAACTTGAAGAATCTCAAATAAATCTACAGGTAATAATAGTCAAACATATTCATTTAGCCCCGACCAACACACAGGCCCTCGTAGGCTCCCAAATGATAACAATGTTGCATACAAAATAGCTTTAGGCAATAATCCGTTACATGGGAAATATCGATATTCTCAAATAAAAGGTAATAAAAGTGGGGTAATTTCTACAGCAGATATTTAACCTCAAAGATTCATCTGTTCAATGTTTGAGTCCTCATCGAACCATCATAGTTCGTGAACGATGATGCCAGCTTGTTGAATCACGTGCTAAACAAGTGTCTGAATGTTGATAATGATCGCTTATGAAGAAGATACTATAGCTCTACTCAATATTCAGACTTTTATGAAGCATGTGTTTGAATGTCATATAGATTAGCGCTTATGAAGATATTCATATGATTATTATCCACATCTATTCCTCATCATAGTTCTACCTCTTGGGTGGTTGGGGAAATGAGTTCGATCTCTATAAAACTCCCTCGCATATATGTTTCCCATTGAAATTGATTGAATTTTATAAAAAGCTAACTATCCGTCTGTCTGTCTGTTCCTATGAAGAAGTGTGTGTCGATGAAAAATGTTTTATTAGTATATTTTTGTATACTGAAAAAATTATATTAGCACATCTATATGTTTAAGATGATTAAAAATGTATTTTGTTATATAGCAATCGAGCTGTACAGACAGTTCGAATAATCATCGTGATGCGTAACACCGCTTCGTCTAGATTCTGTATAGGTATTGGGCTACACCCAGCAGCAGCTAGATTTCGGGTCATATTGTGCGATTTACAATCAATATGATTCGAATATATACATACTACATGTGTGATTTAAAATATTCTCATCGCGTTTGAAGGTGATCGGCGTATCTTTCTTATCTCTGGAACCAGCTGTAGCTCTACCGCAAAATATGATAGTGAATATTGTTCAACCTGGCACAAAACTTATTTGATTTATATCGGATAATTTATGAAACATACATGAATGAATATTATAGCGAATTATGTTTACTTCGGAACTAATTTTGGAAAAACATTTTATATATTCATATTACTTTCGGATAACTTATGAAACTACTTTAACATTGAAGGATCGCGCATCATTACGATAATTCCAAGTTGAATACATTGCTGTTGGACATGATTTAGCACAACCTTATCGCACAAGTAAGCTAATGATGCATACTTATAATATTATAACGAATATTGTACTCGCTAGTACTAATCAAGCAAAAAGTCCTTAGATGATTTAATAGTTATTTCTGCAAACGCTTCATAATATCGCTATTATGAGATGCAGCATTTTTTTTTTGTAAACTATCGCATGTTAGATGTTATGACCCCTTATTGAAGACTTGTGGGGGGCAGACAATGCGTCGCGATCGATATCATTATAACTCAGACAAAACCCTGCGACTAACGGCATGTACAAACAACCCCACATTTCATTGAAGAATCCTGCAAAGGTAGATACCTCACTGAAGACCTGCTTGATAGACATCATTATACCTGCACACTCTGTATAACCTCAGATACACACCTGTCTCGTTGGAGACCGCGCCAGCTTCATTCAAATTCACATGACTAACGTCATACATAAACAATCCCACATTCCATACCCCATTGAAGTCTCCCAACTCCATTTTGTATACTGAAAATAATATCCATATATGTTTAAGATGATTGAAATCACATTTTGTAATATAGCAATCAAATAAGGTACAGACAGCTTGAATAAACGTTTTTGAAAGTAATTTCCTTATAAACATCGCGTTTGAGAGAGAGAGAGAGAGAGAGAGAGAGAGAGAGAGAGAGAGAGAGAGAGAGAGAGAGAGAGAGAGAGAGAGAGAGAGAGAGAGAGAGAGAGAGAGAGAGAGAGAGATGCAGAAGATATCATTTCCGTACTGTATAACATTCCATCTATGCATTCAAGGAGCAGCAGCCCTCCCATGATACCTCGATGAAGCCCCGGTCTCTTTCAAAAATCACGTGACTGATGACATGTACAAACAACACTATTTCAAAACCCTAGGACTGACGCTATGAAGCCTAACATTCCATACCTCGCTGTAGGCTCCGACACTTCGTCCCCCGCATGTTCAGATACCTGCATGACTGACGTCATGTAAAAACAAATTACCTGCATCATATAGACTGCAATATACTCGCACTTATCACTCAGACCAGATACCCTGCGGTTATATCTACAACATTAAAATCGCTTGTTCTCAATTCCTCCATAGCTGAGCGGTTAAGGAGCTGGCTTTGGATTTCATTTCTCGGGTTCGATTCCCGTGTGTAGAAAAATATTTCATTTTCAGTAGAAGTGTATTAAATTGTTTCAAATCCTCCGCGGTTAAGCCGCCTAACTTTAGAGTTTATTTCCCGGGTTCGAATCTCGGTGTGTAGAAAAATCATTTCAGTAGAATGTGAGTACACAGACGATTAGTTCACTGACTTCATCCGACCATTGTTAGGGAAGAACCATACACAGATGATTAGTTCACAGACTCCGCCAGGCCATAGTTAGGGTAGAACCATACACAGATGAACCGACTTCATCAGACCATAGTTAGGGAAGAACCATAGATAGATGACCGACTTCCAGAACCATAGTAAGAGGGAACCATAGACTAGTTCATAGAACCATAGACTACCTACCCCATCGACATGACTGCGCATGCGTGATTGTGGATGACCTTGGGATGGTCAGTTTTCGGTAAAATGAACCTTAGATTTCCTTATGGAGATTTACATGCAAAAAAGGGTGATTTTGGTCCCGAACTGTCATAGCACATCTACTTTCTTCGAAAGTATTTGTAGCGATGATTATATCATCTAAATAAGGGAAAACTAAATGACTAATACTTTCATCAATCAAAAAATCCATAAGGCGTTGTATTGTTGCCGGAGCATTAGTTAAACCAAACGGCATTACACAAAATTCGTAAAGGCCTCTGCCTGGAATACCGAAGGCAGTGAATTTACGTGAATTTTCCTCCAAAGGAATGTTCCAAAAAACTTTCTTCAAATCTAAAGTCGTAAGATAGTTAGCGCCTTGCAATTTGCTCAAAATGGTGTCTATTAAAGGTAAAGGGTAAGCATCCCTTGTGGTTAACTTGTTTAAGTGTCTACTATCTAAACAAGCTCTATAAGAATTATCTTTCTTCTTTACTGAAAGCATTGGGCTCCGATAAGGTGAAGAAGAAGGTTGGATTACACCAAGCCTTAACATCTCATCAATTTCTGAATTTAAATGGTTTTGTAAAGCAGGAGAAAAGGGGTATTGTCTTTTTCTAAAAGGTTCTGTTTCCGACACAGTAATTGTATGTTCAATTAAAGTAGTCCGTCCTATTTCCGACAAAGAAAGTTGTTCAAAAAGTTTAATTTTTGATTGAAGTTCTGTTTTTTGTAACGTATTTAAAGAATCATAGCTATGAATAGCAGTAACATTATTTGACTCAATTGTAGGTTCGATATTCCAGATAGAATTACCAAAGTCGACCTTAATATTATGATATTTGCAAAATTCTATACCCAATATTACTGCTTGTTATATAGAAGAAATTACGTTAAATTTAACAGAAGTCTGAATATTATTAAACGAAATAGGAACGTTAACTATTCCCAAGACAGGTTGATGTAAACCATCAGCGGTTGTTGCAACGTTGACATTGCTATCCCTATATATTGACAATCTATATTTTTCGATAATGAAATAACCCTTTGAACCTATAACATTAATGTTAGAACCTGTGTCCAACAATGCAGGAAAAGAATCCTCAAAAACTTTAATGTTCAAATAAGGTCTATTGTCATCAGGTAAATTTAAAAAAACTGGAGGAACCATTTTAGGAGAACAATTCTTTTTAATTCTAACCAACCACTTTTCCCATTCAACCCTGTCGAAGGTTCCTCTTACTTTCGTTTGTTTTGATTTGTGAAAGTACCTGGGTTTTGTATTGAAGTCGAAGCTGTAGCCAGGCCTGTAGGCTTCGACTCCACGTTTTTTGACTTACATCTTTTACAAGATGTGCTAACTATGTTAGGTACCCCACATCCAAAACAAAAAGTTTTCCTAGGGGCAGAACAAGAAGTATACTTGTGCCCTTGGGAACGACAATTCCAACAAACAACTGGAGAAAAGGTTTGTAACTCATTGACTGTAGGTCTAAATTTTATTTTAAGTACATTTTCCTGTACTACCTCTTGACTTTTAAAACGAAACTCGAAATCTTCTATTTGTCTACAATTCACTTTTAAATCCTTTACTGATGTTAAATTATGTAATGTAAATTGATTCAAAATGTGAGGTTGTAAGTTAGACATAATTTGTTCTAATCTCGTTTCTTCATTAGGAGAAACTTTAAGGCTGAAGAATAATTTTTCTACCGAAGCTATGTGCAAACTGCATTTTTGTCCTGAAAGTTGTTTGCGGTTTCTGATCTGATTCCATATTCCAAAGTCAAGGTATTTAGGCAAGAATTCTGCTTTTAATACCTCAATTAATTCCATCCAAGATGAAACAGAAGATCTCACTGATCTAAACCAATCCAAGGCATCACCCTTGAAAAGATCAACAGCTGAAGAAAAAAGGTCTTCCTCTGTCAAACCTCGAGCCTTACTCAATTCTTCTACTCTATCCAAAAAATCATTAACTTTTTGATGATCTCCCGACCAATCAAAAAATAAGTCCCATTATAAAACAGGAACTTTGGGACGATACGATGATATTCCTTGGTTAATTGGAGTTTGCGGAGTAGAACTACCTGGAACTTGACCAACAGGCCGAAGTTTAACAGCATAATCTCCTTCTAGAGCAAGAACATCAGCTGCTAATTTATCTTTTTGAATCTTATCGTTTAAAGTTTCGGGGTTGAGTCTGTCTATGCGAGCAGACAAGTGGTTTAGCCTAGTTTCTATTCTCCTGGCATTATCCCCTGGTTCACCCTGATATCTATTAATTGTGTCTTTAATGTCTTTAAGAGACTCTGAAATTTCCACAATACTTTCTTCAAAATCGAATTCATCATTAATTGAAGTTAAACTTCTATCATGTTGTTCTCTATGCAAACAACCCCTTAAAAGCTTTCGTCTAGTATTAGCGTCACCATCCGTAGATTGACCCCTAATAGCTAATTCATAAGATAATTCTTTAGTTTTCAAAAAATTAGGCTCCATAATCAGAGAACTTTATAAAATCGAATAATACTTCAGAAAATAATTGTCAATAACTTCGTGCAAATTCAACAGATCAAAAAATGAGATAAAAATAATAGAATGACCAATTTTTCACCTCTAATATGTATTTCTCCAATAACCATCAACTATGTTCGAGACCACGATGAAGAAATGGGCGCCAGTGAAACGGATGTGAAACGGCAGCCCATCTATGTTGGGCGTCAGTGAAACGGACCCGCTTGGGTCGGTTTATATTGACCCAACTAGCTCAATTTGAATTAATTAATCTCAGGGCTCGTAGTGAAACGTGCCTTGTGATTCTAGACCGGTGAATTGCTTGAGCGCCAATTGCTTACAGAAAAACTATAAAAATAAATGAATTCACAGCCTAGAATACAAGCACCACGAGATGGTTTATTAGTTGATGGAAATTAGAAAAACAATACAAGTTCAACTTAACAATTTGATTTATTCCAGATGGAATTTGGTAATTAACAAAAATAAATTTACAGGTTACATAATGTATTAATTTATAAATAAAATGAATTTTGAAGTAACAATTACAAAATTAAATCAATTTGTATATAAAGAATTTTGAGTAAATAGTTATGAAATTAACTCAATTTCTTAATTGAAAGAATGGATAGTTAAATAGTAAAGAGACCACGAATGGCTCTAAAAAAATCTAGCGAAATACAATTTTGGTGAACTACAAAATCAGAAAATGAAATAGTGGTCACTCAACAAGAAAATGTTACCCTCCTTGGAACTCGTAGGAACTGGAAGCTGGTCCTTTCAGGAAAGTCACTAAACCGTCTTGGAGTGAAGGGGTGAGGAACCTCAGACGTTCAAACCCTGTAATGTCAAAGAACGAACAGTACCTGACTTGAGATCAAAGGACAAGTAACACCGTCGGCCGGAATAACCAAATGATTCCACCTCCGATAATGTTATCTTCCCCAATATGTAATACACTATAACAAAATTGATATCTTGAAGAGATATCAATTTAGACAAAAATATAATTTAATCTGCAAGAATTATATAATTACAAGAATTACTTAAAATTAAACAATAAATAATATGTGACTGAATTAACGATACAAAAAATGAGATAGAAAGAAAAATAATCAAATTGTGATTGAAAGGAAATAACCAAAACGTTGAATTTGCTAGTTAGCACAAATCTAGAAACTTGAATTGATTTGCATCAAATTGATGTATTACTCTTCTCTGAAATCACGCGAACGCAGCAGTCCTGATAATTAAAAATTCAATAAGCAATAATTGAATAATACCTTGTGATAATTCCAAATACTATTTATAGCACGATGCAATCGAAGACAACTCTGAATACTACGTATCAGATTACAAAATGGCGACTCTTACGAATCACAAAAAAATAGCATGTGCCAATGCGGAATTAAACTCACAAGGACTACAGAAATATTATCATGAGAACCTGCCTACGTTCCGATAGATTATTCTCTTACAAGAGTTACAACAATCAATGCTGTGATGGAAATGATATTCTTTGAAATATGCTATCCGCAAAATGATCGGGTGGGCCCCCCAGGCAAATCGAGATAAAAAATCCGCCGAAATACTATCACAATCAGGCTTTGTACATCCAGACGTTTAATAACAAATCTAAATCAAATTAAATAGCCTGATGTGATGATATTTCGGAAGCAAAATTAAGAAAATGTATTTAACGACAATGAATTACGAAATCTCGACTTACCTAGGCAAAGGAACAAACCACAATGAGTTCTCTTCGACTTCCGTTATTCTACCTCCCACTTCGCGATATATAGTGACATCTCACATCAGGAATGGTAGTATCAATAATCTATGTTTTATTGACCGGCAGATATCTTTAAATATTATATGACAAGTTTCCTAGCCGACAAGAATTCTACTCTGTTCTTTAAAGAGTTCTATATATAATCACGTAACGCAGCCCGTTACAAAAGTCATCAACAGTTGACATCAAACTAGAGATGGAAAGTTTCCTGAATTTCCCCAAAAACACCAGGGCTTATTGCATCATCATTAACGACCGTATAATGGAGTATTCCCCGATTACAGGATCAGTTCGGAGTTTGGTGTGAAGAACCAGGTGGCGAATCATAATGTTATTATTTTAATTCTAAATGATGTACTATCAAAATGTATTTTTTCCAAATAAATGTTATTATTATTACTTTTGGCATTTTATTTCTCAAACAGGATGGTGGTAATGTAATCATTCCGCGTTCATAATTGTTCGCTGACTGCTAGCAGGTATCAAATATTACACGTGTTCAACACGTCTCTGAATATTGAAGCACGTGTCTGAACACGTGTCTGAAGCACGTGTCTGAAGCACGTGTCTGAAAGTCGAAGCATGTGTCTGAATGTTGAAACACGTGTCTGAATATTGAAGCACGTGTCTGAAACACGTGTCTGAATGTTGAAGCACGTGCTTAACACGTGTCTGATTATTGAAGCACGTGTCTGAACACGTGACTGAACACGTGTCTTTCACGTTCACGTTCTCACGTATGTAAGAGAGAATAATTTCAGAAAATGTTCAGTAATCTATATCAAGATTATATAGATTGTATATCTCAAATGCCGAAAACCGAACTGTGAAGTTCCTTTTCAGCGTATCGCTTTGTAATTCTAAATTGAATCGTCTCGTAAGGCATTTAGGTTTCGAAATTTATTGATGATATGGTGTTTCACAATTTATTCTGAACTACGTTTAACAAAGGTGTGTTTTATTAATTAGAGGTTTGATAAAAATTTGATAAACAGTATCTACCTAAACATGTCACGCGTGGAGACGACACCTCCCCGAAGCAGCCTTTACCTTTGGTCTGCCATGACAGCTGTTCCGTGATAGTCACGTGACCCTGTACATGTGACACACTTTTTATAAGCACCCTGTATACTCTTTACAAACAACCAATCCTATGACAGCTGTCACGTGGTGGTGACACCTACACGAAGCAGCCTGTACCTCTAGCCAGCCATGACAGCTGTCACGTGGTGGTGACACCCACACGAAGCAGCCTGTACCTTTAGCCCGCCATGACAGCTGTCACGTGGTGGTAACACCTACACGAAGCAGCCTGTACCTTTAGCCTATCATGACAGCTGTCACGTGGTGATGACACCTACACGAAGCAGTCTGTACCTTTTAGCTCGCCATGACAGCTGTCACGTGGTGGCAACATCTTCACGAAATAGTCTGTACCTTTGGTCTACCATAACAACTGTCATGTGGGGGGGGGCGACATCTTCACGAAGTAGTCTGTACCTTTGGTCTGCCATGACAGCTGTCATGTGATGGCGACATCTTCACGAAGTAGCCTGTACCTTAGGTCCACCATGACAGCTGTCACTTGGTGGTGACATCTGCACGAAGTAGTCTGTACCTTTGGTCTACCATGACAGCTGTCATGTGGGGGTGACATCTTCACGAAGTAGCCTGTACGTTGGGTCCACCATGACAGCTGTCACTTTGGTGGTGACATCTTCACGAAGCAATCTGTACCTTAGGTCCGCCATGACAGCTGTCACTTGGTGGCGACATCTGCACGAAGCAATCTGTACCTTAGGTCCGCCATGACAGCTGTCACTTGGTGGCGACATCTGCACGAAGCGATCTGTACCTTAGGTCCGCCATGACAGCTGTCACTCAGTGGCGACATCTGCAGGAAGCAATCTGTACCTTAGGTCCGCCATGACAGCTGTCACTTGGTGGCGACATCTGCACGAAACAGTCTGTACCTTAGGTCTGCTTAATGCTCTATGGTTTTGACTTGGGGTTAGCTCTATAACCTTCAGCTCTATGGTATACACATCGACAGCTAGACCGGGAGTGGAGACCGGATATCCTGCGCCAGAACTCGTCATGTTCATCTACTAATCCGGCAACATCACATTCCATCGGCCATACTTGTAATATACAGCGGTCTGAGTGGCCCGAAATTTTGGCAATGTCTGATCGTGTCTAAATGTAAGCAATTCTGTCTCCTTAGGATAATAGGTCTATGAGATTAACAAAGATCTACAGATACCCTCCTCACCACTGCGACAAATTGACATAAAACCATGAAACATAAAAGATGCGCGCATGTTGGATCGAATATCCATCAGTCTTTAATAAAATACTTATAAAGAAAGAACACATCAATCAATTACATATAAAGAAGGAACTTCAATCAAGTACATGCACTTTGATAATACATGTGTTCAAGGGGGAGAATATAAACCGAAAAATAAATTGTCGTTTGGAGTTTCCAAATCAGGAAACAAAAGACATGCCCAGCTACTGACCGAACTGTGCGATAACCGCCAATGCAAGTTGTAAATTGAACTATGTATATCAACCGTTAGCATATTTTATGCTTTTATGTCAATTCGCCGTGGTTGCGAGGATTTCTCTAGATCCTTTTTCAAGATTATTTACACTATAAGATGTAATAAGCCGGAAATTTACCCATAAAAGCCGTCACTGAAATATTATCTATAATAGAAACTACTTATCACGTCCTAGTATCTAAAATGTATCTAAAAATCATTAGAAAATATGGTGCATATTTTAACATAATTATATACGTCTAGTACGTGCTTTATAAGAGAGCTGCTAGAGATTTTGAGATCGTATTAGCTCCGAAGGGTACATCCGTTCCAATTCATGAGCCCCAGGTGTCTCATTTCATTTAAAACCGCGCATATTTTGTGTCACTATAAGATAATGAAACAGCTGTGGTAAGTATAAAAGCCGCGGCACATAATTTCGGAGTTGGTGGAGTATCATTAGCGCGAAATGAGATGAAAAGGGGTCTGCAGGAATTATTGGAGGTGACTTAACCAGCACCTCGAAGCACATAAAAGACTCGCAAGTCGTCAGAGTAGAGCTCTAAAAATATATAGGTATTCTCGTCCGCCATTTTGGCCCCAGCCTCTCCTAACCGATGACGGAAATCGAATGTAAACACAATATGCGTCAATATACTTTGACACATTGATCACCGGTGATCACGCGAATTAGATCGAAAATTACAATTCTCAGCATTGAAATTTATTTCAAACTTGAGTTAATAGCAGGGCTTGGAGTTGAAAGTGTTCTGCAGGTAATTGGAACTCTTGGAAGCTCTAAAAAGTGGTGAGTCTGTTTCTCCTCTTTCTTCAAATGTGAATATTCTAAACGCGCTGCAGCAGCAGCTGTGTTATAATTTTTTTTTATTGCAGGATTTTCATTATGTCGAAAAAGGAGCAGGAAAAAATAGCCAACGTGGATCATCCAAAAACAAGTGCAAAGGTTTTGCAACAACGATTCTTACTACATATTATATGATGTACGTGAATAAGTTCTAAACATTTAAATTTTTTGCTTCTTTATTCGAATCAATAAAAAAAATTTATTTAGAAACTTTTAAAAATTGTATGGTTCAAAAATTACACAAATGAAATTCTCAAGGGAATAAAAAGTAAAAATATAAATTAATATTATATAGAATAAAGTCAAAATACGAATTTTCTCAAATTAGTTTCTTAATCCAAAATTTTATTATTTCAATTATTCAATTCTAAGCATTCTATCTTTACTTGAAAGTGTCACACAACAAAATTTTTTGTGCGAGGTCGAAAAACATTTTTTTAATTCTAAACGTTTGGAACTTCATGTACATACATATTGCTCAACATATAAGTTGAATAAAAAACTTTTGCATTTCGGAGCAGTGATTGCAAGAAAACGAAGACAACAATTATGACTGCTGAAGAAATTTGTGCATTGCACGCTCGAAATGAAATTCTACGGCGCGAGATTGAAATGTTGCATCCAATTGCTCATTTGTATTCACATCGCCCTGCAGTTGCCGAGTATTTGCAAAAATATAAAGTCAAACGATGTTGAAGACCGTGAATTAATAAACGCATTTATTGAAATCTTCATTATTTACTTCTTTCTTTATGCAATATGAATACATATAAAAACTTTCATTTTTATATGAAGTTTTGTTTTGAAAACATTGGGATAAAATGGAGAAAAATCAAAAAATGTTTTTTAGGCAATGTCAATTTCTTACCCCTTTTCATCAGCTTTTTCTCTGCATTTCAGTACGATATAAAATACGATATAAAATATGAATTACAATCGTAAGGTGCAAATTAATTTTATCAGCGTGGCAAATAATGATTAAAATGAGTGGCAGTTTATACGTAAGGTATGCAGGTTGGCTTATTGCTAAGCTTATTCTTTTTTCGTTTTTTAAATATGTAAACAGTAAAAACCGAACGTAAAAATAGATTAACTTCATAAATAATAAGTTCTTCAAATCATATAGCAATTACTAACAAATTATAAATGTAATTATTCATATTTGTTCTGGAAATATTTTCACATTTGAAACACAAAAGGAAACAGACTTACTTACCACTATTTGGACCTTCAAACAACGCGTATTGTGTTTACATTCGATTTCCGTCATGTTGTTAGGAGAGGCTGGGGCCAAAATGGCGGACGAGAATACTCGTATATTCTAGTGCCTTAGTCACAGAGCACTTGAATCCCGGTATTCGAATCAAATTAGCAACAAGCAATGTAAACCTGTTAACAACACCGAAAAACCACAATTAGGAGAGATTCATCACTGTATGATACAGCATCCTTTTGTATCAATTATATAGCGAAGACTGTTCTGCCTTTCAGTTGTCTGGGCCAGCGCCTGGGTATAAAATGACATATAGTCCAAAGTACATTTCTCCTAACTCTATCAAGCCCCCATAGCGAGAATAATTATTTCAATTATATTAAATAATTGTAAGTTGTGGATGAACTGCGAAATTCTGTATCATGAACTCCATGTGCACACTTTGTAGTTTCCCGGAAGTAGGTGGAGATTCTAGATAAACCACTGATCGTGTCTGCACACAGTATAGTAATCCAGAAGTAGGCACTGGGAGTGGAAGTGTGAAAGAGATCAGAATACTTTCATGTGAACATCCGAAAGTACGTGAAAGTATTTTTATGAGCTAGTCAGTTAGTGCACACTGTGTAGTTTCCGGTTAGTTAGAACTGTAACTGGCCGACATATGAAGTTGACTGACATCAGTTTATAATTATCCCGTTTAAAGTACTAAGTCAGAAAGAGTTGGACAAATCAAAATTAACAGTAATCAATATAATACAGCTTACGAGTTGACTTCTGGTAGGGTTAGTTTCCAGTGGCGGCTCCTCGAAGGAGGCTAAGGAGGCTCAGCCTCCTCACCAATTTATCTTAATGATCATTCTCCATTTTATTTCCTGTTTCTCTGATAATTTTTAAAATTTTACAATTAATTCCCCGTTCTCAGTAGTTATTTTTAATCTGGCAACAGTTCCCTGAGGCTGGACTCTCTATATATCTCAAACGCTGAGCATGTGTTGTTCAACGCAGTTGCCGTTTATCCGACCAGTCCGAACGCCAACTGGGTAAATCAGCGAAAACGGCAACACCCTCTGGAGGCTAGCCTGCGGCAGCCGCTAGCAATCTATGACATACGAGACGTGCGTTCTGCCGACTGCTGAGTAGGTCAGTCAGTGCTTGTTTGTTTATGTGTTGTCACGCCAAGTAAGGTTAGATTGTTGTCTGTTGTAAATTTAAAATGAGTGTTAGTGAATTAGTTGCTGCCTTTTAGAAAATCCATTTAGTGAATTAACATATGATAAAAGTGTTTCTTTTAAATAAACGGCCTTTACCGGATTTGAAAGGATTAGTAATGTCAGGTAACTATCAAAATCGATCATTGTTAATACTAATAGTAGTATTGACAAGACGAAGTTTTAAAAAAATCATTGATTTCCCTGTAATGCTCCAACTCGATGGAATTTTACATCTCGTGCAGTATTTACCATCCATAAAAATAAAGACAAATTAATTGAAACATTTGATTTTGTATTAAACAGTGATGACTTTTCAACAGATCAGGTTTCATTAAATGCTGCTGTTGGTTTAAAATCTTATTTAGAAAATAAAGAATTTTTGTTTTTTCTTGATAATTTTAAATTAATATTTGAACAAACTGATCTTATTTTTCAAATTTTACAACATAAATTCAAGAGATCGTTTGAAAGATCTCATTGGAAAAATTTCAAGTTTCCGTAATACAAAATTTCATTTTAATATTTTATTTGAAAATTTTTCAACTGATGAGGCTCCTCCCGCGAACAGGAGGAAAACATATAATTTGGTAGACAAGAAACTACATTAAGTATAAACAACTTTTTTATGAAATTTTAGATAATATTAAAGGTCAAATTGAGATTCGATTTTCCGATGTACATGAATTGAAGTTTTTTGACTTGACGAATAGAAGATTTTTCGAATCTTTCTCAAAAGAGTTCCCCAATACACTTTAAGATAACTTAGTTCTAAAATAGAAATTTTTTGATAAAATAGCACGGCACAATGAATTATGCGTTATATACTCGGATAAAGATATTTTAGGCCAGTATGACAGTCACGCCGATATGATAAAATATATGATAGACAATGATTTGCAACAAGTTTTACCTCAGTTTTATGAACTACTTTGTTTGACAGTCACCATTTCTGTCACGTCGGCATCGGTGGAGAGATCATTTTCTACTCTCAAACTAATTAAAACTTACATGCCAAATACAATGGGCCAAAATCGTTTATACAATGTTAGTTTAATATCTATTGAAAAAGAATTAGTAAAACACTTAAAACAAAATGATACATTTTTTGATAATATTATTGATCATTTTTCGCAAACTAAAGACCGTAGAATTTCGTTAATATATTTAAAAAAAATAATAAAATTAATAAAAAAAAACAAAATATGAAAAATTCCAAAAAAAAGAAAAAATATTAAAAATCCAAAAAAAATAAGACAAAAAACGAACAAACAAATTTCTTGCCAAGAGAAACTCTATACCTCCACGTTGGTTCTTGCAGGGTAACAATTTTGTCACTGAAGTAGCTGGTACGGTCGCTGTGCAAAGGTTAAAAGGCTGTGAATAGAGTATATTTTTACAAAAACGTTTTATGTCCAGCCTCCTCTCTCAAAAAGTCACGAGCCGCCACTGTTAGTTTCAGATACCCTGAGTGGATTAGAAACCGTTTTACTCGTAATACGTTGTTCACTTGCCATGCTTGCATAGTTCATAGGCTGTAGATGGTTTGCTACCGCATGATTGCCCACCATTAAATACTTATTCAAGATTCATCATGCGGTGAAAATTGTCCTGCTTTAATATTTTTTCCCTCTGCTGGAGCTTACTTGCATTCTTCCGGGTCGTGTGATCCTTGTTGATAATTTCATTCGATAATTCTCCTTTCTGTACATTTACGAGAAATAAATCTATTGTTGGGAAATTCCGTATTTATTTACTAGGAAATGTGTATTCTGCGACATCATTTAATTAGCCTACAAATCTAATATTATTCATCGTACCTTAAGGAGCCCTGGTTACTTTCCACAAAGGCTATCTGAGACAAAGCTATCCATAGATAGCACTATGATATGCTTTGTGGTGAGGGCCCTAGCAAAAGTCTTCCCTGAGGAGTAAACCTTTCACAAAAATCTGACGCCCGAGGAATAAAATTTATTCTGTAGTAAGTATTCAACGCCAAAGTGACAAAGCAGGTCACAAAATGGCGCTCGGAGTCAGTTAAACGTTTTATTGCAATTGAACAGATAGTCCGACGTGAATGAAATTTCAAACATAGTTAGCCAAGCAAGCTCCGCGTTTCTAATATGGTATTGAGTCATCCCCAGGTATTTTTCGTTGAACATTGGAAATTTGCGAAATCTTTGAAATCATCGTTTTAGGGGAACTCACAAGTCTTTTAACATATTTTCGAATGAAAAATTGACTGTTCCGTGAGATGTAGGATTGCTTGCTGCACTTTGTTCGAATTTTGCTCCCTAACCCTATTTTGTTCTTTGATTTTCCGTAACTTTGACTGGCCAAGTTATAAGTCCTTTCCGACTTAAAATCTACCCCAAGGAAGTCATTTTTAAGCGGATTAGCCCAAATGTTTTTGAGTTCCTTCTTCAAAACTAAATAAGGTTTCATTGGTTCTGCCATACTGAGAAGGTGTGCACTAATTTTCAAGATCTCATCTTCTTCCGTTGCCTACCATATTTCGATATATTTTTTGGGTTTGAAAAATTTCAAATGTAGTTGGACTGAACTGTTGAATTCACGGGGTATACAGGTACTATACCTAAGGCACCGAAGCCTACCCTTACCAATATTGAAGACCGTTTAGCTCAGTTTGAACAATTATGGTCAACCGGCGAAGAAAGTCAAACTGATGAAACCGAAATAGAGTCAAGAGTCAGTTGGGTATATTTGCTCAACAGGAACATCTTCAAGAAATATTGAGAAATGATAGCATCGACATTCAAAGAACCGTTGAGAAGACTTATTGTTAGAGTTTTTAAAGAAACACGAAACACTTATCAAATAAAAGTTTATTATACTCTGAAAGAATTACAAACTAGGTGTGGCTATTATTTCAGTGCCTTCCTCGCACTTCTTTATACCCTCTTCAGCGCCCACGCATCAAGGGATCTCCACGGACCAACTATGGGACTTCCCCGCACCGTCCTGAACAGTCCGGTACTCTAACATTCGGCCTTCCTGACAGTTCGGGTGTCCTCATCCGCTTCTTAGTCATCTGTAATCACAAATAATATAATAATGCTCATATTAGATCGGTTTAAACGGAAATAATTTCCTTTTATTATTTCCTTATGGGCCATAATCATACAATACTTTCGTTAAATAACCAAAATTAATTCGACAATAATTATGACTTAAGACCTGTCATAATTGCATATCTGTAAAAATAATGATGCTGACATTTCGTGTACTGTCTCTAATCACTCATACTTCAAAAATTTTACCAAACAAAGGAATAAGTCCGGCATTTCTTATATTGCCCATCTCAACAGTACTTTTATTAATTGCTTTGAGTGAATGAGTCTTGATATTTCTTGTACTATCTCTCTCAACAGTCACTTCATTGTTCGTTGCTAGTAAATGAGTCTGATATTCCTTGTACTATCTATCTCAACAGTCACTTCATTGTTCGTTGCTAGTGAATGAGTCTGATATTTCTTGTACTATCTATCTCAACAGTCACTTCATTGTTCGTTGCTAGTGAATGAGTCTGATATTTCTTGTACTATCTATCTCAACAGTCACTTCATTGTTCGTTGCTAGTGAATGAGTCTGATATTTCTTGTACTATCTATCTCAACAGTCACTTCATTGTTCGTTGCTAGTGAATGAGTCTGATATTTCTTGTACTATCTATCTCAACAGTCACTTCATTGTTCGTTGCTAGTGAATGAGTCTGATATTCCTTGTACTATCTATCTCAACAGTCACTTCATTGTTCGTTGCTAGTGAATGAGTCTGATATTTCTTGTACTATCTATCTCAACAGTCACTTCATTGTTCGTTGCTAGTGAATGAGTCTGATATTTCTTGTACTATCTATCTCAACAGTCACTTCATTGTTCGTTGCTAGTGAATGAGTCTGATATTTCTTGTACTATCTCTCTCAACAGTCATTTCATTATTAGCTACAAGCTACAAGTGAATGAGTCTGATATTTCTTGTACTATCTCTCTCAACAGTCATTTCTACGATATACCTTATGCTTACTCCCTAAAATAATCCAGGGTTTCAACTTATCGACTGCTACTACTGTCTTGAATCCCCTAGCACCTTCTCTCAAATCTTTAACCTCATAACGGTCATTCAACAGAACTTTGGTAATTTGAAACGGTCCCTTAAACTTCGCTACCAACTTTCTACTCGTTCCTGTAGCGGGATTGTCGGTTCTCAGTACCATTACTAAATTTCCCGTTTTTAGCTACCGCCCTACTTCTATCAAACCTCTCTTTCTGTTTCTTTTGATCATCTGTTATACGTTCTTTAATTTTTTGTCGCAATTCTGGCAGATCCATACGTTCTAAATTACTTCGTACAACACACAAGATTTTATTTTCTGCTGCACTAATCGGTTTATAACCTGCCAAAGCTTCTACTTGGCTTACACCTATTGCTTTAATATATGTACCATTTATAGCTCCCTTTATTTGCTCAACAAAATTATCCCATCTATCCAATTGATCATCTATTAATGGTATGGGATATTTATCCTCTATAGTGTTAGCATTTAATTTACGATAAACCACTGCCATCCTATAATCCCCAATTTTCTTCCGTATTATTAAAATGGGGCAAGCAAACGATGACGAGGATTCTCTTATTATGTTATTCTCTAATAACTCAGTTATAATATTATGGAAACTAGTTTTCTCACTAATCGCCATACGATTTGGATTATAAACTACCGGTTCATCTGTTTTGCATATTATACTCATTTCAGTTACCTGGTTTGATCCTAACAATATGTGGTTGATCTAAATTATCATTACTGTTAGATTGAAGCACTCACAATCACTTTTTGAATACTTTATTAATGATACAGTACTAGGATTACATGGATTATATTATTTAGTAATTAACTATTGAGGATCGCTCAAGTACTTCCCCGGCTACAGCTCGAGAAGTCATCATGTACCCACAGGCATGCGTATGTCCCTTCCCACATGCGTATTCATCTCGATAACAGAGAGCACGATAGGCTTGGACTGCTTCGGGAGGAGTCGGTAGCCCGTTGGTACGGATGGTTTATAACACTCGGTCATCTTGACCACCATTCGCCCTTGAATCAGTCTGAAGGAAAAAGAGAGAAAAATGGAATTAACTCAGCATGTTCAGCAATTTGGAAGTTACCACTGCAGTAGTTGTGAGTATTAGTATATCTTTGTTCAGCAATTTGGAACATACCTCTGCAGTAATTGTAAGTACTAGTATATCTCTGTTCAGCAATTTGGAACATACCACTACAGTAATTGTAAGTACTGGTATTTCTTTGTTCAGCAATGTGGAACATACCTCTGCAGTAATTGTATTAGTATATCATTGTTCAGCAATTTGGAACATACCACTACAGTAATTGTAAGTATTAGTATTTCTTTGTTCAGCAATGTGGAACGTACCTATGCAATGTAAGTAATAGTATATCTTTGTTCAGCAATGTGGAACATACTTCTGCAGTGTCAGTAATAGTATATCTTTGTTCAGCAATCTGGAACATACCTCTGCAGTGTCAGTAATAGTATATCTTTGTTCAGCAATGTGGAACATACCTATGCAGTGTAAATAGTACTCAATTTACTCTAGAATAGTACAATTGCGTTATAACGTACCTATTGCTTAAATACCTCAAAAGGTTTCATATTCTCGAAGCAGACTACAGCGTCATAAGGAATTTGTGATCTTGTAGTGTGTATATCTTCCTTAACCCTGTATCTGTCATTGGAGAGCATCTCCACAACTTTGAAAGGACCTCTAAACTTAGGAAGTAACTTCTTACTTTCATTATTTGCAGGATGGCTATTTATTTTTGTCAAAACAAGGTCTACAGAAAATGTGCCTGCACTACATCGTTTCTTGTTGAAGTATTCATTTTGTTTTATACGATTTTCTTCCAAACTTCGAGAGGCCTCAGCTCGAATTCGGGTTACATCGACAAGATGTTCTTCAATATCATCATCTTCAACCTCACTATCTTTTATATCAGCGTTCGTTCTTAATTTCACGCCGAATATAAGCTCTGCCGGGGTTTGTTTAGTAGTTTTGTGGATGGTACTATTCAACCCTTGTTGAATTTCAATCAATTCCTCGTCCCAACAATTTGAACTTTTATTGAAATTGCAAGATGACAGGGAACTTATAATAGTTCTATTAGCTCTTTCAACTTGGCCGTTGCTGCGAGCCATGCCTACTGCTGCTATGAATAATCTGATATATCTTTTATTACAAAAGTCGTTAAATTCGTTCGACGTGAACGCTTTACCTGCATCAGAGATTATTCGGTGCGGATTTGCGAATGTGGAAAATATGTCTTGCAATACTTTGACAGCACTAGTAGCTTTTGTATCGGGTACAGCTCGAACAAAAGTAAACTTTGTAAAAGCATCGACAATATTTAATAAGTACGAATTTCCGTTTGTTGTTTTGTAAACGGTCCTAGGTGGTCAATATGTAGGGTATGGAAAGGTTTCGCGTATTTAGGTATTGAATATAAAAACCCTGGCTTTCTACCAGATGGATTCTTGTGATATAAACATGGTAGGCAACATTTAACATACTTCTGTACAAATCTACGCATTTTTGGAAACCAATACTTTTCCCCAATGCGATATAGGGTCTTTTCAAGAGCAAAGTGACCAACATCATCATGATTGATCTCAACAATTTGCCAGCGGCAGTTCTTAGGAACAAGCCACCTTCTACCGTATTCTGTTAACTTAAAAACTCTATCAGCCCTCAGATCATATTTATTAAATATTTCTTTATTATTATCAGAATCGCCCAATAAAAGAATTTCTTTAATTTCTTTAATTTCATTATCCTGATCTTGTGCATGAAGTAGCCAGTCATTCTCGGAAATTAAGCACACATTTTCAACAAGTTCGCACTCATTTGGGAAATTGCGACTTAAAGCATCAACGTGTTTCATACTACTACCTGGACGACGTTTGGTTTCGAATTGAAAATCTTGCAGCGCTAGAATACACCGTGCCACTCTTGGTACGGTTGTCTGATTGGACAAAGAATTATTTACTGCGTTGCAGTCAGTTACCACCACGAAGGGTTTTCCAATAAGATAATGTCGAAACCGCATCAGGGTGTATACCACAGCTAATAATTCCAGTTCAAAAGAATGATAATTTTTCTGTTCTTTGGTTGTGCTTTTGCTGTAATAAGCTATCGGTTTTTCACCTTCATTCGTAACTTGTGTCAGTATACCAGCCACACCATCTCTACTCGCATCAGTGTAAATTATGCATTGCAGTGCAGGATTGAAAATAGATAGAACAGGGCTAGACGTTATCACGGTTTTAAGGTACTCAACAAATTTAGTGTGTTCTTCCCTCCACATCCAGGGTTGATCTCTTTTGAAAAGTGCAGTTAGGGGTGCAGTTTTTCTAGAAAAATTGGGGATAAATTTTCGGAAATAACCTACTAAGCCTATAAATTGTCGTAGCTGATGGACTGATTTTGGTAGCGGAAAATTTTTGACAGCATCCGTTTTTAATTCGTTGGGAGAAATGCAATTCTTAAAAATGTTGTAGCCCAAATAGGTTATTTCAGTACGCAAGAAGGAGCATTTAGAAATTTTCAACGTTAGACCATATTCTTGCAATACTGACAATACCAGTTCAAGTTTATGGAACCCTTCTTCTATTGATTTAGAAGGAATTAAAATGTCATCCAAATATATGAGGATTCCAAGATGTCGGAGATGTTCGAAAATGAGAGTTATCATTCTTTGAAATTCAGAGGGGGCGTTTGTTAAACCGAAGGGAGTCCTAAGAAATTCAAAGACTCCGTCAGGTGTGACAATCGCAGTTTTTTTAATTGAATTCGGATGAACAGGTATTTGATAGTAGCTAGAAGCCAAATCGAGAGAAGTGAAATAGGTGTAATCAGAAAGTTGATCTATCAGATCTTCTATCAGGGGCATTGGAAATTTATTTTTGACTGTTATCTTATTGAGTGCAGTATAATTCACGACCATCCTTTTCTCACCACCCTTCTTATTAACTAATATTACGGGACTTGCATATGGCGATTTACTCCTTCTAATTATGTTCGCTTCTAGTAGCTCTTTAATCATACCCCTCAAGACTTCCTTTTCTTTTTCTGCCACCCTGTAAGGCCTACATGCTATTGGTTTGTCATTTGTTAGCTCAATTTGTAAAGAAACTGTCGAAACTTTTCCTAGATCCGTAAGCTTTCGATAAATACACAATTCGAATTTATTAATTAATTCGTACAAGGTGGCTTGTTGATCAGTTGTTAACATCCCGTGATCAATCGTAAAATCAAGCACATTATCAATGTGCTTTTGTTTAAATTTCAACTGATCGTCCACTTTATAATAGATAACCGAAGTGTTCTCTGAAAAGTTTCGACCAATAAGAACGTCGTGTGAAAAGGCGAAGTCGTCAATAACGTACAATTTACAAGGTACTTCGGCATCATCTACTTTGACAATAGTTTCTATATAGTCATACACTGAAGTTCCGAAACCCAAGAAACCTGATAAACTGATTTTACTTTCAAGCGGTAATATTTTCATACCAAGAGATAGCGCTGTACTTTTCTGTATAATAGAGCAGTCGCTCCCTAAATCAACAAATGCTTTGATAGGTTTACCTTTTACAAAAATGTTTTTGTAAAACTTATTATTATTTTCGGAGTTAACTAAATTCACCTGGTTATTTGATTGAGAATTTTTTTTTTTTAACAAACAGCCTGTATATGGCCAGCTTTATTACAGTATCGACATACTTTCAGTCTACTAGGACAGTCTCTGCGAAAATGATCAGCACTACCACAAGAAAAACAGAGTTTATGATCTTTGGATTGGAGGTATTCGGAATATTGTCATTGCGGCCTTGTGTCTTTGTTGTATTAAAAATTGTAGGATTACGTCCTTGAACAGTTTTTTGAAACGTTGGAATATATTTATTTTGACCTGTTTCATGAACACCGAAATTTCCTGTATTATTATTCTGAATTGTTTTACGAGCAACAAAATTACTTTGAGCGCGAACCTGCGTATTGTTGTATATTTTATTTCTTAGAAAACCAGACAAAACATTTACATCGGTTATATTTGCCGCTTCCACAGCTGAAGCGATATTTGTGTCGTCTATTGCGCCAGCGATAATAGAAATTTTATCGTTGTTAGTAAATTTCAAGCAGAGGTTAGCAATTTTACATAAATGTTTGAAATAAAACTCATATAAGTTGTCTCCGACTGTAGGCTTATGACATAGCAAGTCATTTAATAAATCAAACATGTTTCGTTCATTGACGAACGTGCTTTTTAGCAAAACCTTCCATTGATCCCATGAATATTGTGACCAACCTATTTCGTTTTTAACAATGTGAGCTGTACCACGTAATTTATTTAGTGCTTGAAATATTACAGATCTTTCATTCCACTTGTAAGTTACATATAAATGGTCAATTATTTCTAACCATTTATAAACATCGTCGATAAGTGGATCAAATTCTGGGACTACGGATGCATTTGATACGAAATTTGTATTAGAATCACATAACTCACTTACCCCGGCTGAACTATTTGTTTTGAATATAGGAGGTGTATACGAACGTTTTTTTGCGACTTCCATTTGAATTATGTCGTACGTATCGAGAATTATCATCGCTAGAAAATGATGAAGAAGTACTTGAATTTGAACTAGGAGACCTGTTCCTCTTCCTATGTCTTTTCTTTGATGATGTACGTGGCATTGTAGGTTCTTAACCACTTCTGATGTTAGATTGAAGCACTCACAATCACTTTTTGAATACTTTATTAATGATACAGTATTAGGATTATATGGATTATATTATTTAGTAATTAACTATTGAGGATCGCTCATGTACTTCCACGGCTACAGCTCGAGAAGTCATCATGTACCCACAGGCATGCGTATGTCCCTTCCCAGTCCCACATGCGTATTCATCTCGATAACAGAGAGCACGATAGGCTTGGACTGCTTCGGGAGGAGTCGGTAGCCCGTTGGTACGGATGGTTTATAACATTACCGATAATTAAATCATATTGTGAAAACATATCATCTAAAACCACAATACGAACGATTGCATGAACTTCATCAATGTTTATTTTACAAACTACTATTTTATTGCTTACAATGACATTCCCCATGAAGCAACGTAATGAAATACCATCGTCAATATCTTCAGTTTGTAAATCTAATTTTAAACCACTGATGTTTTCATAAGAATGCACTAACTGCCCGTGTCAATGAGACATTCAACATCAACTTCGCTCTGTCCTACTCTTACCACTTTAATTGTCTTTTAATTTTATGGCAGCACTTATATTTCGGTCCTTTTTAAATTGTTTATTATTACGTCTAAAACATTTTTCACTTGAATGTCCGATTTTATCACATATTGTACATGTATTAATTTTTGATTCGGCAGTACTTTGCCTTATGATTACCTTTACAATTATAACATTGCAAGTGTTTATTACGACGTCCATCTGTTCGGTATTGATTGTTACCACGAAATTCTAGTCCGTTAGAATTAGGAAGATTTAACTTCTGCGGCTGGACGTTAGTAGTATTAACACTTATGTGATCTAGATAGTTGGCTAAATTTCCTATTGTTTTAAACTTAGCCGCTCTTACTGATAATTTAATAGAATCATCTTTTTTTTTTTGATTCGATGAAGGTGAATAATTGACAGCTTCAATCAGTAGTCGGCCAAATGTTACTTCGTTTGGAAATCCGCTAATCAATTTATTTTTCATCTCGCTCCATGAGAGCCATTTGCGAGCATTACCTCGTAGACGATTTGTTGCTAGCTTTACAGTAGACACATTGTCCCATTTATAAAATTTTGCTGAATCATCTACTTTATTAACCCAAGTGGTGTAGCACTCTGATTTTCACTAGAAGGGTTGAATTCTGGTAATAGCATTTCTTCAAAGTTCACAGTGGTATAGCTTGGTTGAAAATTTAAAGGAGTACTTACAGTCTGTTTCTCTAGCTCCATTATCTTTTTCTTTAACCTTTTTACCTCTACTTTCGTATTTTCTAAATCACTATCATCCGAAGTAGAACTACTTTTCCTCCTGGGAGGCGTACGAGGGGATGATGCTTCTGGTGAGTCGATGGGTCGCTTTGATCTTTTATGTTTCCCCATTGTAGATTCACAATACACTTTTCACGTAGGTTCTTTATCCCACTTCTGATTTGTTAGAGTTTTTAAAGAAACACGAAACACTTACCAAATAAAAGGTTATTATACTCTGAAAGAATTACAAACTAGGTGTGGCTATTATTTAAATCATACGTTCGATAGTCTCTTAAGCTTAATGCCTAATCCCGTTCGTGCCTTCCTCGCACTTCTTTATACCCTCTTCAGCGCCCACGCATCAAGGGATCTCCCCGGACCAACTATGGGACTTCCCCGCACCGTCCTGAACAGTGCCGTACTCTAACATTATACAGAAGGAGCATAAGGGGAATCCGAAAGGGAACGATACGCCCCCTGCATGATGGTATGTTAAAGATGACATCCAGCACGATGGCATCATTAAAGAAGGCAATGACATTGGAAGCTGTTCAAAACATGTTGAACATAACAATTCTACAAAGGTGCCTAACATATTTCTTATGTAGAGAACTGTACGTATAGCGACTCCATTTATTAGTAAATAAAATTCAGCCATATTGCAAAACATAATATTTTCAAACAAGCGTGGGTTTGGTTGCACGTCCACGTACCTCGAACTATTTTATATATTAGTCTGAGGCACGTACGATCTGTCGTTAATATCAATCAATAATAATTGTAAGATATATACAGTTCACTAATTAATCAACAACAATAATGGAACAGTGTAATTCCATACAAATTAATGAAAATTTGCCGAAGATTTTAATTCATGGAATTAGAAGTCCTCCACATTGGTTATGCTATACATAATTTTGGTCCATCAATAGCAGGATTTGATTCCTTAAAGCTTGAAGTTGGATCTCACGAAAAAAGGCCTGTGAAGTCTCCGATGGTGATAAGAATTGAATGGTCAAGGTAGATTCAATAAATCTCAATTCTTGTATTCAATGGTCTCTGATAACCTTTACTGTGCACGGATTTGGCGAAAATCGTCAATCCATTGATCACCTTGAAGGACTCAACCATAGAGGAGCAATTGTCTTCAATACTGTGAGGTATTTTGGTGTCTGTGCTAAGCTTTAACCTAGTTTCTATTTGAGTGCAAGTAAAGTCTATAACTTTGTAACCATTCAAAATAATTCAAATTAAGATTGGTTTGAACTAGAAAATAGTATTATAATAGCAAGGCACATTATGGCTGAAAACATTAATACATTTAAATCCAAAAGGTCTAATATAAAAGCGACAATTCGCATGAGAAAATTTGTATATGAGAAACTGCAGAAAAATTTCTTGCCGCATTGGACCAATGCCCAGCATATATTTTACAAATCTGAAATACTATTTGATGGGTTATCGACTAACAGCAGTTCCAATGTGAAACCAGCCGATTTTTGCTCTTATTTCCAAACAAGTAACACGCCCACCGCAAGTTATAATCCCGCGTTCCAAACTTCTGATTATTTGAAGCTATAATGTTTCTGTCAACTCCAAATTCAATTTTTCTGGCAAGTGAATAGGTTTAACAGCATATCTCACCGCTTATCCACCACTTGTAACAGTCGACTGGGAATTATTATTACAGATAGCGTGTTATATGAATTGAGAATATTTGTTTGTTGCTAGGTAGTTTTTTAATTGATCGGTATACCCTTAAGGTTATTTTTAAGCTATCACCATTAGGTGTATACAGAGCATTTTTTAAGGATTTTTCACTAGGTGACCAAAAGAAAAATATCTCCTCAAACACCCCCCTCCCCCCACCCAACCGCTTCTCTACCGACATACATGCGCGAGTCTTAAAACATTATCTGTTAAGACGACTCGGAACCTACTGTAGTGTAAGAGAAACGCGTAGAACGGGAACCAGTTGAAAGGAAGAAGGACGAAAAGAGAAAGTCTTCCGAGTCGTCTTAATAGGAGATTTTACTACATTTATACACATGAACGAGGAAAATTGGTTTAGGATTTAACAGAAATTAAAAAAGACCCCACTAATCAATTCCAGTTGAAAACTAAACAATTTTTGAATAATAGTCAAGTTTTAATTACGAACAATTTTGAAAAAATTAAGCTAATAATTAGTAACCCGTCATCTCCAAAACTCTACGGCCTTATAAAAAATCACAAAGAGAACGCTCCCATTCGCCCGGTAGTATCTTATATCAATAGCCCCACACACAAACTTTCCGAAAAACTTAATCCTTTTTTCAAAAATATCTCTCATTTCAAACCCAAATTTGCAGTGAAAAACTTTGTTGAACTCGCAAATTCGATAAAAGCAAAAATTATACCTAACACCGGTATGTTGGTATCCTTTGATGTTTCTAATATGTTTTCAAATATCCCTCCCACTGAATGTCAAAATTTAATCACAAATATCTTAGAAAAGTCACATATTAATCCTTTGATAAAATCAGAAATAGAACAGGCATTTGATTTATGCCTCAGTCAAAATTACTGTAAGTTTAATAACAAATTTTATACTCAAAATAACGGATTAGCTATGGGTTCTCCATTAAGTCCACTTCTTGCAGATATTTTCATGTCTCACATAGAAGATACTATAATGAGTTCTGCCATAACTAATAAACATATTCAATTTTGGTACAGATACGTAGACGATATTTTAGCCCTCTTTAAAGGTACACCTAGACAATTAGATGTTTTCTTATCATTCATCAATAATATTCATTCCAACATGAAATTCACCTTAGAGACAGAAAAGGATCACAAAATAAATTTCTTAGACTTAACATTATCACATCATAATAATAGCATCTCATTCGACATTTACAGAAAACCTACCTTCACAGATACAGTAATTTGTACCTCTTCACATAGCCCCTATAGTCATAAACTAGCTGCTTTTCATTCAATGATACATAGAGCCTTTTCCCTTCCCTTATCTAAAGAAAATCTTAGTAAAGAACTAGATACAATTAAAGTCATTGCTACAAATAACGGTTGCGGTCCTCAAGTAGTTTCTAAATTGATAAATAGAAAAAGACAAAAATTAATTTACAATAGCATTTATCCCTTTATAAAATACAAAGATAACTCATTAAAATATGTTTCTTTAACTTATTTTGGTCCTTTAAGCGAAAAAATTGCAAACATCTTATCCCGTCATAACCTGACCATCAGCTTCAAACCCCCAAACAAATTATCTCATATTCTGTTCAATGCGAAAGATAAAACTGACAAATTTAAAAGACCCGGAGTTTATAAACTAACTTGTTCAGAGTGTGATAGTTTTTACATAGGTAGATCTTGCCGTAACATAGCAGTCAGATATAAAGAACATTTTCGTTCCTTTAAAAATAATAAAACCGATTCTTCATTTGCGAATCATATTTTAGAAACAGGCCATACCTTTCCTAATTTGAATAATGTCCAAATTTTACATAGTCAAGATAAAACTTCAAAACTAAATATATTAGAGTCAATGGAAATTTTCAAAGGAATGAAGATGTATGATAATAAGATCCTAAACGATCAACTAGATTTATATTACAGTAATCTCTTCAATGTATTAATAACCTGATTGTAGTATTTCAAGTCTGTTAGTAAATATACCCGCACCACTAATGTCCTCACGGAATTACCTAATCACCTTACCCCTCTCTGGTTTTTTCTAGAACTATTTCTACTTTAACCATATATATATATAGTAGATTTAATATTTGTTAAATTCATTTTTCGTCTGAAGATCGTTTAGTGTTGAAACTATAGTAACGACTATATTAAATTTCAGTGATAGTAAAACAAAGTAGTTTTATTTATTATTTCGTTAATCGAACTTTATTTAATATACACTTATATGAGTTGTATGTTGTATGTGCATGTGGTGCACGCTATGTTGCTGCAACCAACTGCTCATACTATATTGAAGTTAGTCTTCTCTATGTCACTCTATGCTGAAGGCACTTAGACTATAGACTACTACATCTAACATCTCCCTTCTTTTACAAACTAAGTTCTATATCTCACAGCTTTTACGATCATTCTACCCGACCTAGTTACAGGAAGGTTGTCAGAGGTACTTAGATTTACATATGGTCTACTATAGTTAATTGCCATTTTGCTTTCATAGTCAGGTTTACAATTTGTCATATTAGGTTTGTTACTATCAGGTTTTTCATCATTACAGATTGCTTCGAAGGGGCTAGGTTCAACCATATCTCTACGTGGAGGTACAACCGGATTAGGCGACTGTCTGAGGAATGATGAATTTCTCCTAAACACTTTTCCAAATTCATCCCTGACTAAATATGAACGTGGTGTATCACATTTTTTTATTACTTCACCTGGAACCCAGTGCCTACTTTTTTCCTTTTGTATTATTATACTATCCCCTGGTTGAAAAGAGTCACGACATTTAGCATGTAGATCATAATATTCTTTCGTTTTGTCTCTTTTGTTTTGATCGAGGTCAATAATTGGAGTTTCTTTTAAAACGTTGGAGTGTACAGGTATTGTAGTGCGCAAGAGTCTATTATTCAATAGTTCACAAGGGGATACTTGATGTCCTGCTAGAGGAGTTGCGCGATATTCCAACAGTGCTTTCTTTAAGTCAGTATTAGTCTCAGAACATTTTCTCAACATAGTTTTGGAAATACCTACTGCCCGTTCTGCCAAACCATTCGATTTAGGATACCTAGGACTCGAAGTTACACATTTGAAGTTCCATTCTTTGGCAAAATCCTTAAATTCTAGGCTATTAAATGGATTATTGTCGGAGACGAAAATAAATGGTACTCCTTGAGTTGCAAATATATTTTTAAGATTATTTATAACCTCTCTTGTTGATTTAGAAGAAAGTTTTTGTATTTCTAACCAGTTACTAAAGTAGTCAACCACAACCATGTAGTCAACTCCTCCAAACGTAAAAATGTCACAAGCTATTTCGGAAAATGGCATGTCAGGCCTGTCATGTAAAATTAATTGTTCTTTGATTGTATTTTTTGAGAATTTTTGACCAGTTTTACATTTAGAAATAAAGTTTTGTATTTTACTCGACGTACCTAGCCAGTAGGAAATTTTACGAGCTCTAGCCTTAGTTTTTTCTATTCCTAAGTGTGCAATGTGAAGTTTATTTAGCATAGTGTTTCTTAGTAGTTTCGGTATGACCACTTTTTGATTATAGAATATTAAATTATCTTCAATTATTAGATCATCTTTAATTTTATTAAAAATGGATAGTTCATAATCTGCTATTTTATTTTTCGTGGGCCATCCTGTTAAACAGTATTGTTTTACTTGGGTCAATATTGGATCACTATCGGTAACTTTTCGAATTTCATCTAATCTATCATTTGAGATTGGAAAATTTCTATTTATAGAATGCACAACAATACTTGGTGTATCATTTTTAACTTCTGTTTTAACGAAAGATCTGGATAAAAGGTCAGCTATGCACATAAATTTACCTGGCAGATATTCAATCGTATAGTTATAATTTAAAAGTTGTAGTTTCAATCGTTGTAGCCTGTTACTGACTTTATAAAATTCTTCATGACATACTATCACTAACGGTTTATGATCTGTCTTAAGTAAAATTTTTCTGCTATATACAAAATCATGAAATTTTTTAAGGCCAAAATAAATGCTAAGTAATTCTTTGTCAATTTGTGGATATCTTTTCTCTGTTTCGGTTAACGATCTTGAACAAAAGGCAACTGGTTTACCTTTTTGTAGTAAACAACCACCTATGCCGTTCCGACTGGCATCAGTTTGGATCTCAATTTTTTTTTTGAATCAAAAATTTGTAGGTTAGGTGTTTTTGTTATTAGATTTTTTATTTTATCTAAAACTTGTATGTGATCTACCGTCCACAACCATGGAACGTTATTTTTTACTAAATTTCCTTAAGGGTGAGACAAGTTCTGACAGATTTGGAATATATTTTGTTAGGTAATTTAACATTCCTAATATGCGTAAGAGTTCTTTTTTATTTTTGGGATCTTCTATTTTTAAAACAGCTTCCACATACTCACTATCGGGTTTCATTCCTTCGGCAGAGAATATTTGACCTAAATATTTTACCTGTGTAGCTTTAAACTGAATTTTCTTACTATTAAATCTAACTCCATTTTCTTTAGCGCGTTTTATTACTTTTTCTAGTAGAGCGTCATGTTCTTCTTGTGTTTCTCCCGATATTATGAAATCATCAATATAGATACCAATATCAAGGTCTCCAAATATCTTTTCATTTGTTCGTTGAAACACCTCGGGGCTAACATTCAATCCAAACGGTAAGCGTTTAAAACAATATTTCCCAAAAGGTGTTATAAAACAGGTGTATTTTTGACTATCTTTTTCCAACGGCACATGATAGAACCCTTCTTTGAGATCTAATACCGTGAATATTGTTTTATTTTTTTAAATTTAAACTTAGTTTTTCAAGTGTAGGTATAGGAAACTGATCAAGACATATGGACCCATTAAGATGTACCGGATCAAGACAAATACGGATGCTTTTATTAGGCTTTTCAACTATTACCACGTTGTTGACCCAATCTGTAGGTTCTTCAATTTTGAATATTATATCCCGTTTGATCAAGTCATCTAGAGTTTCTTTTAGTTTCACTTTAATTGCATCAGGTACTCTCCTACATGAACTTACTTTAGGTACTGTATCCTGTTTCAGGATTATCTTATAGTTGAATGGCACCTTACCTGTACCCTCGAAAAGCTCTTTATTTTTAGAAACAAAATCATTTACATTAGTGTATACTGGAGACTTTTGTGTTCCCAGTGCATCTATTTTTTTTACAAGATTCATCTTTTCACATGCCTTAAGCCCAAAAACAGGTATTATTGCACGCTCCACAAGTAGAAATCTTACGTTGTACCGAACCCCTTTTACATCACAAGGCAGTATTACAGAGCCTGCAGTATCTATTTTTAAATTATCATAGTTCAGTATACAAAAAGGACTCTTAATAATGTTATTTTTATCAAATCGTAACTGTTCATATAACTTCAGAGGCATACAATTACATTCAGCACCACTATCAAGACAACCGATTTTTTATTATAAATATTTGTATCAACTATCCACAATGGCCTATTTTCAGAGAAACAGTTTTTATTAATACTATGCATTGTTATTGAATCTACAAAAAATTTGTCATCATCTGTACCTGACTCGTTTTCTTGTTGTACTCCATGTACTTTGCGACCAAATGTGGAATGTTTATTATGATGACTACCATTATTTTTAATACTGGCATTGTTATAATTATTATTTCTCAATTTACATCCTATAGCAAAGTGATTAGGTTTTGTACAATTTGAACATATTTTACCAAACGCAGGGCAATTATTTCTACCATGCCTTCGACCACATTAGTAGGTATCCCCTTACTTTGGCCCGCCAGACAGAGAGCCTTATCAGATGTAGGCAACCAGCAAGACTTTCGTGCATGCGCGGTCACAGTGTGGTGTCGCCTCTGCCGTTAGGTTGCTTGGGTGTTGTGTCGCCTCTGCCCGCTAGGTGGCTAGGGTGTGGTGTCGCTTCTGCCCACTAGGCGGCTAGGGTTTGATGTCGCTTCTGTCCGCTAGGTGGCTAGGGTTTGGTAATCAGCTTGTATACAAGGTCATAGAGAGGTCGCTCGCGGTAGGTGGCCTGTAAGCACCATGGGCCTTATCAGTTAGTCACTTAGTCAAGGGTATGTGGTGTTTTTCAATTGAATCTATATTTTTCAGTAGTAGCGTGCTCCTATCGCTTATTCCCCTGTCTGTCCTTCTGCCTGTCTGTTCATTAGCCCGTCTGCCTGTTTTTATATCTGTCTGCTTGTATGTCTGTCTACAGGTATTTGCATCTGTCTGCCTGCCACGCCGAAAGGGCACTATATGTCTGTCCGCTTGTCTGCTAGTATGTCTGTCTGTATATCTGTTTGACTGGTGATTTGATAAACATGAAATTACAGGGTGATCGAAGATCCGGATATGCACCATAGGCGCGAGTGGTTTTCGTAGATAATGAGGTTTTAAAATAGCGGTGGAAGACTAGATCCTTCTGCACTGCACGGAAATATCGGTATATATACATTTACAGGCTTCTTTTAGATGTCGCAGCGAGCAGATGTAGTAAAAATACTTCTATTTAGTTTGTTATACTAGGAAGTGATTTACAGGATTTTTTTTGTGCATATATCTCGGCAGAAACAAGGTGTAATATTAACAAATCGCTGAATTCGATTCAAACAAGTTTAAAACGATAGCATGATTAGGAACAAGACAATTGAAATTTCAATCGAGTTTATCAGCTTCACACTGCACTGTTCAGACACGTGCTTCAATATTCAGACACGTGTTCAGACACGTGCTCCAACATTCAGACACGTGTTCAGACACTTCAACATTCAGCCGATCAACACCTGAGAAAGACAGTCAATGTACAGAGATATATGTGGTAAGAGCAGGGCTAGGCCCAAAGATAACAGGTCTCTCATTCCACTCTTCTGGGCATCACAACAGGCCAGGCACTTCTGAAGCTCTACTTGGACTTCTAACACCCCACTATAATAGAACAGCGGCTGCCGAGGGATTGCGGGTGTGCCTCTTAGGGAAAAGGAGAATTCATAATGCCCTATAATTGACGAAAACTATCGGGGAGAACTATTATCATTGGGGGCTCTGAAGATGCTGCGTGACCATATAAAATCGATGCAGAAGAGAGGTTCTGGTGTGGATTCGAGAAAAGAACTTCAACAGACGATGACGTCATCATCGTTTACGAACTATGATGGTCGGATGAGGAATAGAATGCGAATAATAATGATTAGATGAATATCTACGTCACAGGACTGGTACTTCTGGATATCGCGCCATGATTGGATAATTTGGACAGGGCTAAATTAAATGGTTGGCATGCGAATCGTATGAATAGAGGATTGTAATCTAAATTACAAATAATCAAAAACAAAATATTCAAGTACTTACAAAATCTATACCAAGGTCTGTATATCTCAAATGCCGAAAACCGAACTGTGAAGTTCCTTTTCAGTGTATCGCTTTGTTATTCGAAATTGAAACGCCTCGTAAGGTAATTAGGTCTAGAAATTTATTGATGATATGTTTAACAAAGGTGTGTTTTATCAATTAGAGGTTTGATAAAAATTTGATAAACAGTATTTACCTAAACATGTCACGTACTGATGAGATCGATTTCCTAATACATATAATAAAATGTAAGCTATTTGATAGTTGGAAATAAAATATAACTTATCAGAATGCGGCTTTGAAATGTATGAGTTTCCTTATGTTTCGAAATGAAAATTACTCTTATCTAATTCAGATAACGAGCAGTAGCCCGCGCGCTTTGTAACGTATAAATTTCTTATCTTATATCAGTCGGCATGAAAATAAAAATTACTAATACAAGAGGGTTACAGTTTAAAAAGGTTGAATATTCTGAATTTTCTATTTAGATATGTTTACATTAAAGTTATCCAATTAGCACAGGTCATGTAGTTATCTATGCGTAGGGTCCCTATCCCTGACGCTTATAATTATGAAGATGAGTACTTTTTTCTCAATAGCCACGTCAAATTATTCTGAAACGTAATTTATAGGATTATAATTTCGCTATCATTTTTATAAACATTGTTTGCCATATATAGAAAAAGGCATTGTTTTCCACGCCACCCATAGGAGGTACAATGCTAGGTGCGCTTTTTTCAAGTGGTTTCGCCTTTAGCCCTAATCCACTATAGATATGTTTGAATCATCCTTTTCTCACCCAGGGGTACTATTGGGTCTTTTTTTATGTTTTGTTGCCTCTTTTGTTATTTTAAAATATTGGGTCTTTTTTTATTATGTTTTGTTGCCTCTTTTGTAATTTTTAAATATTGAGTCTTTTTTGTTATTGCTTTTTTTTATACTTATTCCCCTAGGATGGCAATAATGATGATTCAAGACATACCTATTAAAACAACAAGCTCAAAATAAATGAAAAACGTTTCAGTGTGTGTAATATCCTCTCATTGCTGAAGTATTTTTTGAAGCAATTCTATATGTTGTAAGAGACATTTCTATATATGCTGAATCAAAATATATTGAGTGTATCTTCAGCTATGTTTAAATTCTTTTCACTACTTTATACCCATATGGATAAGATGTATTTTCGTTAGGAAAGAAGCGCTTCAGAGATACAGGCTTGTACTATTTCTTGACATCGACGGAGATTACCTCGTGTTCCTTCGTGCGTCGAATTTGGCGGGAGGTTATATATACAGGCTCGGACTTTTCCAGTATCATTTTGACTATGGAAACGAAATTCACCACCTTAGATGCAGAATAACTAAGGGATATACCCTTAACCTTACAGGTGTTTATATACTCTGCAGCCGCTGTGGACCACACCCTGTATGCGTAGTTTTTGGGGCCTCCCGAGGCAAAAGCCTCAATGTATGAGCCGGGCCCATAGGCTTCTAACTCATCGGTCATTTCCCCTAAAAACGATCCTGTGGGTGGTTCCCACTCACCCTCTCTCGAAACGTAAATGATCGAGTCAGTATCAAAATACAAAACTCTTTTTTCCAGTTTTTCCAAATAACTGTACAATTTCAAGCGAGCTTGGGCTGTTACGAAGGCCGCTATAACCACATTTACTGTGGAAAGTGGTGAAAAAACCTCCTCTCGCTCTTCGTAATTTACTATGAGGGTCTCCTCATTAACAGGCACTATTGTGTTAACCACAAACGATGGTAAGGTGAACAGGTTGAATAACTCTGATGGCTGATTGATAATTTTGGTTTTGGGTTGGTTTTCTCTCTGACCAAACTTACCCCAAAACGAATTTAGCATCATCTTAGCTAAACAGCGTAGGCCAGGGTTATTTACGATGCTGGAAAACTCTAGTACAACCTCTTCACGTAGAAGGTACTCTTCGATGTAACGATCTTTTTCAGCCTGACTACAACAATTACCAGGCCAGCCCGAGGACTCCTGTTTTATTTTAATGAATTTATTCATCATGCCGGTGAATAAACCTGTAACATTTTCACCATACTGTGTGGTTTCATAGCTCCAAATTTCATGGACCTTTTGCATGATGTACCCCTTTTCTAAGGTCTTTATGAGCTCGTCTAATGTCCATATGCCAGTTAATGATCTTTCAGCCTTATTATGATTACAAGGCTGTTTGTTCATTTTCTCACCGCACAGCTGACATAGAACGAACATCAGTTTGTCGTTCATTTTCATTGGTAGTACGGGTAGATAAAGATCTGTCGGAGGTAGAATTGTGCATTTTATCAGGCCCGATGTTTCATGTAAATCAAGGGTGCTACATTCCTCATCCACATACACCTTGGGATGTCCTATAGGAAATTTCCCATATTTACACACCCAGGGGTATAGCGAACAAACGTCCAGGTATTTAATTTTTTCCCCCTCACGGCATACATAATGCTCCACCGTGTTACCCGTCCGACCCCCAAAGAAGGCCTCTCTGGGGTTGAGGGGTAACACGGCTAGAAGGGGATGGTTTTCCGTGTACGCTTTAACTTCAGGAGAAATCAAAGTTTTCCGGAAGTCACACTCCCACATCTGAATTACCTCATACCCTAATGAGCGAATTCTGTCCGTTTTAGCAAGTGTGGATTCATACCGGGTGTTGAACGTTTCTGAGGGATTATCACTCAAAGGTTTATCACGCTGTTCTTTGAAACATCGTGGGCAGCCGTGGTAGTAGCACCCTTGAAACTCGAATACCTGATTGGTTTCCGAGCACCACCCGTCAACTTTTACACCTGCAACGACAGCCTCGCGATGTGTTGCAGCGTGTTGAATATCAATACCTCTTTGCTTTTCCTCCCACAACAGCCACTGTATTGCTATTTTGGATTGATTATCCTTAGCACGATACCCATTCTTTGGGATAATCCCAATAGTGTTTGGTTTGAGGAAATTTCGACGGAATACTTTATTACATGTACTATATAGACAGAGAATGCAGGCGTTTTTTATGATTTTCAAAACATAAGGGGCCCTTGAAATTCCGTAAGCAATCCGTACATTTCTGCTTCTTTGCCTCTGGGCAGGCGGGGGCCTGCTGGCACCCTGAGCATGTACCACCACATCTATGCTCACGCTTATGATCATAGGGCATGTGACACTCCTCGCAGAAATAATTGCAGCAAAAAGCTGCTGTGAGGGAGACTATAACATTGTAATGGCTTCCGTTGAAAAGCAAATTCAATGAGGGGCCACACCCGTCACCTTTGAAAATGACGTCACGGCCTTTTGTACCATACTGGTACACGACGATTTTATTGCCTGAGAGGTGGGTTTGGAACTGTTGCAGCTCCGGTATTCCACAGCCTTCTTCAGGTATAATCACACCTGCTTCCGAAATTAATTCGAGGGCCAACTCCCTCTGCAACTTGCCGGTGGCCCGCCTCACCTTCTTTAACTCTGGATCTTTTTCCGTATAAGCGATAGCTACAGCTAGGGCTCGAGGTAGGCAGAGATTGTCTTTATTATTTATTGAGATGATACCTTTGCGTTGGGCACATTCTTCATCGAATGTATTGTAGTTGGCACCCCGACCCTTGCCTACAGCCATTCTTATCGAAATTACACCTAAACAAAAGGTCTCGGTATTAAGTCCGCAAGAATTAGACTGATAAATGGAAGAAATCCGGGCCCATATTTCGTCTACTGTAACTTCGCTAGCCGCCTTGAAATCTACCCAGCCAGGGCCACGAGCGAAATCTTTCGAGCAGAATGTGAAACCCACCTGATCGGTAGGTCTCAAACCTTCTGTACCCCGCTGAATAATACCCGTCAGGGCATCTTTTATCCAGCTCACAGGTTCTCCAGAATGGGGTAACTCACGAATTTTGAATTCAACAGTACGTCCCTGTAATCCGAAGCGCTTTATTTTCCTCACGCTATCTTTAATTATTAAAAACTTCTCCATTGCGGTTGAAAGCGTTATTAGGTATTAAAAACAGCTGAAGCACTCGAATATATATGATAGGAATTAGTCGTGGAAACAACTGATAATGCAGTTCAAAATGATAATTGAAGCGCTCAAATATATATATGATAGGAATGTCTAATTACTTAGTTGTAAAAGCAACTGATAATAGAATCAAAATTATACAGAGCAAGATAAGAGAGAAAGGATACTCACATACAAGCACGTCTGCACAGTTGAGGTGTTACGATGATAAAGAGTGGGCAATCGACACGAGCCCCTATTTATAGGTGACAGCGAACGGGAGGGAAATGATCTGATTGGCTACCTCCTGTTAGAATACAATTCTATCTATATCTCAATATTCTATGACCAACAGGTCATCTTGTAATGTTCTATGTAAAGAACAAGTATTCCATGTATTATTGCTCATGTAAATGTTTGTTATGTAATATTAGAAGAAATATATATCTTGGATTAATCGAGTGATCTTTATTTAATAAATATCAAACGTAACAATAAAACTCTGCATCAAACAGGTTATGGTCCCAGATCTTGATATATTCGGGTGGAATTAACTGGAAGTGATAGTGTAGAATTTTGTATCTCTGGAAGTTCGTGGAAACAGAAAGCATGGCGAGCATGAATACACAGGTGGCGAATCTAAAACAATTTGATGGAACCGGATTTTCAAATTGGGAATTTCGTCTGAAACTTTTCTTAGAGCAAAGTGATACATTGCTAGTACTGGAAGAAGACGCTCCGACTCAACAAAATGAATTAGTAGAATTCAGGAAAAAGGATGCAAAAGCTAGAAATATTATGGTACAGTGGCTAGCTAACAACATTTTGGAAACTGTAAAGAACAAGAATACAGCCAAAGAAATGTATGAAACATTGAAATATACTTACACTCGTAAAGGTTTATCAATGCAAGTAGATTTGCAGAAGAAATTGAGAAACATGAAATATACTGAAGGAAGTCTGAGTAATTTCATAGAAGAATTTGAAACAGCTGTCGCAGATCTGAAAGCCAGTGGAGGTAATTTAGAAGAACCTGAAATAATTTGTCAGTTGCAATCAGCAATGCCAGATAGTTATCAAGCTTTAACAACCTCAATTGATTTAATGTTTAGTACAAATACCAAAGATGTTACTGTACAGTTTGTTAAAAGCAAGTTACTGCAGGAAGAAATACGACAAGGAAATGAATCTGTCGCTTTTACTAGTAAATATAGAAGTTCTTTTCGTGGACGAGGACAGTTTATGACAAATGGCAGTGGACGAGGACAGTCTGTGTCTAAATTTTTCTTCAAATGTTATAAGTGTGGCAAACCAGGACACAAACGTAATGAATGTAGAGACAGTACAAATGTAGCTGATTGTGAAAATACAGTCTCCGATGAAATATCATTTGTTGCAAGTGAAACAAATAGTTAAGTTGTGAATGAGGCATCAGAACTACTTTCCAAGTTCTATGACTGAAACAACTAATAATGGCAACAACGCCCTATCAGTCACAGATGAAATTCTAACCTTTATTGTCGACTCAGGTGCAACAAATCATCTGGTAAACAAACAAGCAGATGCTTTTTTATCTGACATAAAATCCGTAGATTATAACATTAATGTAGCCAAAAAGGGTTCTGCAATCAAAGTTTTCAAGTGTGGGAATTTACATGTAGAAGACACGGAAGGTAGAAAGTTCAAATTGAAAGATGTGTTTCAAAGTGATGATTTGGACTATAATTTATTATCAGTAAAGCGAATAGAAAAAGAAGGATTCAAGGTAATCTTCGAGGATGGAAAAGTGAAGATATGCAGGAAAGATAATAACAAAATATTCTTGGAAGGCAGTCTCAGAGGTAATCTGTATGTTATCTATTTTAGACCTAGATTTTTTAGTGCAAATATTGTTATTAATCAAGACTTGATGCATAGACGAATGGGTCATTCATCTAAATATCCAACAAAAACTTTATGTGAAATTTGTTTAAAAGCAAAACAGTCTCGTGGAAAGTTCAAATCTCTTCCTGATGAATGGAAAGCAAGACGAGTTCTGGAAATAATTTCATCAGATGTTTCAGGACCCATTACACCTTCAACTCGAGATGACATGAAATATTATGTGAGTTTCATAGATCATTTCACACATTTTACACAAGTATATCTGTTAAAGAATAAATCTGAAGGCATTGAAAAATTTAAAGAGTATGAAGCTCTAGTGTGCGCAAAATTCAATTCAAAAATATCAAAACTTCGTTGTGATAATGGAGGAGAGTATAGTTCTAAAGAATTTCAAATTTTTTGTAAGAAGAAGGGTATACAGATTGAATATACAATACCCAGGAATCCAGAGCAAAATGGAATTGCGGAAAGATTTAATAGAACTATCTTTGATAAATCACGTTGTTTAATTTTTGATTCGGGTTTGGATAAATCCTTTTGGGGTGATGCTCTTTGTGCAGCAGTATATTTACACAATCGACTGGAATCTTCAACAATTCCCAAACACACTACTCCAGCAAAACTATGGTATGGATATGATCCTAATTTGAATAAAATCAAAATTTTTGGTTGTTTAGCATATGCCCATATACCAAAAGAGATTCGTTCAGGAAAATTGGATACACATTCAATGAAAATGATATTCATTGGTTACTGCAATAATGGATATAAATTGTATGACATTGAACGAAAAACAATTGTTGTAGCAAGATCTGTTATTTTTGATGAAAACAGGAATATAAAAGACACAACAAATCCAGAAGTAAAACCAATAGGAACTGTAGAAGCAAATGAAAAAGAGGACAATGATGAAGAAAGAAGAAATCAAGATGATACTAATGATATCAACTCTAGTAATGAAACTGAGGAAGAAAGTAGGAACATTCGTAGAAGTCAAAGAAATAGAAAACTCCCAACACATTTATTTGATTATGACATGGAAAGTGACAGGGAATTAATGACAGCCTTATCAGCTGGTAACTTACCTCATGAAATTCCTAAAAGTTATAATGAAGCTCTCAAAATGCAAAATGGATGGGATATAGCAATAAACAAAGAATTGAAATCATTGGAACAAAATCATACCTGGAAAATGATTTCACAACCTCCTGATGCAAATATTATAGACTCTAAATGGGTATTCTGTGAAAAAATGTTAGATGGAAAACTGTTAAAGAAGGCCAGGTTGGTAGCCAGAGGTTATCAGCAACCATCATTAGAAGAAGAAGTTTATGCACCAGTAGCAAGAATGGTGACACTGAGAGTATTACTTGCCCTAGCAGTAGAAAATGATTTCAACATTCATCAATTAGATGTAAGGTCAGCCTTTTTAAAAAGTAATCTGAATGAAGTAGTTTATATGAAACCACCTGACGGTTTAACAAGTTACACACCAGGTCATGTATGTGAATTAAGAAAGGCACTTTATGGTCTTAGACAAAGCCCTAAATGTTGGAATGATTGCATAAATAATTTTTTATTGAACTTGAAGTTTGTTCGTTCTAAGTCTGATTCATGTCTTTATTATACAAAAAGTATTTTGTTACTTATTTGGGTAGATGATATAATTATTTTTTCAAGATCAGATGATGAGGTGAAACAAATAATAAATAAAATTTCTGCAAACTTTGAAATAAAGGACTTGACAAATAAAAATGGAAAAATAAGATTTTTGGGTATCGAAATTGAAAGACAAAATAATTGTATTTTCTTGTGTCAAAAACTTCTTATTGCAAAAGTTTTGAATCATTTTAACATGACAGACAGTAAGATTGCTAAAATTCCTTTACAACCTAAATTAAATTTACAAAAGGGTGATACCAATAAAAATTTCAAAGTTCCATATAAAGAATTGATAGGCAGTCTGATGTATGTGATGTTAGGAACACGTCCAGATTTATGTTACGCTGTATGTTATTTTAGTAGATATCAAAATTGTTATGATGAAAATCACTGGAAATATCTCAAAAATGTACTTAAATATCTCAAAGGTACTGAAAATTTAGGATTAACTTACTATAAGAATTCTGTTGAAATAAATGTATCTTCATTTGTAGATTCTGATTTTGCAGGTGATTTAAACGATAGAAAAAGTACAACCGGTTTTCTCCTAAAAATAAATAACAATACTGTATTCTGGAATTCGAAAAAGCAATCAGTTGTTGCTTTATCAAGCTGTGAAGCAGAATATGTAGCTTTAACTTCTTGTACAACTGAATGTTTGTTTTTAGGACAACTACTATATGACTTGATTAATTATTATGTATATCCTATTAAAATCTATGAGGATAACCAATCTACAATTAAAATGGCATATACTTATGAAACTAAAAGATCAAAACCTGTTTGATGTCAAATTTCATTTTATTAAAGATCTGGTTAACCAAAAGAAAATTCATATAGAATATATTCCTACAAATGAACAAGTTGCGGATATTTTTACAAAAGCCTTAAGTGCAAATAAATTTGTCTTGTTTCGAAAAGCACTTAATATTCAAACATTGTAGAATTGGGAGGAAGTGTTAGAATACAATTCTATCTATATCTCAATATTCTATGACCAACAGGTCATCTTGTAATGTTCTATGTAAAGAACAAGTATTCAATGTATTATTGCTCATGTAAATGTTTGTTATGTTATATTAGAAGAAATATATATCTTGGATTTATCGAGTGATCTTTATTTAATAAATATCAAACGTAACAATAAAACTCTGCATCAAACACCTCCAAGGTTATCATTTCGCAATATACGTTCGGGAGATGATTTGATTGGTTACATCCAAGGTCAATAGTTTTCATGTCGAAACATGAAATAGATAAGAGCGTTACAAAGTGTGTGTTATCTGAATTAGGTAAGAGTAATTTCCATTTCGAAACATAAGGAAACACATACATTTCAAAGCCGCATTCTAATAAGCTATATTTTATTTTCAGTTGCCAACTAACCTACATTTTGTTATATGTATTAGGAAATCGATATATATAGAAAATTATAATATATTCCCCAATAAATTGTATGCCCTTGGTGATGTTCAAGAGTTTTCAGAATAGTTACATTCCTATAAAATGCACACCCTGATGATGTTCAAGTTTTCAGAATAATTTTATCACATTTGTCTTTTAAAGCTACCTCTTTGTATAAAGTCCTGTGACGTGGCTATTAAGAAAAAAGTACTCATCCTCATAATTATAAGCGTCAGGGATAGGGACCCTACGCATAGATAACTACATGACCTGTGCTAATTGGATAACTTTAATGTAAACATATCTAAATAGAAAATTCAGAATATTCAACCTTTTTAAACTGTAACCCTCTTGTATTAGTAATTTTTATTTTCATGCCGACTGATATAAGATAAGAAATTTATACGTTACAAAGCGCGCGGGCTACTGCTCGTTATCTGAATTAGATAAGAGTAATTTTCATTTCGAAACATAAGGAAACTCATACATTTCAAAGCCGCATTCTGATAAGTTATATTTTATTTTCAACTATCAAATAGCTTACATTTTATTATATGTATTAGGAAATCGATCTCATCAGTCCGTGACATGTTTAGGTAAATACTGTTTATCAAATTTTGATCAAACCTCTAATTGATAAAACACACCTTTGTTAAACATATCATCAATAAATTTCTAGACCTAAATACCTTATGAGGCGATTCAATTTCGAATTACAAAGCGATACACTGAAAAGGAACTTCACAGTTCGGTTTTCGGCATTTGAGATATACAGACCTTGGTATAGATTTTGTAAGTACTTGAATATTTTGTTTTTGATTATTTGTAATTTAGATTACAATCCTCTATTCATACGATTCGCATGCCAACCATTTAATTTAGCCCTATCCAAATTATCCAATCATGGCGCGATATCCAGAAGTACCAGTCCTGTGAAGTAGATATTCATCTAATCATTATTATTCGCATTCTATTCCTCATCCGACCATCATAGTTCGTAAACGATGATGACGTCATCGTCTGTTGAAGTTCTTTTCTCGAATCCACACCAGAACCTCTCTTCTGCATCGATTTTATATGGTCACGCAGCATCTTCAGAGCCCCCAATGATAATAGTTCTCCCCGATATTTTTCGTCAATTATAGGGCATTATGAATTCTCCTTTTCCCTAAGAGGCACACCCGCAATCCCTCGGCAGCCGCTGTTCCATTATAGTGGGGTGTTAGAAGTCCAAGTAGAGCTTCAGAAGTGCCTGGCCTGTTGTGATGCCCAGAAGAGTGGAATGAGAGACCTGTTATCTTTGGGCCTAGCCCTGCTCTTACCACATATATCTCTGTACATTGACTGTCTTTCTCAGGTGTTGATCGGCTGAATGTTGAAGTGTCTGAATGTTGAAGCACGTGTCTGAATATTGAAGCACGTGTCTGAATGCTGAAGCACGTGTCTGAATGTTGAAGGACCGGTCTGAATGTTGAAGCACGTGCTTAACACGTGTCTGAGTATTGAAGCATGTGTCTGAACACGTGTCTGAATGTTAAAGCACGTGTCTGACTGTTGAATCACGCATTAAAACATGTACGTACTACCTAAATGAGTATATAATCATTATAATTATTCGCATTTTATTCCTTATCCACCCATCATCGTTCGTAAACGGTGATCGCAGGATTGAATCAGTTGCCTCTGTCGGTGACGTCATCATCGTTCGTAAACTATGATCGCCGGATTGAATCAGTTGCTGTTGTCGGTGACGTCATCGTAGTACGTGTGCTATGGTAACCGGATGCAATCAACGGAATACATTCATGATAAGTGTGGTGAAAGCGTCTCATACAACAATGTCCTGCTGTTCACAGTGCTACACATAGAACTCGTTATCGTAGTGTCAGTGTAGCTGAAAGATATATATTGAACCTCACTTCAGGGCTCGTAGAATACTAAGATGACATATACTCGGGGGTTGGGGTGTTGTCTGCCAACCACCTGTCAAAATGCCAGACACATGAACACCACTTGATGATGACTTTAGTATCTCTCCTCAGCGTTTGAATTATTCCTTAATACAATCCTGCTCTTGTGCTTGCAATTCTGATTCAGCTCGGGAGTTTGGGTGTTGTCTGCCAACCACCTGTCAAAATGCCAGACCCGTGAACACCACTTGATGATGACTTTAGTATCTCTCCTCAGCGTTTGAATTATTCATTAATACAATCCTGCTCTTGCGCTTGCAATTTTGATTCAGCCCTCGGTATGCCAGCGCAATCATTTTACACAAATGCTGAATACCGCTAGACAAATTTGCATGTACAATCCTTGCTATTACCGATTGACACCACTTTAGTTTCTCTAGAATTATTCCTCAATATAACCCTGCTCATCCACTGTTATTTCACACTGATATTGATTACCGCTAGAATCTTCGTTTTATTTTGAAGTCTGTGTGTGTGTGTAACGACCTTGAACTTAAGTTGGTCGTTCTTATCTCGCTTCTGCGGGCAGTGTGAAGCTGATAAACTCGATTGAAATTTCAATTGTCTTGTTCCTAATCATGCTATCGTTTTAAACTTGTTTGAATCGAATTCAGCGATTTGTTAATATTACACCTTGTTTCTGCCGAGATATATGCACAAAAAAAATCCTGTAAATCACTTCTTAGTATTTTTACTACATCTGCTCGCTGCGACATCTAAAAGAAGCCTGTAAATGTATATATACCGATGTTTCCGTGCAGTCCAGAAGGATCTAGTCTTCCACCGCTATTTTAAAACCTCATTATCTACGAAAACCACTCGCGCCTATGGTGCATATTCGAATCTTCGATCACCCTGCAATTTCATGTTTATCAAATCACCAGTCAAACAGATATACAGACAGACATACTAGCAGACAAGCGGACAGACATATAGTGCCCTTTCGGCGTGGCAGGGCAGACAGATGCAAATACCTGTAGACGAGACATACAAGCAGACAGATATAAAAACAGGCAGACGGGCTAATGAACAGACAGGCAGAAGGACAGACAGGGGAATAAGCGATAGGAGCACGCTACTACTGAAAAATATAGATTCAATTGAAAAACACCACATACCCTTGACTAAGTGACTAACTGATAAGGCCCATGGTGAATTCGACTAAGGTGAAAACAGCACGGCACTTGTATATTTAGCACGCGTCGTGACCTTGACCAATCTTGTAGGCGCTCTGATGCAAATCTTAATATGTTTTTATCTGTATCTTTACATTAATATCATACTGAATATTTGCGGTAACAATACCAGCAGCATATATTTCCACTGATAATTCACAAACGTGAACATACAGGCTGAAACCTCTCCCGTGTTCCGAACCTCATACTTTGCTTACAGGCTACCTACCGCGAGCGACCTCTCTATGACCTTGTATACAAGCTGATTACCAAACCCTAGCCACCTAGCGGACAGAAGCGACATCAAACCCTAGCCTACCTACTCACATTTTAAACAATCATAATATTCACTCACGCGTTCTCCACTAATTTCTTTTGTAGCCTCTTGACGTCCCTGTCCTTGTTTCTTACAGTACCTTTGTGCTGCTTTGCTTCTCCAATCATTGTTTTTAAATATTGTATGCATTTCTTTATCACCTTTTAATTGTCCCATTTGGTATCGGCTTACTTCTGCTGCTCGACAAAACTATTCTGCCTTTTTTAGTGTTAAATTAGATTGTTGCAACAGCCTTTCTTTTATAGATAAATCTGTTATTCCACTTACTATTTTAGCCTCACCGGCTACATTGGGTAGTATTGCTACCTTTGTGTCATCATCTTTAGATGAAAGTCCCGTGGCTTTTAAATATATATCCAGGCTTATTAGGAAGTCTTCCAAGTTTTTATGTGTGTTATTATCAAATATAAGGTTTCGTGGCGGTTTAAAACTGCCTTCCATCTTGAAGTTTTTCTTTTCTTCCCACTATTTTACTTTTAATACTAGCTTCTTACCGAGCTTCTTATTACGAATCTGACACCATGTTATGTTCTTACGGAATGTGGGAAGGGAAATCTGGATTCTTAATTAAATATGTTAGTTGTTGATTGAACTTTATTTAATATACACTATATGAGTTGTATGTGCATGTGGTGCACGCTATGTTGCTGCAACCAACTGCTCACACTCTCACACTATATTGAAGTTAGTCTTCTCTATGTCACTCTATGCTGAAGGCACTTAGACTATAGACTACTACATCTAACAATAAAGTTAGTCCCAAATTCTGATTGAAGAATGATGGCATATGAATTTAAAGACTGGTCTAATTCAGGTTCCCCCAAGTGGGAACCTGGGAGAAGTTTATCAATATCGCTAGCTCTACCCCTTTCGTCAGCCAACTAGTAACAGCTCAGGTTCTCTCGAGATAGTTGAAATCAGGGATAGATAATTAGCACAAACTCCGAACAGTGATCGATTTCGCACTCGAGCACGCCGATGATTGATTGATAATATTTAGAATTGAAGGAAGATTTTTCTCTCTCTCTCTCTCTCTCTCTCTCTCTCTCTCTCTCTCTCTGTCTTTGGTTGTACTCTGGAGCTAAACGAATTTGAAGAATTTCTTTTTTGACTGTACACTTATACACTGATAGAAAATTACTTACAACTTCATAGAGATATTATCTCAACAACAATGAAAACAAAATTAAAAATATTTTAATTACTTTCAGTGTGGAATCTAGGTAAAATATATATGAATTGAATTCTGGACAAGAAGATTACCTAACGAGTAGGTGATGAAGAACACTTTTTTTCACAAGGTAATCAGTTTTTATGAAACCGTCGAAGCGGGAGCCACCCCACGCGAAAAGATAACAAAACAGACCCCGCCCATAAATTATTGAAGTGACCTATAGGCATAAAACTACGCGCAATAACGATCAGTGGAGGCTATTTTCAACTTCACGTGGATTTCCCCTGACTCAGGGGGAAAGTTCCACTGACCTCGGGCTGTGCTTACGTCGCTCAGCATTCTTCCTTGCTGGCCAAGAAGTCGGTGCCCCGGATACTAGATATCGAATTCTTAACATATCGTCGCTAGGCTTGCCTGACATCTCTTATGTGTTATCAAAATATAATAATTTATAAAACTTCATTTCGAATTAAATTGAATTATTTCCATTATCACAAATAAAGGCTGTAGCAGAAGATATTAAGACTGATGGTTTCATAGTTCTGGCTTCAAATTATCTAGTTTTGAAATACCGTAAATTGATGGTAAAGACATTAGTCAGTATGAACCATTTTTTGATTTGTGCATATCAGTTATTGATAATATGTCCAAAAAATATTTTACGTAGAATTTGATAATCCAATAAGTTTAATCAATTCACATATTAGTAATTTACTCGACTGTCCTTTACAAATGAGTACAGCTGCAAATTTGGGAGAATTCATCTCTGTTATTATTCAATAAATGAGTGCATCAAAAAAATGTGATTTGAGGTTGTCACTTGGGATATTATGCTAGTGTGCGTTTTATCAAGAAAACTTGATCAGTATACTCGTACTAATCGAGATTATAAAATTGATAGGGACTCCACACAATCACCAACTTTGCATGAGTTTTTATCGTTTTTAGAAAACAGCAATAGCTCTAGAAGCTGCGAAGATGTCACATTCAGTAGGTAAGAATGAAAATTTAGAAAATGTGCACAGAAAAAGTATGTGACATGCTGCGGTCCATAAAATAGAATTCAAATGTGATTATTGTGATTCTACTGATCATAAGATTTATAGTTAATGATAAAATATTTTTCATTGAACAAAATAAGCATTGTCAGCTTTGTTCAAACAAGCATCTTGGAGAACGTAGATTTTCATTTAAATACAAAACGTGTAAGCGAAATCATAATTCATTACTTCATTCAGACTCACAATGCACAACAAATCATGTTATTTCAACAAACTAAATGTCATCATCATATTAGGAAAAGGAAAAAATCGGTTGTCTGTAAAGTCGGTTTACTGACGATAGTTGAACGTGACAACGTCATGAGAAAATACTGATTCATAAATCTTAAATTTGAAATTTTAAATTTGGAAACATCATTAAAATTTTTGTAACTGTAGCTTTTAAAAAGCCCGCCTCAATGTGTTTGATATAGGAGAAAATTGTTCCCTTTGACGGCTGGCTAGTTATAGTTTTGTCAATTATAGCATAACCTACAATCGCTGCACTAGCGGACCGATGCTATTTATTTTAATGATGAAAGCACGAATATTCGACAATATATCACTGAACATATATTTAATATCGAAAGAATCATTACCTTTATCGCCGCAATTATCGTTGCTATAAACAATTGACACCACATTCACTTCATACTTGACGAAAACTATTGTATAGCAGCTGTCCACGCGGACTCATCGCTCACTCAAGTAGGAGCGCTCGCTTGCACTTCAAGCGGAACGCCTCATGAGTCATGTTTTCTCGTTCGTGCAGCCGGCTCCATCGAATTATAAGACGTTGTCACGTCAAAAATAATGAAATAATTATTATAAGAGCATTAGCAGATACTGGATGGAAGTCAAATATCTTTCATATGTGCTGATTTAGTCGATTGAATAAATTGTAAAGTTGTGAATCACAAGATCAGTGTTGTGGAAATTGCTGAAACTACAAGGGACATTACAAAGTCAGAAAATTTAACAATTTTTCCATGTGTGTAATCTACAAAATTAATATAGACTGCTCTATAGTTGATAACATTACAACAACTTTGCCTCAACAATTAGTTCAGATTTCAACAAAATTTAGTTCTAAGTTGGCTAATAAAGAAGTTCATTTACCAGGTAAAATTTCTTTAATATTGGGTGCAGATATGTAAAAACGTCATGTGTACATTATATTCAGCTCTATCAGAAAAGATCTAAACATGTTCCCAACAATACACAACAATACCCCTGGAGAAATACGCAATAGAACTCCAATAGGAAATCTGTGCTATGAAGTACCGAGAAATTCTGAATCGCAAATTCAGTAGTGAAGGCATTGAAATCCTTACGGACAGCAAGGCTGTGATATTAACCTTAAGTATAACCAAGATCACATCCAAGCTAGTATTAGCAGCCCACAACACCAAAAGCCTAGCAGCAAATGCTATTAACATTAATCTGTTATGTTCCTACATGACATAACAGAAGGCAAAGATAAGGCAGATCAGCTGGCTTGCGAGGGTTGCGCCAAGGGAAATACCGAGGAAGGAAAAACAATTGCACCAACGCGTGAAAGCTTTAATGCCATACTCAAACACAACACCCTCAAAGCGCTCAAGCAACCATGTGATGAAACCCCAAGTTGTAGACAAGCCAAGGGAGCGATGAACGCTCATTATTACTTGAGACTCTCGGAAGAACCTGCGCCTACTTACAGGAATCACTTCAGGACACTGTCAACTAGGAAAGCATATTTTTATTCAGTTGGATGTTTCATAAGTTTGCCTCAATTGGACTTGAATGAATTTTGTTGAGCTGCCATATTCATTCGATTACTAAAATAGTTAAAAACAATAAGTAATTATTAACTACGTAAAGCAATTATTGAAGTTAAGTATATCAAGTGAAATTAAGAACTTATTCGCTACAAGAAACGATTGTAGTTTATACTATACGAGTATCCAATAACTGTTGATGAAACAAATGACTGAACTCATCGTATTTCATTCATCTACATTTACTAACATGAATTAAAATGGAATGTGACGTGAGTCACAATTTGTCAACAAAGAAACAATTCGTTGTTACTTTTGCCAGATGCAATAAGAACATATGTAAAGCTTGTGGAGACTTGGTGTGGAGACACGTTGCAGAAACAGAAAAGAATACAAAACAATGTACATACATTAATACTATCACCAAACACAACAACGTGTGCAGTTAGAGAATCTGAAATGGAAAAATCAACTGATTCCAACAAAATACCTGTAGGCATAGATGTTCTTAAGAACGGAAGAAGTGATGCTCTTAAATGTGAAATGTAATTCACGACAATCGGATAAAAATTGAAAAGAGAAGTGGAAAATAAACGAGGAAATGGTTATCCAATTAAAGAAACAAAACCAAGAAAACCAGCAATAACAATTTCAGATATTGATAAAAACTTAACAATAAGAAGTAATTCAAGCCATAACGAACCAAAATGATTTTACAACAAAAGATGATCAACTAGAATCAAAAGTTCAAACAAATATAAAAAGGATGATTGTAATATGAGTATCATTGAATGCAATGGTAATACTTTCAATAATATAATGACTGTAAACAGAAATTAAAACTAAAATACAGAAAATGTCCTGTGTGCGAAAATATAAGCGTCCTAACGTGTCTAAAATGCAATGGTTACTGAGATAAAGATAGAGATTGCAGAAATCAAGATGAATATGTGAAACATTGAACAATAGGCGGGATTTGAATCCATATTCTTGGATGTCTAATCCAGCGTGTTTACCAATTACACCATTTTGGTCCCATCAGAGTCTTATACTTTTGTAAATATGAAAGGATAGTAGATCATTGATGAACACAATGCGATTCGATGTTCCGCTATAGATCAACAATTCACGCACATTAATCAAAAGTTCAATCGTTTTTGAACTGAGGAGTGTATAGGTTAGAGATTCCAAAAGTGTGCGCGCCGCGGCTCCCCGGGGCACCTCGGTGCCGTCAAAAGAGCGCCGCGAAATATTCACTCAAACAATTCGGTAATTTTCTTGGAATTGCCAATTCTTTAATTTTCGCGCCAATAATCGTGTATGATGACAAAATTACAGCTATGGAAGATAAAAATTAATGAAAAAGTGTATCAGTGATTGTTTTCCCTTGTTGCACCAGTTCGTAACCTCCAAGGAAATTAATTTGTTTTACAATATAAGAACCATTTTTGTTGATCACCTATCAGAGCTTATAAAACAGTTCGAAAAATACTTTGAATCAGAATATGATAAATTTACATGGATTTAAGACTCATTTAGAGCCAAAGCTCCATCAGAATTCACTTCTTTAGAAAAGGAATCTCCTGTTGATTTCTTGCGATAATACTTTATAGATAAAATTTGGTAGCATGGAACTTTCTGATTTTTGGATATCATTAAAAGAGGAATATCCACTGCTTAGTGGTAAAGCTCTACGAATATTAATTCCATTTGCAACATCCCATTTGTGCGAAGCTGGGTTTTCGGCGGTCGCGGTAATAAAAAGTAAATATAGCTCGAAAATTAATGTTGATCAAGAAATGAGGGTCGTCATATCCAATTTTATTCCGAGATTTGAGAAGTTGTGTAGTGAACATCAAGCCCATCCATCCCATTAAAAATTTTAATAATGTTAATCATCAATGGACGTTCAATAAATTGATTGTGAAATTAAAATTCGTGTTTAATTTATTTTTGTCAATTATAGCATAACCTACAATCGCTGCACTAGCGGACCGATGCTATTTATTTTAATGATGAAAGCACGAATATTCGACAATATATCACTGAACATATATTTAATATCGAAAGAATCATTACCTTTATCGCCGCAATTATCGTTGCTATAAACAATTGACACCACATTCACTTCATATTTGTTGTGTAGTGAACATCAAGCCCATCCATCCCATTAAAAATTTTAATAATGTTAATCATCAATGGACGTTCAATAAATTGATTGTGAAATTAAAATTCGTGTTTAATTTATTTTTCAACTAATCTAACCATGGTGATTGTCCAGTCTCAATATGGATATTACCGAAACAGTTGAAATTAAATATTTTATATTATCCCAAGAAAAATAGTGAGTATCTGTTTCTAATTTTTTGCTGTTAAATGGGTAATCGCTTTTGAAAAGGAAAGTTTTCCATTTTCTCAAGAAAGTAAAAAATTTTGAAAAAAATCCGATTATTTAGTAAGCCGCAAACTGAAAAAGATTAGGAACCTCTAGAGCGTTAATATGGTTGGCAATTGCTCTGACAGTACTAATTCAATGACAGCATCCCGGTTCTCATATATTTCAGTAGAACGGGCTAAGGAATGGGAAAGTTATAAGCAAGTTTCAGGTTTCTTTGCCTAATTGGCCACAATTTCGTTCAGGTTCATTAAGAGATACAGAATAAAATTTTTGGAATTATGAAGATAACTTAGACACTTAATTTAACATAGGATTATAAAGAAGAATAAACCTTGAGTGTCTAGTCCAACGTGTTTAGAAGTTTTCCATTACTATTGACTAATAATGATTCTTGACCCAGGTAAACATTATATATATAATTCTCGGGAAATAGGTCACACTAACACATATGCTTATAATTTTCGTCTTTACGTACATTTCGGTCTCACGATCATCATCAGAAGACGTATAACTGTATAAACGTGGATTCTTGAAGCTAATTGTATCACCACAAGGCGTCCTTATCGCACTAATTTCAATTAAAAATGCCCACGTCGCCGAAAGGAACAGAAACACGAACAATCGAAATTATAACACATTAATGTTTTAAGTATATAAATTAAGAATCCGCTGCTAAGCAATATTTTTATAAGCTTTATAAACATTTCGAATCACGGTCTGTAATACGAATAAAGAGCTGAACTAGAAATATAACGTTCGAGGATCCACTTTCGAACCAGATGTTGAAGATTTATGAGGTGACAGAAAAAGGTTGTCACACACCTTGTTAGAACTATTGCTTTCCAGCATTCTACCTAAAATATACTTTTAACATTACAAAGACGCATGTAGGAACTTGCAAAGGTTTTAATTAATTAAATCAGCAGAATCTGACTTAATGACTAAATATCTGTTCTATGATTTATAGACTTGGAGTCACGTTTTATGTGAATCATCTCCAGAATAGATCTTTTACAATAATTGGTTCCCTTAGTAAAAATATTAACATTTTTGAAATCGAATTGATGGTTATAATCAAAGCAGTGTTTAGCAAGGGCGGTGGAATTTTCTAAATTTTTGTTTCTTGTACTATACTTATGGCCATACATTCTTTTTTGTAAATATTGTTTGGAGATTCCTGTATAAGTCCCATCGCAATCTAAACAATTTAATTTGTATAATGTGTGGGCTTGTTTATCTTTAGGTATTGAAGGTTTTAGATTTGAAAAATACTTCCCAACACAGTTAGTAGGCTTATGCGCAACATTTATATCATACTTTTTCAAACATTTCTTAATTTCCTCTGGTATTCGGAATCTATGGTAAGGTTATAAAATTATCTGTATTACCGTTTATGTTATTTATATATTATGAGGTTCCATTATAGATTTTATTTATTCTTTCTTCAATGATGGGATTGAAAAATGTTTTAGGGTAGCCATTCATTTCCAGTATATTACGAATAATTTTTAAATTTTTGGGACGGTCCTCTGGGTGGGACAATTTAACTCAAAACCCCAAAAATATTGCTCACCAAATTGAAAATAGGTGCATCCTAAACAAAACTTTACTGCATTTATAAATTCAGATTGATCTATAGGTGTGTGGTTTTTAATCTCTGCCCAACGTTTTTGATGCTATTCAATGCCAAAACGACTGGTATATTTGTAAATAAAGAAACAGCATCCAAGGGAATTAATAGATGATCTACGGGTACGGATTGATTTTTTATAAATTCATTAAAATGCCACGTGTCTTTCATATAAAATTCATTTTTTCGAATTATATTTTTGATAGATTTTGATATTAATTTTGATAAATTGTAGGTAGGCGCTCCAATATTACTTACAATGGGTCTCAAAGGTATATCACTTTTATGTGGTTTTGGAAGCCGATAAATATAAGGTGATTGTCGATTATGGCAAATTAATTTATTTTTCAATTCAATAGGGATTATCTTATTTTTGTACCATTTATTAATAAATTTATTCATGTCATTTTGTACTGATAATGGAGAGTCAGATTTTAATTTTTTGTAAGTTGTTCCATCATTCAATAGATTTCCTATTTTGTTTGCATAGTCATTTCTATGCATTATTACAGTTTTATTACATTTATCCGCGTACAATACTAAAATTTGAGGGTTAGCATCTAAGAACGCTTTTGTGTGATAGTTAAAACGATTTTTTGCTATAGGTACCTATTTCTGCTTTCTGTTTATTCTTTTTATTTGTCAAGATGTTACAAATTTTATTTCCAATTTCATTTTTTCCTCTGAATTTTTATTTCTAATTCCGCATTCTAAATTAGCAATTATATTGTCCATAGGCATTTTCTTATTATCAGGCAATTTTTCTAAGTTTATCATTGTACTCTTAGCTTGAATTGAAGATTTTTCCATTGGTGTGAAACCCTAGATAATTTTCAAGGACATACATTTTATTATTCTTTTTTGTTGAAGTTACAGAACTTCCATTTCTGGGAAAGAGAATAAGTCTCCACAAGCTTCACATATTTTCTTATTGCATCTGGCACAAATAACAACAACTTGTCCTTCTGTTGACAAATTGAGGCACACGTCACATTCCATTTTAATTCATGTAAGTAAATATAGATGAATGAAATAGGATGAGTTCAGTCATTTGTTTCATCAACAGGTTTTGGATACTCGTATAGTATAAACTACAATTGTTTTTAGTAGCTAATAAGTTTTTCAATTTTACTTGACATATTTAATTTGAATAATTGTCTTACCTAGTTATTAATACCTTTAGTAATCGAATGAATATGGCAGTTCAACAGTTGGCTTTTTTTTCTGGCACATTTTGGTACAAAATTCATTCAAGCCTAATTGAGGCAAACTTATGAAATATTCTAACTGAATAATAATATGCTTTCTTAGTTGACAGTGTCTTGTAGTGATTCCTGTAAGTAGGCGCAGGTTCTTCCGAGAGTCTCAATTAATTATGAGCGTTCATCGCTCCCTTGGCCTGTCTACAACCTGGGGTTTCATCACATGGTTGCTTGAGCGTTTTGAGGGTGTTGTGTTTGAGTATGGCATTAAAGCTTTTACGCATTGGTGCATTTGTTTTTCCTTCCTCGGTATTTCCCTTGGTGCAACCCTCGCAAGCCAGATAGTTCAACTCGTGAAGATGAGCCGGAATTCGACTGTTCTAGTGATGAGGTCTTCGATCCAGAAGATGCTAACGAAGATCAATATGACTTTAGTTTAAACAATCCAACACCAGTTAAATTGCTTGTTAAGTTTGCAACAAAGACATCAATAGTGCATTATGTAAGTCGCCTTGAACCAAAAATTGAAGGAATTTGAAATTAAATTCTGTCGAAAAAAGATCGAGTATTTATTTTTCTCAATGTTCTTGATATGACTACTGCCCCGTAAAGTGACAAAATTACCTCCACCATCTAAATCAGGTGAAACTGACAGAGTATTTTTCATTTATTCGTTCGAGATTGATTTTAGTTCGCTTACAAATATTCGTTCGTTAGGATGTAACATGTAAGCGTCAAAATATATACACATATGTAGGTATGTGTTAAATATGTTAATGTAAACGATTAATAAATGTTTGTTTAATTTTTGGTAATTTACTTAACCCAATGGTAATTATTGATAAACTTACCTTTGCTGCCTGCCCCCACACCTCCTGCGTGTATAACCGATTATGACCTATTCCACCTGCTAGTAGGAGGTTTGAGTCAGATGCATACGTCACCAAAAAAGTCAATAATTTTTTTTTCTCTAATCGTTCCTTTTCTTATTAAGGACTGACCTATACCTCTACGGTGGTGGTGTATTTCAATTTATATTGAAATTAAATATATAAATTAAAAACATTACCTAATCCTACCCACTCTCCCCTACTTCACTTATACTATATACTACGTACCTATAGTGAGGGACGTGAAAAGATTAAAAAATTTAAAGTTTCTCGGGTAGTACGGACAACAACTCATAGAGAGCGCATTGCATAGTCGAAAGTCCCAATGCATAACCACAATTTCTTTCCTTCCTCTTCTATGATACGTAGTTTTTTGTGATATGATATGACAAACAGCTGGAATTTTTAATGTTGTTTCATAACAAAAACAAAATAAGTCTCATAACATCCAATAGCGTAAAACGTCACAATACTCACATTTTTCGTTAAAATTTATTAAATTACATAAATTTAGGTTTCCGTTCGCAAGCATGACAACAGAAAAAGTAAGTGCAAAGTAATATTATTATTAAATATATTTCAGATCCAAGTATAACTTTTTTAAGGTTCTTGATCATATAACTGAAGGTACTGGAGATGGCAAAACTTTGAAAGACCCTACTAATTGTGATTATAAAATAATATATCCCGTATCATTGGTACCTACACTTTTGCTCTAAAAATAATATCTAGTTTCATTATAAAATTTTTTAATAATATTGCAGGAAACTCAAATAAGGAAATTAAGGAATTCTCTAGAAAATTGGAAGGAAGTGATTTTGCCAATTCACAAATTACTTTTATGGGAGAAACAGTGGCATCCACCAGCTATTGTTGGAAGTAGGTTGTAACTTATACTTGCTATACAATTTTAGTTACTAAGGATAACATCTAGGCATAGAACATTAATCAAATCATACCAAACTTTAATAATACCTATGCAATATGTATTTCTAAGGTATGTATTCATATGCCTTTGTATGTTACTGCTAAAGCATGCTTGTAAATACTAGGAAATAATTCAGAGTATTATACCTACTGCTCTTCACAATATACAGTCCTGTTCACCAATCAATGTGGAAAGTATAAGGTATACTTATGTTATTCCCTAACATCGCTGCATCTAAATATAGTGTATTATGAATGAATCGTGTGAAACTTGAATATATTCATACTAAAATTGTATCATATTCCCAAGGCATGGAATCAAATACTCGCATGCATAATTGTCTAAGAATTCAATATTGACTTTTTGTGGTGTTCATTATGCTCTATAACACTTTTAGTTAATTCAATTTTTGTTTTTGATGGTTTACTGTTTTATGTTTCTGAGGATCAATAGAAAAAGATATGTAAATCTATTCTTTGGACAGATAATCGATAATTATCTTAACATGTTCATGATATATTTAAAAAGCATTAAGTATATTATGTACTCATATTATCGAATCTACAAGTACGGTGTAGTGATTCCATTCCTATTGATTTTTACTTTTTCATTAACAGGAAACTCAAAACACATTACTTATATTATTTCATCATAAATTTTATAGTAATCTATGAGTAAACTCTTAAGAATAAAAATTCAAATTGTATAAAAAACATTCCTTGTACAGACTGACAAAATTTATGTCAAAACAAATTCAATTTTAAATACTTAGTTAAAAAATCAGAATGAAAGGAGTCTTAGAAAAAGTACACATCAAAAAAAAAAAAATTGTGTACTTAAAAGATGGATCTGACATGTATAATATTTCACGAATATGAAACAAGTATCAAATAAATAAATTGGATGGTTCGGGGAAATAGAAAAGATACTTCACATGAAAGCTATTAACTTTCACTGCATAATAGACATCTAACATGTGCCACATTTGTCAAACAGTGTAAAGTATGTTTAGTTTCCTACTACTTCAGACATTAGTCATGTGCAGCAATTAATGGTGGAAGCCCTGATTATAACGTGAACCTGAACTGTTGTATAGAAACCATCATAATTTATTAAGTTAAGTGCAAATGTAGTATTAATAAGAACCTTGTCAAACATTTACATGGTGTCAAGTGTGTTAAGAAGTTCTATAAGTGAAAAGAATTTGGGGATTCAATCAATAAAAGAAATAATATAATATGGAAGGCTGTCGTGTGCTGGCTATCTTAGATTTCCTTGGCAACAGCAAAACACTGGGCAGCATGGTTACAGAAGTTAAAACTGTATATGACAGCCACGAACAAGGACGATGCCAATGAAAAGATGAAAGTAGCAATACTTTTAAATGTAATTGGTGAATTAGACGTTGAAATATTCAACACGTTTAAATTAAATGCTGAAACTGTTAAGTTCGAAACTGCAATCGACGAATTTAAAAATACTGTGAGCCAAACAGGAACACAGTTTATCAAAGGTACCTGTTTTACAGTTGCAGACAGAAAAAATGCCACCAAACTCTCACAATATGTAACTGAATGAAAATCATTATTGTCAGTTTGTGATTTTAAGGAAGAGGAAGGCATGATATGTGACAAGTTGATTATTGCTACAATTGGAGGATGTTCCTCTGAAGAGGGCTATGGACATATGTATTGTTCATGAGACAAGTTGAAATGGTACCTAATGTCAACAAGGGCTTATGAAGCCTTTCACAGAAAATCACCAGTTAAGTTAAGTAAACCATTTGTTAATAAAGTTCATAATTATAACTGTTTAAAATGTAATTAAACTCATACAGATGCAAATGCAGTGCCTATGGCAAGATTTGTAATTGTTGTAAAAAGTTAAATCATTTTAAAACAGGTTGTTTAATAGAAAATTGAAAAGATGTAAAATATAAAAAAAGTTCGATTTAGATATAGATAGATAATAATCATCATTTTTGTTGATGTTGATGTAACTAATATTTCTGAGGCTTATAATATAATTATAGCTGAAATAATCGAAAATATTAAGATAAATAATACAATTCAGTTTAAGGTTGACAGGGGATCTCAATGCAACATTCTTTCTGCCAAATTGTTTAAACAAATTGAAGAGAAGATAGACATAAGGAGAGAATTCAAATCGCCTATGGTGGAACTAGATTAGGGGTAGAGGAATCTGAGATTAAATTATAATATTCACGGTAAGAATGAATTACTGGAATTTGTTATTGTAAATTTTGATGTAATGTCTATCTTAGGGTTAGAAAGTTCTCTGACTTTCTTAACATTCATAAGCTGAAACTCAATGTTAACAAAACATAAGCCATGATCATAACAACTCAATATAAATATAATCAGGCCTATAAGAATATGCTAAATATTGATTTTAATGATGAAAAAAATCGTGATTGTTGATGAAGTAAAATACTTGGGGTTATTGTTGATAATACTTGAAAACATTTGCAATATTTATACAATAAAATTTGTAAAATGCTTTACTTTACAAGAATTAATAGTAACTTAACTACACATCACTAACCATACACAAAACAATAATACAACCCTATTTCAATTATTGTCCTAGTGCAATGCTCAATGAGAATAGTATATTTAGACCCTGCAAAATTTACGAAATAGAGAAATGCGTATTATCTTGATATGTAGTAGATACGCCCAAATTACGTTGATGCTTCAGGCCTTGGAATGCTCTGTTAAAGACAGATTGTTTTTTTTCTCAATGGTTTTCATATTTCAAATTCTATCTGGTGTAGCTCCCCCTTACTTTAATGATTTAATTCTTTGTTTCATAAGGACTTGATAGAATATAATAACCTCCTGGAAGAAATCAATCTAACTGAATGTATTCAAAACAACTAATTATTTTACATATGAAGTCAAGGCAGATATAGGTAAATTATTGTTTTCCATCATCAATTTTTATGAGCTATTGAATCTTTGAATAAGAATTTATTAAATTGTTGAAAGCATAATTTTTCTTTGGAATTAATTAATTAACTAGTAATAATTTTAGGTATTACTTGATGCTACTTGATTTTGTATGATTTGATGTAACTGTAGCATTTTGAATGTGTATATTGGGCTGCATATTTGAATGAACGATTTATTTATTTACTTAAGTTTGAATCAATTAAAATAGTAAATATAAATATCAAACATTAGAAACACTTTTAACTTAATTCAAAACTGATATTATTAATAGATACAGGTCTGTATTCACTGGGTTAGGCACTTTAAAGTTCACTCTGGCAGATGAATTTCTAAAAATGTAATGCCAAAACTTGAACTTTCTTCAACTGAATTAGAAAATATAGGAGTTGTAAGTGAAGAAAACTTATAGGTTAATAATATTATAATAACTGGAAAACCTAATAAATCATTAAGAATTTGTTAAGATCCTCCAGATCCTAATTTAAATATAATGATGAGCATTTTTAAATACCTTCTTATGATTAAATCAGATTTGGCTGATAAGCCATTTTTCTCAGTATTAGATTTTGAAGATTCTTTTTATCAGATTAAATTAACTGTTGATTCTTAATTTCAACTTATTTACATTTGCAATTTCTGTAGGTAGATACATCTCCTAAAGTATTTCAAAGGAAAAACTGCAGTTGTTGATGATATTATTGAGAATAAAGCTTATATAACAGTTGCAGGGAAAAGTGAAGCTGAACATCATGGTATTTTAAAAAGATATCTTGATAGAGCACAAGAATGTGGCATAACTTTTAATAAGAATAAATTTCAATCTAAATTGCAAGAAGTTAAACTGTTAGGTTTTGTAGGTATTGAAATAAACCCATAGATTTGGGAACAAATCTTTCTAGTACATCTGCACCACAGAGAGAATTGACACACAATAATGTTATTTGGCACTGGGATACCACAATGAATGTGTTGATTTTTTGAAACAATTATTAACTTCAGCACCTATACTTAATTATTAATCAAGAAAACCTCTAATTATACAGTGTGATGTTAGCAAAGATGGGTTTTTTGTTGTTGTTTGAAACTGATTTTAAAATTATGGCGTGATTAAATGTTAGAAATATTTTCTCTTACAGAACCAAAATAAGTCAGAGAACTAAATTTTGTTGATACATCTATGTCATTTATATACGGGTAGATATTGTAATAAGTTAATTGTTTGTTGTTAATTAATTTTGTAATTTTATCTACCAAAAACAATTATTGATATCTATTCGTTTTATTGTGTATAAGTCAATAGTCAGGTGTTCTATGAATCATTGAGTGATATGCTGCTAATTTATGACTACGGGAAGGGGACTAAACGATGAATTAGAAATAGTGGTGAATAGTAGTGTGTAAAGGTGGGTTTTTTGTAAATGTTGAAGTTTATTTTATTATGGTCACGTATTAATGTTAAATCTAAAAAATTGATTCTCCCATCTTTTTCTGTTTCCAACGTAAACTTAGTAGTTTGGATGAAGCTTTTTTTTGTGTAGAGAGAACATCTTGCATAGGCGCCTCGGAAGCCGTGCCCGACAACTCAACTCTGTTAATGTGCCTTGACTTAAGCAAAGCATTTGACAGTGTCGACCACAATATTTTATTAAATAAATTGGAAATACTTGGTGTGAGGGGAATAGCACTGAGCCTCTTTAGATCATACCTATCAAATAGCTACCAATGTGCCAATATGTAATCAGCAAAAATAAATTAGGAAATTTAGTTATATCAGACAAGTTGGGAATATGCAAGGGAGTACCGCAGGGCTTGGTGTTGGGACCTCCTTTGTATGTAGTATATATAAATGACTAACCAGATTATCTGCTGGAAAGTTCTGAACAGTTTGCTGATGACACGTCGATTACACTTTCCGTTTCTCCGTAAGATGCACTTGACGTGAAGGTTTTTGAAACTATCAAGGGCAAATAGTTGGTTCCCTGACAGTAATTTAAAAATGAACTGTGACAAAACACAGCTAGTGCAATTTAGTTATCAATCAAACAAGGAAATTAACTCTGTAGACACCCTCAAATCTGTGCGGTATTGTTTTTTTCTGGGTATTATCATTGATTCAAAACTTAACTGGTCCATGTAGATTGACAAGGTGGCGAGAATTCTCTATCAAGGCATTGTTTTGACCTGAGAATTATTTCAGTACTAGTAAATATTCAAGCCTCCAAGACTGCCCATCATGCTTATGTCCAGTCTACTCTAAAATATGGAACAGTTTTTTGGTTTTTTGCTCTTCAAAAAAGATGTGTTAGATGTATATTTAAGTTGCCTCAGAGAGAAAGTTGTGAACAGTATGTTGTAGGGAATGGAATACTTACCTTACATAGTTTATATATTTATGAGGCAGTGATCTTTGTTTGCAAAAATCGGGAAATATTCAAAGACTACTTACAGAAACATGATCATGGCACAAGATATAAAAACAACTACAAGTGCTTTTTGAACTATACGTTTCTACAAAAACACGTTGAGTTCACTATCCTAAAAATATTCAATAAATTGCTTTCATCACTGCAAGAACTGTCTACTCTAATCTTAAAAACAAGTTAAAGAAAATACTCATTCATAAAGCATACTATACGCTTAATGATTATTTAACTGATCCCCATACAGATATTCTTTGAAATGTTTCTTATGTTCTATAAAGTATGCTATTGCATATCTGTAGAATGATTTTACTAATGTCAATTATTGAATATTTCATTTTATTGCAGTATTATATTTCAACCATTTAATTGTTATCTGACGTGCTCTACACCACTTGAGGGCATATCTGTAAACTTGAACGAATAAACGATCTATCTATCTATCTATATATCTATCTATCTATATATCTATCTATCTACCTATCTATCTAGTATTCCATTCGATTTGTCTGCCTTTGTGAGGATTAAATGGTTTTCTTTTAAATTCTGATTAATAGATTTAACTTTAGATGGCATTTGTATTACTGAATTGTTTTTATTGTTACATATTTCTAAGTTTGTTAATTTAGAATTATTCACGTCAATATTAACTAAAGCTAATTCTAATTCAGCGATACTAGTTTCTAGGAAGGTGTTATTTTTATTATGTGGAGAATACTTTAGTTTTTGGTAGAAGCTGGTTAATAAATAAGAGATAGGTATTTACTTGTCTGGATGTGTCTTTAATTAACCGATAAAGGCAGTAATTAACTTAGTACAATATTTACCCGTATTTAAAATAGATGTATCAACAAATATATTAAACCTGAAGCTTATAACCTGATTTGCCCAAAATGGGATAACTGTTATATAGGTAGAACTAAATTTAAACTTAGATACTAGGAACATTTCAGTTCTTTCAGACTTATCAAAACAGACTCAACCTTTGCTAACCATTTTTCACAAACAGGTCATACCTTAATTTAGATAGCCTAAACATTTTAGATAATCAAACCAAAGGTTTCAAATTAAATACATCCTATAACAATATCCTAAATGATCAGTTAGACATATCCCAAAGTGATATTTTCTTTTGTTTTTCAAAACACTTTTAGAATATTGAATGATAATTATCCTAATGCATAAATTGTTTATTAATTCACACTGTATTTTCCCAGGATCTACCTGTTTCGGAATTTCCGTTGATCCCTTACTCTCAATTGTAAACATCAACCCTATTGTACTTTAGTGCCTATTTATACTTGAAATGCTTATTGTTTACTTCATAATTTTGTAACTGTTTGATAAAAGCACTTCGGTAACGTTTTCATCTTATTATGAAAAGTGGTATAAAAACAAAAAATGATTGTTCTTTCTTTCAAACATAATGATGAATTATCATAGAGTAAGGGCTTCTACCCTCGATTTTTCATGAAAAAAATACTTAATAGAGGGTTGGCCAAATAAAAATAAGTTATGTTCGGATCTAAATCAACATTGGCATAAATGAATGTTAAGAAAGGGGTTAGGAATGTTTGTTCTGAATAGGAATTTCTAGTGATATTTATAACGTGACAATAAATATTGATACGTACAAATAATGCAAATTACCATTAATGCAATATAATATTCCAAAAGACCGTGGGAAAAGTTAGGCATTCTAGAATTCAAAGATATATATTATTTAGCAATAATTGATTATTTCAGTAAGTGGATAGAATTAAAACAAAACTGCCAAAGAAGTAATCCATCCATTAACATCAATATTCACATAACATGGTATGTCAGATATAATAATGTCGGACAATAATAACTCTTATGAATTTGAGACATATTTTTCGAAATTTAATATTAAGTTGATAACATCATCACTTAACCATCCTCGAAGCAATAACTTGACTGAAAACACTGGTAATATTTACAAGAATATGCTAAAAAAAATTTCTGCCCATTTACTTTTTAGTCGCAGATTAAAAACAATTTACCTTCTACCGTAACTCCATTTCTACCTAAAACTGTTCCTAGCAAAAAACTTAATATTCATTTAAATCTAGACTAAATAAACGAAAATCTATTATAAAAGAATACATTATCTTTGGAAGAATGTTGAACGTAAATCTGTTATTCAAAATAGGTATACAATTCTTGGAAACAGTGTAAAATAATTTAAAAAATCAAATCTTATTTAGTTAGATAATTTAGATAATAATGATAAAATGTATAGAAGAACTGGGGAAACTTTAATTGTTAGAAAGTGAAAAAATTGTTTTTGATATAAATGAAAATGTAAATAATTCTTTTGTTGAGAGTACAAATACTTATAATTTAAGGGATATAGATAATTAAACAAACATATAGATTACAGTAATGAGTTTATTATATATTATTTTCAAATTGATTTTACGTTGTTTGTACATTTATAAATATTATAAAAGATGTTTGAATAAATATTCTAAATAATAATACATACCATTGAAACTTATCTTTTGAATTTTCCTGTTTATTTCTAATGTAATTACTGTTATACTAAAGATAGGGGATGTGAAGTACGCCTAGTACTAAACATTGTACATTAGTCATGCGCAGCAAGTCATGTAGGCGGAAGCCATGATTATAACGTACTGTTGTATAGAAAGCATCATAAACAGATAATAAATAATTTAAGTGCAAATTGAGCCTTAATGTGAACCCTGTCAAACATTTACACTTGACCCTCAATTAAGAAAAGAATAATCAGACCCATTCAGCAAACTGATTATAGTTCTAAGTCAAAGTCACAATGAGTGTTCTACAACAAAATGCATTAATGTAAGTAAATTAGAAATAACACCGACAAAAATACTAATGAACGCAATAAACGTAGATATAAATCCTATACTAAAACTAAGTTGAAACAAAAGTCATCAAACGCGCAACAAACCATTGCTACAAATATGTTCACGTTGAGTAAATATCATATACTAGTTTTAACAATGTAAAGCAATAAAAACAATATCCTGTTGAAGGCGTAAGCTGAAACTGGTCAAATGAAAAATGTAGAAGGATTTTTTGCGGTGAAAAATATTTTGGTTTTAGTTATTTTTAATTTACTTACATGAGTTAGATTTTGCTGGAGCTCTCACTCATTGTGACTTCGGACTATAATCAGTTAATCAGAATAAGTTGTTCTTCTTTCAATTAGTTCTTTTCTTAATTAATTGTAGCCCCTCTGTTTGACAAATGTGGCACTTCTTATATTTTAGGTAGTGCATATAAATAAATAAATCTCCGAAATTATAAAGCGGACCGACTTGAAATTTAGCATGTAGGTTCCTTTTACCTTTTTCACCCTCAAAGAACAGATTTTTCGAAACTTAATGTCATCACGTTAAGTTTTTATGGCAGACAATTCCGCAACTTAATTAATCAGTATCAGAGGTCAGAGTGTATTAACTGTTATGTTATATAGGTACTAAATTATTGAATTATTCTCGGTGTATACCACTTCTAAGGAAATAGGACTCCTGTGTTCTTCTTCAATTATTTCAAATTGTTGAATTGTTTAAATTTAGTGCTGTATTCGTGTTTTTTCATCGGTGTTGAATATTTCTGGCACCTATGACCTTTGATTCCTTCTATGTTTTGTTTGACAGAAAGAAACATCTAACCAGATTATGTGAAAATTGGTTCCGATGTAATATGTCAGCTTGAAAATGTCGTTTCCTATTTCAAGCGAACTTGAGATTATCGGTTTCGTTCCGGTTCTAAAGCTATCATCTCAGTCTGGTCCGGAACAATTTTGTTAGCTCAATACAAAATGTATTTAATTATAAAACGTCCCAATTGCTTCTAAACAGCGTTACAATCAACTAGTAGCAAATGTAATAACAATATTCCATCAAAACTACGTATATTGATAAGTGACGAACGTTATCAGTGTTGCCAACAACAAATAATAGATTTCCCAGCAAACATTTCGTTGCGATGGCCTGTTATATTTTCCTCATACATGACAATACCGGCCCAGTAAACGGACCCGTATGCGAGACTCTCTATATGATTACATGTAGGTCGACAGCTGGGTTCCCAACAAATATACTCATTTTCTCAGCAAAAGACCATCATCATATAGTTGGCCTAATAGGTTTTCCATCATATGTCTTGTATTATTATTGTTATATTATTCACAAATTCGTGAATTTTTTATGATGAAAATAAAGCCGATCAATGTTATTTTCTGAATTATTTTTAAGACAATTATTGTCGACATAAAATAATTCTCATTGTCCATTTTAATTTTAGCATTTTCATTATTATATCTTTTACTAATAAGCAGTTACTTATAGTATACTAGGAAAACACAACGAATGTAACAACGAAAAAAAGGTATAAAATCAAACGATAAACCGAACGATAAACTAAGCCAAACCGAATTTTCTTTCATTACTTTGTTTTCATTAATTTCTTTCAACTGCAGATCACTCAGTTGCAACGGTACTTCAGACTCTTTCTTAACCTCTATAGGTCCATAAAAGATAAATTCATAAACTCTCCCAAAACTTTAGAAATATTATCATGTTTTGACTATAAGAATTCTTTTTCACTTTTCCTTTTTTTTCGTATTCATCATTGACAATTTCTACGATTAAGTCTAAATACCCACCATGCTCATAATATATGGCACACATATTGACTGAAGAGAATTATTCGGAGAATTAAACCTGGATGTTTCAACAGTCGAAGATGTCATATTGGTTGTAGGAAGTTTTGTGGACTAATATCTGTCTCACTGGTTTCAACTCTGGTTTCAGTGTTTGTGCTCCTTTTACGAATAGATTGGCACAGTCGTTTCTTTGCAATCTTCTTAGAATGATTCTTATCAACGTGACTGTTCATAATGTCATTCACCAGTATAACCTTGAGAAACATCTGCCTGGTACTATATTCTAAGAGTCTTTTGTATGAGTATAGCCTGTAGCTCTAGCAATAAAAGCTCTGACGTAAGCATCTTGTCTAACGAATTCTGGGCCTAAATTAAAGAAAGCACCCCCTTGATACCACTTCCTTGCATAATATAACCAATTTCTCCAAAAAAATTACATGAGTAAACGAAAACCTCGCAAGTCTCAGTACAATATTTGATAATTCAGTTCCGTCAGGTGCATCAGATACAATTTCTCATGCTTTTTCATACAAAGGTTGATCGAAAGTAGCATTGACAATAACGTTTGCATTATGCAAAGCACATAGTTACCAATGGGTTTGAAAATAAACGCTAGTAATTTTTTACGTTTAATGACTAAAGCTATGTCGGGACTTTATTATGAGTCTTGTTTTGAATATCAATGATTTAATTGTATTTGGAAGAAATTGGCAGAATCATAACGCGAACATACTTCAATAGAAATTCAACCGGAATTATGGTAACGTAAAAATGTTTTTTTTAATTTCATAAATAAAATTCTTTTCAAATTCCCGGGGGAGTAGGGGTATCCAATACAATCAATAATAATTAATAATAGGTGATATTAGACAGAGTACCGACATATTAACTACTGTCTGAACATGTACCGTTCCCAATAAATTTAAGTGTCATGAAATATGATAATCTTTCATTAAATCGAACCCTCAACATCTCAATAGTATATTGTAGTCACTCGTTGGTTGATGTATAAATGGTAAGAATAAAATGTGAGACATTTGAAAAATACTTGTGAAACGTTCAATATAATATGGTAATGATGAATTATTCTATTTCCCATGCAACCATTAAATGTCCATTTTTCGATGTAAAGAAATAGTTTGTATCACTTTCATAAGCAAAATTGTGTAGTTATTTTTACAATGTCCATCATTTTGATAGGCTTGTAATGAGTTTTTGCGGAAAGGACTTTATTTACCTTAATAAAAACCTCTTGCAAAAACAGAATTTTTTGGAGTAACAATTTGGATGATAACCATTGGGGAGTGTCATGGCCGTCTAATGTGTATACATTTACATAGGCATTGTCTGCAGCATATTGAATGTATGTTCCTGGTTCCGGTGGTAAGATATGATGCTGACGTAGAACTGCTGCCGTGTCATACATTTTAACATCATTACACGATGCCCACAAACCAAAAAATCGATGAAAAAAACGGAAACATCTCTTTATGAAAAATCTAAGACAACAACAAGGATATGCAATTTTAAATCAATTCAACTGAATAGATTTAAAGGTGTCGGAAAAATAAATCAATTCAATGATTTGATTATTTAATTTATTAATAAAATGTGGGATAGATGGTGACATTTCATTTGTAATTAAATACTTGAGTTTTAAGATTGAACTGTTGGAAAACCATTATATTACAAAGCAACACTACACTGAATAATACAGTAGAAAAATTTCAAATGAAAGTAAACACTACATGTTTCGCCACATAGTGGCTTCTTCAGGTTATTTACATTAAGGGAATAAAATCGAATATGTATACAGGGTATTATTCAGTGTAGTGTTCATTCGCAAAAAATATTTAATCTTACCAATTTTCCGCTCTATACGAATTTTTCCGAAGTTGAATGTCTACTGGACTATCAGTTCTCGAAACAAGCGCCTAGTGACAGACTACTTTTTTATCCTCTTAAGGTCCCGTCAATCTGAGGTTTGGGTACACGGTTGTCGCTTGTTTTGTTACGTTTGGTTAGTTTCGTTTGTAGGTTGTCACACTTCACAGGAAACTATTGAATATGAATTACTATACAGGTAATTGAATTAAATATCAAATATAAATGAACTACAAAATACTTCTCCTAAGTATTTAAATGGAATTATGAAAGTTATCTGAATGGCATTATGGGCAAAGAAATTGCTGGGGAAATTGATGTTCCCTTGTATTCAATTAATGTTATTGATATTCTCTTGTGTTCAATTCATGTTATTACTTCCAAAAATAAACTTGCAAATAACCTATTATCGCTTGGAGATAATATATGTGCTCTTGTAGCAATTTTCTTGCTTTTAATGCGTTTTAGATTACTTTGATAATTCCAATTAAATACTTAAGGGGGAATTAGGTTATGGTTCGTTCAAATAACCTAATCATATAGAATAGCTGCTGGAACATGATATCAAACCTAAAAAGCTAGAAATTGAAATATGACTCGAACCTACGCCACGCTAATTACAATGTCGCTGTCTCCACCACTGAGTTACTGAGACCTTTGGAAGGAACGTTGTGAAATACATAGATCATCCGCTTGTTCATAGAACATTGTGGGAGAGTAAACTGCAACAGTGTACACAAAACGAATTGACGAGACCTCTTGGAAATAAAAAAATAGCCTGTCGCTAGAATCTTGTGTTCTCTCGAATACCACAGGTTACCCTCTGTGTCAAAAATTCCTCCATCAAATAGCGTCATTATCAGCAGTACATTTTTAGGATCAAGTTGGTGTTCACGTCTAGTATGTAGGAAACTTTGCTGCGACCGCACGCGACCATTGGCGGAACAAATATTTTTCAAATATAAATTTTAATCATTAAAAAAAGACTGTGATTCATCTATTTTTATTGTTAGTTACTTAGAATGTATTCATATGAACAAGAAGCACGTTTGGAGCGTTTAATGCAATAATATTCTGAATCTGATGGTTACGAAGAAGATAGCATGATGAGTCTGATAATGAAGAACAGGAGGAATCAGTAGAAATTGATGGCCATGAGTCAGACATTGAACAAGACATCTCTGAAGATGAAGAAATAGACGAAACAAGATATTAATGGCATGTCATACATGTTGTCTTGAGCATGCAATAATAGTTCTGACAGTTTAGAACATGACACTGAGGAAGAATAATGCATGTTTTACTATAACTATAATATTTCAAACGTTCATACTACGTCATATTTATGTGGAGTTCAAATAAGGCTAAGGCGTATTTGCCTGCAATTTGAACACAAACCAACCCCATTTTCTTTCTTACTTTAAAGTTACGGATGCAGCAGCTTAATTAAAAATTGTATGGCCCACCAGATAATTGCAAATGAATTGGTAAAGCAGTGTTTACTACATTATTATTTTTATGCTGTTTCAGTTACTACCGTAATATTTATGTTTTTGTGGCTATCCGAGACAAGTTTGCTGACGGTAATATCACTGACTGGCTTATTTGTAACACTCTGTGATTATTTAGTACCGTCAATCCTATCCTCACTATTCAAAGCTGAAAAATGGACACCAGGGAAAGAAGTAATTTTGGAATCCATTTGTAGCGATATTGTGCTGTACAAAACAAAGTTTGAGGTTTCCTGTTCTACATATTACAGAATGAGGCTAACAAACCCAAAAATGGTAATAAGTTTTACTCTCAGAATCTTTTATTTCCTAACAATTGTTAATTTTCAGTACTTTGCCTTGACTATTCTTTCACTAGCTTTCTTAGCTTGGATTGGAAGTACATTTAATAACTTATTTTTAATGTATTTGGTTACTACACTTGCTTTGATGTTACCAGGAGTAGAGCATAATGGATTTAATAATAAATTCCGAGAGGTTGGTTCTAAATTCATCTTTGATTTTTTCAATGGAAAAATACAGAAGAACAAATAATTGCCTCTTCATATGATCGTTTAAGAGTTCAATTCATGGTACGTCACCTATGGAATTACAATTTTGTATTTTCTCCGCTTTGCTCAAATATGATTTTTTTTGTTTAATTTTTGAATTAGTCTAAATAAGCTAGACAGACTGAACAAATGTAGTTTTGTACGTACAATAAAAACATTATGGTTACATATTCGTTTTCTTGGCATGATTCATATTTGAGAACGATCATAATTTGAACACGTTTTTTGGTGCGCCAACCTTATTGTTCTCAGTACAGTCTTGCCCGATTCCTGATTCCTCAGAGATATAGAATTAAATTTTGAACAAGTGACAATAGGAGCTAACGTTACCTTTGACGTAATATTTTAATTCAAATAATGAATGACTCGATATAGTCTACCTAGAACGACAAACTACCTTTTTGTCCCAACCTATTAATCAAAACCACCATAAAAGTTTACAAATCATATTTTAACGGAATTATAAGGAACAAATGAAATTCGATAAGGAAATGTAAAGATATGTTGAGATAAATTACTCGTTTAATCACAGAATACGCACGTTAATCCTATAAGCTGTAAATAGGATCATAAATATTATTCCACCTAAATCGATATATATTTCATTCTGTTACCACGAGAATTAATTGGTCAAGATTGATCAACTTATTTCCAGATACCCGTAAACTCTGGCAAACAAGAATATACTACCCCGGCACGAGGAGTACATATTCTATGTTGGAGAAGAAGCTGTAAAACACAGAATTGATTTTATTATCTGATTGAACTCAAATATCTAGTGAATCGGCATCGTTACATCATACAAATTACGCCGATACCGAATAAATTATATAGTTGCCGTTGACTAGATTTCTGCTGATAACTACAAAATCTTCCTGCTTCAGCATCCTGACACACAATGCCGTATTCATCGATATTCTCCCTAATCAATCAAAATCCCACACTTGTCGACATTTCCTGTGAATTTATAGCGTTCCGTAATACAACTTGCTATGATATCACAAATGTCAGTTATTGAAATTATTATAAACCGATAAATAGTCAATTATAACTCTGTAACTGAGTCAAACGGCTACACCGTTACACCTTTTAACTTAAAATCCACATATGTGATTATTAAATTGTGGACTGTAGTTTCCTTCTGATGGAATTGTGTATTAAAAATCAGACTAGTTATAATGACATTCGTTTATTGCTTTTCCTACAAGCGTGCGTGATTCACCCTCTACCCGCACGCAATTCAGTTTGGAAAGTGTCATTTTCCCACAGTTGTGCGGGAAGAAGTTTTCCCACACTAGTGCGGGAAATTTTTTCCCACACTAGTGCGGGAAAAACATTTATATGATATCCTCGTAAAATATAAGTGGTGGGTGACAAAATATGAAAGTTCAAGCTTTTTTGTTGCAATACTAAGTGAGTTTGTTCAAAATCATCCATCATTTTGTACTATTTATTGAAAAAATGAACAAATATTGATAAATAAAAATGTATTGTTATGAAAATCACCTTGTCCGAGTTACCTTCTTCTTCAGGAAATCAGCCATCTTCAATGTTACTCTTGTTAGTTGTTTCCATTTGCATGAATAAATAATTGAAAAAATGAATTTGTTTCCTACGCTTGTAGAAAAAGTATTGTTCCTAACTCATGCGGAAAGTGTCTTTCCCGCACTCGACTGCTTACCCGAACTCCGCTCCGCGTCGTTCGGGTTAACGGCAGTCGCGTGCGGGAAAGCATCACTTTCTGCACTTGTTAGGTAAATTACTATTACCTACTACCAATATGTAATGTCAAACATTACGACACCGATATGAGTTTCGTAATGAGGTACTTTACCGCACTAGTGCGGTAAAGTAAAATTAATTGGAATGAACGTGACAAAGTTAATTTTCTCCGATATATCACGGACTTTTTTTGAACTGCACCAGTCTTCGAATCGCTTATATTCTTTTTCGTATCTATTGCGGGATTTACCGGGTACTAGTGTTTGTATTGCGTTATTTGCAGCAAGTTCTATATCAGAATCCACACTTTCATAGTCGGAACTCATGTCGATACAATTATACCAAACTGATGTGAACGCGTCAAAATTGACAGTTCGCAAAATAAATCAACAATGAGCGCAACGCTTGCTTGTTACATGATTCTAATATCATTAATTTCAGGAATATTGACTAATTTTGAGTAAATAATTAACATTATTGGTAGTAGGTAAAATAATGTACTATATTCGTATCGTAAATTCATATTACGATTTCCCATCTTATTTCGTAATATGAATCACATAATTTTGTTACACTCCATTTCACAATACTGCCATTGACGTTTAGGGAAACAACTCTGACAACCCTGTCTTCTCCTGGATAGAGTTGTAAAACTCGTCCCATGTGCCATCGCAGTGGTGGTGTATTGTCTTCTTTAACTGAAACAATTGGTGCCTTCCTTAATTAAATTTGGTGAATTTTCTTTCCATCATACTCTGGTTTGCAATTCTGTTAAATACTCCCAGCGCCATCTAGCCCAAAAATGCTGAACTATATTTTGTAATCTGATATTGGTTTAATCTATTTTCCTGGATACGGGTAATACTGGGTTCCGGAATTTTTGTCAGTGTTTTTCCCACCAGAAATTGAGCATGGGTAAGAGGGTTTAATAGATCGGGAAATGAAATTAATGGACAGAGGGATCTGGAATTCAAAATATTTAATCTGCACTAACACGGTATTGTTTGTTTCAAATGAAATTAGGCACTTTTTATGCCGGCCTTCAAAATTTAAAGAATGCGCTGAGATGAAGTGCGGCACTATATTGTCACATACTAAGTGATTACTTATTGTATCAGATTTAGAATAACCGTAATCATTCAGCCCTCGTGCCTACAAAATTTTTTGAATTATGTAAGTAAGTATTTGCAGGTTTTCCTCTTTCTTTCAAAGTCTCTAAAAAACACTCCATCGTCAAATCTAACACATATTCTAAGTGTATGGCCTTACAAATGAACAAACAACACACACACATGCTTTGGTTATGTTTGCTCCTCTAGTGGAACGATCCTTCACTGAAAAAGGTCCAGCAAATATTGATTGGTTGGTTGTTTCACCCTGAAATATGTAATGCATTCATGCACCATCTCTCCTGCTATGTTTCGTCCTGATACAGGTCAACACCTTTCACTTATGGAATGAAGTAACATTGTGGAACCACAATGAAGTAATCGTTTATGTTCATCATTGAAAATTAATTTTGCTAATTTTTGTTTTGGTGATGAAATTGTTGGGTGTCTTTTATCGTATTGTTCTTCTGATCTTTGACTTGTGCCACCAATGCGCAATAATGACTCGTGATCCATGAATGGATTCAATGAGTTCTTACAGGCCGGAATGATCTTCAAGTTCGAACGCAGCGAAGACCGAATTCCGCCAAAACCCCTGATGATCAGAACCACTAATACGACGTTATAGCCTGGGTATAGCGTGCAGAGCTCGAACAGGAGATGTTGATACTTTGTCCATTTTTCCTTCTCAGTGAAGACTTTGTTCTTCTCTGCCGGAGCAGAGAATTCGATGACAGACATAGTCTTCATTTGTTTATCGAGGACAACGTCAGGCGTAGTTGCTTGTATGGACCTTACGGTCGGAAACTGGTAATTCCAGTAGATCTGGCATTGATCGTTTCCGACAACGGACTCAATGTGTCCTGCCATGTAAGGTAACACCGGCTCCTGGTATACGTACGAGTACCTTAGATAGTAATACAACACCCGTAGGGCCACATTATGGCGATGGGTGTACGACGAGGCCGCCTTAGCCGGATATGCCGACAGCAGGTGAAAAAGCGTCTCAGGCGCCTTTCGACAGCCCCTGCAGCTGACATCAGGGATCTGCACACTCATCACGTTGCGGCGATAGACTAAAGTGTTGATTACGCCATCTTGGCAAGCTGCGGTAAATCCCTCGGTCTCGGATGTAAGCCCGGCTGACCACAGGTAGCAAAAGTCAGCCTGGTTGACAAGCCGAGTGTTTCGATGTTTCTATAAAAAACACCGGCCTATCAACATGACGCCTGAGCATAAGATCTTGCTCCGCGGCATTTATGTGGGCTTTCAGGCGAGATGGTTGAAACTCGAGGTAGTTCATACATCTACATGAACTCACACATTCATAAAAAACGATTATGCCTTCAGGTGCATTTTAAAATATTAAAAAAACTATAATTTCCCGCGCGAAATCTATTGTACCGACCCTCGCTTATTGCCGATAAATAAAATTCTGCGCTAGTTTTTTTATGATGAAATTCGTTATAACTTGAAATTATGACAGAATCTCCGTACGCTGTTCCAAACTTGAATAGCAAATGTATTTCTTTGTAATTTGCTCCAAGATTTTTGTCGATAGGCTCAAAATTGAGCCCTCTAGAGGCCCAAACACATTTATTAGGATAGCTTCATTTCTATTGAACCCAAATCGACCTGCTTGGACTTAAAATACTCATTATGGAAACCTCTAATATAAACTAGAATTTGAATTCCGTGAAAAATTTCTAAAAAAATTTCAAAATGGCGCCAAAGCTATGTCTTTTTACCAGAATGCACCATCGTGTTCAGCGTGTCAAAATACCTAAGAGTAGACCAAAATTAGACCTCGCGGGAATTCGGCCAGAAAAATTCCTTAAATGCCTGGACTACAACGTCTATTAAATAAATTCAGTGATAGTTAACGGATTAAGCTTTAGACATATTTCAAATTTCGCGGTCTCTTTCAATTCAAAAGACGCACCAAATCCAATTGCTACTAACACGGTGCTTCCGCTTTCTTTTATAGTTATTCTCACGGTCATATGTACAGGTCTGGAATCTCGAGGCTGTTTCCTATGTGAGAAGTGAGTCCGCTAAGCGTCAACTGTCGCGTAGTACCAAAAGACATCACGGGTGGCGAGGGATGTTCTCTGGCACGTATACGACCGTGTTTGAACGATATGGCGCCTAATCCTGACAAACATACTTCGATCCATGCGCTAGCTGGTGGCTGAGCGAGGGACTACGAGTTTGGCAACATGCAAGAGACTCATGTCAAACATAGAGATTCCAGACCTGTATAAATGACCGTGGTTATTCTGTATACAGGTCTCATCACAGATGCACCCACCATGGCAGTTCGTTAGGATTTCTTACCACCCACGCTCTATGGCACCTCACATGCTATGTTCACCTGTTCTATGACAACAGGGCCAATTTTATGGTTATGGTTTTAAATAGTAGTTGAATCTACGACGGTGAAGGGGGCAGTGTCGTTTATTCTCATACTTTTATGTCTGTTGAAACAACGACGTAATCCTAGAACATTGTTATCTACGTTAGACCTATTTGCTGTAATTATCAGTAATTTGCAGAGAGAATATTTAGGAGTTTTATCAACATCATTCTCTCTGCTTTGATTTCATAAATATATTATTTATTTCTACTAATTATTCTGAATATACACATGTTTTTTCGATATGATCACAGTGGCTTGTGGTTATCACAGTTACCGTATTTACCGAAGATAATTTTATTTCTTCGCCCACATAATGAATCACTTCCGTGATAATAAAATAAGTTAGGTGTTTAGAATTAACCATACATGAATCGCACTTGACATACTGCCGCGCTACAGCGAACTATTACATATGAGCTATGGATCTCATCAGGCATTTGTTTCCTAAATTTATCAGGAATTTATTTATTTATTCAAACGGGATAGTATCCTTTTTTTCAAACATATACATGAACTAATTATTATTATTATTTATAATACGACACTTTTAACATCAGTAGTAAACTTCTTAGCAGATGGTTCAAAGAAATCAAACTCGTCATTGTACATATATTGATTAAACCACGAATTCTGTTTATTGGGCTATTGGCTCCAAGTGTTCTATGATAAGAAATGTGTAGCAAAAAAGTATTCCTATGAGGTTATACTGGAATTTGGCCGTAATAACTGTAACACATCAGACCACCTAAGATGATTATAACTTTGTAAAAAAATAGGATGTCAGAGTAAATATTTCGTTTTATTACTGGCGATAAACTTAAATATTCAAGACTGCGATTATAATTCAAATTATATCTAATGTTTGCTTTGAACATTATATATTTGACCATCCTCATTTGCTTTGCTGAAGTCGGTGTAGACGGAATGAACTATCGCATCGTCTTCTAGTGCATTGAAAATATATTCAGTATATATTTTCAAATTAGATGTTGAATAATGGCCACTAATAAGGCCATGTTGTCTGCCTGCCATAATGTTTCTGCATTTGAAAGATAATTCGTTTGCTACAATAGAGAGTAGAAATAGGTCTATAAGTAATGACATCTCCTCTAGATTCGCTGTTGTAAATTGGAGTATTTCCATACTTCCGGCATATATCCCGCTATTAGAGATCTGTTAAATAAAGAGAATATTGGAACATATAAAGTATCAGAACAATTTATGAAGAATGTAGGGGGTAAGCCATCAGGTCCATATCCGTTTTGTTTGTGCATTAAATGATTTTAAACCGGAAAGTACCATGTTTTTCTTAGCACTAAAGACATGGTACTTTACGGCTATTAGGATATTATTAGAGTATTTTCAGACTGAACCTTTCCCGTATTAACATATACCGACTTGAAATGGGAAGCGAAAAGATTGGAGATATCATGTCCATTACTTGCAGAACTGCTATTATTCCTATTTATATGGGAAGGAATGCCTTGACATTGTGGAGCCTCTTTTTTACTTTAGTTCCAATTCGGATTTCTCGGGCGCCAAGTATTCGTTGAGGTTCACTCTTCGCAGGAATTCTGTGTAACGGTCTCCTGAGGCTGCGTTAAAGAGCCTGTACCCGCAGCAACTTCAATGAAGAAATAAATTCCAGAGGTTAAAGTTTCTCGAGGTGACTCGAAGTGGCTACTGAGTTGTAGATTATTTTACTTACCACCCGTTGATTTCTGGGTTATTTCTCAATGGGGGTGAGACAGTGATATAGCAAAGGTTATTCTAACATTTATTCAGTTGTAGTCACAAAAATACCAAAACCAATACCAACCAAGCGGGAAAAAGGTGGAAGTATACTTAACTACTAAGCTGGGGATCACGCTTATTTTATCAATAAAAGCTACGGATACCGAAAGTGTGCAAAACGGGTATGTGTACAGAGGATAACAAGCTGCGATTGGGAAAACACCAGTAAGGTCTATAAAACAACTTGTAAATCTGATGGAAGACCACCTAATCTCGCTTCCCACTGCCAACCAATATACGCATTGTCGCAGGCTGATTCTATATACTTTCCGCGGGAGAAAAATAGTATATCGTAACTTGTTAGTAATAAAGGGAACAAAGGTCAGTCCGTTATAGTGCTACTCACCTGTTTATGGTATGCATTCCTGAAACTTTGTAAAATCTACTCTAGACTAGGTAGTGGCGTAAACCAGAAACCAGTAGTTTGTAGACGTTGTCGGGTCACACCCTTCACCTACAGGAATTTCAGGGAAGTGCCCATAGAATTCTGCCCTCTCGGATCCAAATGTACACCCAGCCGTTTCGATAGACTGCAGATTTTCTGACGCGTTAATAAAGTAGGTTGCGCCAAGCGAGGCTTATGTTATCAACCCTGCATAGAGTCGGTCAATACCATAAAATATTTTGGAAGATAACGCATGCTGACTTGGCTCCAAAAGGAAGTCTGTTCAGCGGATAGATGAGCGCATCTACCAATGTGGCTAATGCAGTCAGAAGATTGTATCGCCAAAGATTTCCCAATCGCCGCTTACCTAACGCCCGAGCCTTTATCAATGTATACACCATATTGCGAGAAGAGGGATCGTTTAAAGGGAACGGAAGGAATGCAGGAAGACAGAATGAGGTACGAGCAGAACAAGAGGAGAGTTTTAGAGCACTTTGAAAAAAATCTCAGAGAAAGCATTAAAAAGGCTTCACGGCATTAAGGTATGAGAAATTCTACAGTCAGAAGGTTTTTAAATAGGATGGACTTCCCCCTTATTATATCAAGAGAACTTAAGAACTGTTACCTCAAGATTTTTCTTTAAGAGTAGGTTCTTATCGCAGAATGCTTTAGAAACACATCAGACAACCTCAGTTTCTCGCTAAAATGCTTTTTACTGATGAGGCCTTGTTCACACGAAAAGAAATATTCAATTTCCACAATAAGCATATAAGGGCGGATGTTAGCCCCCTTGCTATCATGATGGAACGGTTTCAACCATTACTTTTTCTGTGAACGTATGGGCAGGTATTGTTGGGGATAATTTAATTGGGTCCTACATATTGCTAAGAAATCTGGGTAAACATGAGTATCTTGATTTCCTTGAAAACGTGCTTCACCAACTTTTGGAAGTTTTGCCTCTACAGTTAAGGCACAATCTATTGTAGATGCACGATGGACCCCCAGCTCATTTTAATTTAGCTGTCCAGCAGTGGCTTAATCAAATTTTCGAAGGCCATTGGGTAGGCATAGGTCAAGACGCAGCAATTAGTTGACCACCGAAGTCTAATGACCTGAACCCGCTAAATTTTTGTTACGGGGCATATGAAAGAAATTGTCTGCGGTACAGAAGTCAACTCATTAGAATTCCAAATGTTTCAAGTGGAATTAAAAAATCGGTACAAATGCTACGTAGTATAAATTTCAATCTGGTTCGAAGGTTGCAGGTATATGAACAGTATAAAGGACAGCTTCTCGAACAGTTCACGAAAATTTTCCTTGTTCTATTATTAATAACTAGGAGGTCAGTACTCTGCGTATATGCCCAAAAAGTGAGTGAGTGAAATGAAAAGAGGATAGCGAAATCAAACTTTTATATTTATTTTATTTGTCCATTTTACTGTTCGCTAGCCTCACTCCGTCTTTCGTATAAGCCCGTCTTAGTTAAATTAGTGAAAATCTAACATATATTTATATTTTTGTTCATTTTACTGTTCGCTACGCTAACACCATCTTTCTCAAACTCTAAAAAGCTTATTTGTATATTGTGTTATTTCAAAGAATTAAATGATATAAAGTACAAATTATCCGGATTAACCTGATCGTTTGAAGGATTGGCGATCATCAGAGTGGAAAGTAATCTGTGTGCTAGCGCTAGCCCTTTGTTGGGTGCTATCGACGAACGTGTTAAGATGAAGTGGGTGTAGCGAACGAAGTCTTCTCTTTAATCCGGTTTTGTGGCACAAGGTATGTTTTCTTGTAGCGGCCAAGCGGTAAATAGAATTCACTTGAAACTGATTGATACAAAAGAGGAATGATGCTCGAAATTTACGGCCACAAACATAAAAATTCAAAGCGTACCTTGAGCCGTTTTCGAGTTTTTGAGCAGGGCGGTCTATCGAAATTTTAGACGCTATCGCTCTATTTCTCGCGTTTTTCTGTGCGCTAACTATCGGGTCGACTGTAGAAAGAAATAGTGGCGATTGAGAGCACTAGGAATAACACATTCGATGTCAGTTGCATCACCCGACAAAGGGCTAGTGGTTTCCGTTAACGACATCCAACGAAGGGCCCTTTTCACTAATTTATTTAGGGCGGGCTTAAGCGAAAGATGGAGTGAGCGTAGCGAACAGTAAAATTGGTACTGGTATTGGTTGTAATGGTAACTGAGTTAATTAAAAGTCCAGTGCACATAGCCATAAGCCCTTGTACACATCCCCTGCTACATTTTTTAGGGGATATTTGGATACCCGGCTGCTTCACAGAATCTCTACGATCATTTCCTCATTTATCTCTAGACAAGTGGACCACTCAAATTTTACTTCCCGAACCGCAGGGCCTTGATTCTGTTCTGAGGTTCTAGTAGCAGGCTGCACCCTAAAAAGACCGGATTGATCTGCATTCCATCTCTTTAGAGAGCCATTGGAGCTGAGCCTGTAGACCACCGTCAGGACAATGAAATGAACAAATAAAATAAATATAAGAGTTCGAGTTTCACTGATTTAATTAAGAGGGAGTGAGGCAAGCCTAACGGAGCTAAATGCTGAATAGCACAATGTTTGTGTGTGCTGAACCTTTGACTGTACTAAATCTAAATAGGCGCGCGCTGTTCGTCGGTGAAAATTAATACTGCGTCTGCAAATGAAATCTTTTGTATGGACTTTCTTGAACTGAATTTACTAATACAGGTGATACTTAAGCTCAAATTTGTAAATTTAAAGGTCAAAGGTTAGCCGAAAGGTATGCTCGATTCTTAAGAAGTGATGTATAGTTCATAAAGGTTACTTGAGCTTTGCTTGGAAAAAAGTTTATACCTACGAATTTTTAACAAATAAATTTATTGTGAATAGGAATCCGCTTTCCGTCTTTTAGATCACTCACCTTAACCCTTTGAACACACGCGTACCGTACCTCCTAGTTATATTACTCTCTACAATCGGCTAGATAGTTATCACAAAGAACGACGCGTGAAACAGAGCGAATAGCAAATAGAGTATTTCGATAGATCGCTCTTCTCAAAGCTCGAAAAACGGCTTAAGGTAGTAGGTATACATTTGCCAAATAGCCCCACTGGAACAAGAAACGACTTCGTTCACTCCACCTTATAAATATATTTATTTTTGATATTTCCTGTCATTTACAGTGCCTTATAATGTGACATATGTACTAAAAAAAATGTAGACAGAAAAGTTACTAAAAAGATTGGTCTATATGTGAGGATTTTTTGTTGCAAAATTTGTCAAGCATGGGTTGTTGACTGACCACCTGTAGATGACAGGTGCCAATAAGTATTCTACCTAAGAACGGCATTTAATTTGTGGTGTCCACACACCAAATTTCAAATTTTAAAGTTTTGCCGTTTTCAAGAAAAATGGCAAAACTGTGTTTTCAATTCAGTGATGTGTATATGGTAATAACTCCGCAGGGAGACCCCAAATTGAAAAAATGTTCATGCAAGACCCAAAATTACTTTATGAACATCCTATTTAAAGGTAGCCACAACATTCTGTATATCTTGTATATACAAAAAAAAACGAACCAAATATAAGTTTTTCCAAGTTTTTTTCTTTACAGTTGTCAAGGGAGTTCCCTTGACCTGGGCATGATATAAAAGGGTATGATGAGTAGAATACAATAAATAAGCTACGTGACGTCATTCTAAACAAAATATGGCGACCATCTAAATTTGTCGAATTACCTCACCCACCAAAAAATCTATTCCTTTTACTTTTTAATAAATTAGGTCAGCTGATGTTTTCAAAACTCAAGATTTAGGACTTAGTCATATCTTAGATATATTTTGTAACGGGTTCGCCGTTACGAGATTTAAAGAACACTGTAATGTACAGTTTAAGACTTTTCGGTTAGGAAACTTGTCCGATGATATCTCAGATACATCTCTACGTTCAATAACATCGATTATTGAAATTAGTTCCGCATGTTCGATAGCGCGACTATCGTGTGGAGGGGTAGATTTCAGAACGGAAGTCGAAAAGATTCATTGTCGTGTGAATCTCAAACTAAGTAAGTCGAGATTCTATCAATCTTTGGTTTTGCATCCATTTTCTTAGTTTTTGCTATTGAATTATAACTCACATCAGGCACCATATAATTTGATTTGGTTTTGTAATTGGACTACTGGATGTTCGGTGTCTGAATGTGATTATATTTCAGTGGAAGTGTTGCTCGACTTATCTAGGATTCCACCCAATCAATTTGTATTTAGCATAATTCAGAGCTAATCGTTTCCATCACTTCATTAATTGTTGTAATTTTTGTATGTAAACAATCTAGCGGGACGTAGGCAGATTACAGTGATAATATTTCTTCGTTCCCTCTGTGTTTGATCCCACAATATCACATGGTAGTTTGAGTGATTTATTTTTGAATCGCCATTTTGTAGATCTGGTACAAGCGTATACAGAGCTGTCTTTTGACTTAAACGTGCTGTAAATATTGTTTTGGATTATCTTAAAGTAGGTATCCAATTACTTCTTATTGTATACATAATTATCAGGTCTGCTACGCTCGTGTGGGTTGTAGTATAAATTACAACATCCATTCTTGAATGCAATTTAATTCAAGTAATTCAGATTTGTGCTAACTGACAAATTCCAACATTTTAATTATTATTCTTCCAGTCACATTTTGATTATTATTCTTTCAGTCACATTTTAATATTTTGCCAATTTAAGTATCAATTGTAATAATTTAATTCTTTCAGATTAACTTTGATTATTGTTTAAATTGATATCTCTTCAAGATTTCAATTTTGTAATAGTGTTTTTACAATTTGGGAAGATAACATAATCAGTTGTGGAATCGCAAGGTTATTCCGACTGACTGTGTTACTTGTCCCTTTGAACTTGGGTCAGGTACTGTTCGTTCTTTGAAATTACAGGGTTTGAACGACTGAGGTGCCTCAATCCTTCTTTCCGAGACGGTTTAGTGAATTTCCTGGCAGGACCGACTTCCAGTTCCATCAAGTTCCAAGGAGGGTAACATTTTCTTGTTTGAATGACCATATTTTCATTTCTCTGATTTGTGTTATTTAACTGAAGTTGTATTCCACTAACTTTATAGAACCCATTCCGAGGTTCACATTAATTCTCAGTATTCGATTTTTTTTTAAATTAAATATTTGATTTCAATCTCTTAACTAAAATTGATGTTCATTTATTTTGTATATTTAAATTGTACCAAGTATGCAATTTCATTTTTGTGAATATTCAAAATTCAATTTTATTTTGTATAATACCAAAACTGTACCTTATTTAATTTATTACCAAATTCCGTTTGGAATAAACCAAATTGTTAAGTTAATTTGCATTATTTTTCTGAATTTCGATCAACTATAAAACCATCTCGTAGTGCCTGTATTCTTGACTGTGAATTAATTTATTTTTGTAGTTATTACTAAGCAGTTGGCGCTCAGGCAATTCACAAGTCGTTTCACTACGAGCCCTGAGATTAATTACTTTAATTTGAGCTAGTTGGGCCAATAAAAACCGACCCAAAGCGGTCCGTTTCACTGGCGCCCTTTTTCTTTAACGTGGTCTTGAACACAGTTGATGGTTGTTGAGAGAAATATATATTTGAGGTGAAAAATTGGTCATTTAGAGATTTTGAATTTGGAAGTGTTTACTTCTGAATTTGGTTTCAATTTTCAATAATTGCATAAGTTAATTTGGGATCTGCTGGTCCATGTTATGACAGGTTTGGAAATTGACCCTGGTATGCTATTTTTGTCAGGTCTATCCTCTTAGTGTTGCAACACTCAAGAGTAGACTGATATATAGAGAGTTATTGTCTGGAAAACGTATATTTTCAGAAATAAGCTCCCTTTTTAGGTCAATCCTAGAGTGGGCAATATGTTATTTGGGATCATAGGGTCCATATTGTTGCTCGACTTGGGAGGTGACTATGAGTTTTTTTTGAAATTAGGAAATATGAATTGGATTTAAGGTCCCCTTCCCTAGAGTCTTCAGGAATTAAACTCATTGTAATAACGAGTTGAATTTTTCCAATTGTTACAACATTAATTTGGAGTCTACTGGCTCATTGGTTGTAAAAAGTGAAAAAACTCGGTTATTTTTTCTGGTTATAGGTAGTGGCATATCTTGGGGTACATCTACTGTAGTTGGTTAAATTTTTAGTTTCTTTTTGATTATTATCTTACCTTTTTGATAGACCAAATGATTGTGATAATTCTTATTGTTGTATTTTTCTTGTTTAGCACATATGATCTTTTTCTTGTTGTCTTTTGTGTCAGTTCCTTCATTATGAAATGATAGGAAATGTTAAAATTTCTGGTTAAATCAGTTTCTTCGAAATTTGTGCTCTTTTGAAAAAATTGTGAAGCTTCACTTCAAATTTTTGGTTACCTCTTGTTTAGTGTTGTATTATATAAATTCACTATTAGTCCGGAGTGTAAGGGACTTTAATTTGGACTTACACTGATGCTTGGGAATAATAAGTGAAAACTTCCATTCACTATTGTGGTCTGGAGTGTAGGAGACTCTGAATTGGACCTACACTTATGCGTGGGATAACTTTGTGAAAAGATCTATTCACTATTGTGAACTAGGTTCACTAATGTTCCAGTTTCTTTATTAATTTGCTTTGTATATCGGTGAAAGGGTCCGATGATATCTCAGAGACATCTCTACGTTCAATAACATCGATTATTGAAATTAGTTCCGCATGTTCGATAGCGCGACTATCGTGTGGAGGGGTAGATTTCAGAACGGAAGTCGAAAAGATTCATTGTCGTGTGAACCTAAACTAGGTAAGTCGAGATTCTATCAATCTTTGGTTTTGCATCCATTTTCTTAATTTTTGCTATTGAATTATAATTCAGATCAGGCACCATATAGTTTGATTTGGTTTTGTAATTGGACTACTGGATGTTCGGTGTCTGAATGTGACTATATTTCAGTGGAAGTGTTGCTCGACTTATCTAGGGTTCCACCCAATCAATTTGTATTTAGCATAATTCAGAGCTAATCGTTTCCATCACTGCATTAATTGTTGTAATTAAGCTATTGCATATAGCTTTTATCGCGGGCTTTGAGCGCGGCGACCGAATCAAGAAATTCCGTAACGAAAAGTAACCTAAGACCTAAACACCTAACATGTGTCAAATTAATTAATTAATTTGAAGTTCCTAAAAGTGAGAAATTTCGCTATTTTATACGAATGTTATAAAACTCTAGCGCTTTAGACTCCGGGATTTTCATGTGGCCTATCGAAATTAGAAAGTTCGAATTGTATAAAAACACAATTGCATGAACGCCAGACGTCCTATGTAATCAGCTACGAACGAAATGATTTTGACATATGCCTCTAGGAGCTCGCTACGCGTCAGTTAGAGTTTATACGTTAGACGCGCGTAGCAGAAACCTGAGAGTACCTGTTTCTATTGAGCTATTGCATATATTGCATATAGCTTTTATCGCGGGCTTTGAGCGGGGCGACCGAATCAAGAAATTCCGTAACGAAAAATAACCTAAGACCTAAACTCCTAACATGTAGCTCGACCGAGCGTTCGCTTAACGTGTATGTATATGATACGACTGTACGAAGCTCGCACGGATCGAGACGAGCTGCTCCGTTATCGGACGAATACGTAAGCAGCTGTTTGTGGGAAAGTATATAGTTTGTGTATAAAGTGTTTTAAATATGAATAAACAAAGTACATTTATTAATGAAGAAACTGATGGAATAGTGAAAGAAAATGAGTGAGTAGTCTATATACATACATTTTTAAGCTATTGCATATAGCTTTTACCGCGGGCTTTGAGCGCGGCGACCGAATCAAGAAATTCCGTAATGAAAAATAACCTAAGACCTAAACACCTAACATGTGTCAAATTAATTAATTTGAAGTTTCTAAAAGTGAGAAATTTCGCAATTTTATACGAATGTTATAACACTCTAACGCTTTAGACTCCGGGATTTTCACGTGGCCTATCGAAATTAGAAGGTTCGAATTGTATAAAAACACAATTGCATGAACGCCAGACTTTCCATGTAATTAGCTACGAACGTAATCATTTTGACATATGCCTCGAGAAGCTCGTAGCAGCGACCTGAGAGTACCTGTTTCTATTTTAGTTAAATTTTCCTATTTTATCGACATTTTGGGGCCCGAGACTATGCTTTAGTTGGCCCCGTTCATAAACTGACGACCTGGAGTGGAAACCGCATGCACACCCACGCACACACACACACACACACACACACACACACACACACACACACACACACACACACACACACACACACACACACACACACACACACACACACACACACACACACACACACACACACACACACACACACACACACACACACACACACACACACACACACACACACACACACACACACATACATGGTTTGGTATTTATAATGGCATCTGTGCATTAGACCACAAAGTGGCATCATCGAATGTACGGGTCATAGAATGAAGCTTGAAAGTATCTCTTCAGCCTTGTATTGGCGGCTTAGTGATACACTCCATAGTAAGGGAGAAAAACAGAGGTGAAATATAGTCGTTAATGGCATCAGATGCCACAAGATGGTATATCCATTCTAAATTTAGTGCATGATGCTATAAGTATATTTGGTTACACGTTTCATTGTGTATGATGCCAGAAGTACCCGTTCTAGACTGGTTGATAGTGTATGATGCCATAAGTGCCATTGTAGTGAATATGTGTGTTTTGAATTATGTAATAAGTAAAACAAATTTTTAACATTATATATCCTATATAAAATATATAATCATCTGTACACTATAACCGTTTCTTCACTTAAATTATAATTAAATATCTGAAACTCTTTCCGACTGCGATGCCGTCATTACAAAGACAAATGTGAATGGAATTTGAAGATAAGATTACACAAATCAAAATAATACTAAAACTAGGTCAAAGTAGGGAAATATTAAATCATTATTATGTTGTTTCTAAAAACTAAAAGTTTTACAGGTACTTCATGGTTGGCAATAAACATCAAGTATTCCAGATTATCATTATTAATCCTAGTTTGTTAGCAAATAATCACTTATAAATACGTATTCCTAGTGGTTTATTGAAGTACTTGAATCACGGATTATTTTAATTCGTAAATACATCAAAATTTAATGAATGACCTCTTCGTTTAAAACTTTCTATTGCTAAATGAGCTTCCTCGTTGTAATTCAAGACTTTCCCTCTCTCAGAATACAGCAACTAACCTTAGGGATTATTCATTGGAATTTGATTCATCTCCCATTGAAAATAATCCATTCTTAGAGATAATTCAATTCATTCAAGGTAACACTCATCTATAAGTAATCATCTATAAGTAATCATTTGTACTGGAATACTCGATGTTAGTTTTTGACCAAGAAGTATCTGTTATACTTTTACTTGTTAGAAACAGCATATTAACTGCTCTAATATTGGTTCTAATTACCGTTTCTCTAGTTTGACCCTTGAGTCTTATCTTTGAGTTTAATTTACATTTCACCTTTGATAATGGCTGCATCGCAGACGAAAAGTGCTTCAGATGATGACCTATAGATAAAGTGAAAAAAGGATGATAGTATAAACTAAATTATTTCATAATACATGTCACAATTCTAACTTATTAGTATTATATAAAGTAAGTATATTATAACGAAAAAAATCGAAGGAATATTTGTTTGAAAATAGTGAATGTAATTTCTTACTCTTCTATTATGAACCGTCAATTTCGACCATAATAGTTTTTCAAGTTAGTACCTGAAAAACTATAACAAAACACATTTTTTTTGTCCGTTCATTCCCTTCGTCGTAGCAATTCATACATTTCCAAACATTTCGAACATTCTTGTTTACCTGGTGGAAATTCTTTCTTCATGTCAAATTTGAGAAAGGTAAGATCGCATTTGATTTCATCTGACGTTCATGGTGTCTTTTGAATTTTTACTGGTTATCGTTTTATACTCATCATTTGTTCATTTGTGTTACTAGTTTTACTTGATTGTATTTTTTCATTCCTTTGGTATGTCGATTTTAAAATCGTCGTCATTTTTCAAAACTTCTGATACCTCATCATTTTTGAATTTTGTAAAAATTTTTGTCTTGATATTCTTGAGAAAATTCAGTCAATGTTAATCCTACTAGAAGAGCATTACTTTCCGAAATTATATTTCGCTTTTGTTTTGCGGATATAATTCGCGTTGCTGATCTGCAATTATATTTAATGTGACGCCAAAGTCGTTTCCTTATCATGGAACCTAGGCAATGTGGACATGGTCCATAGCTCGAGTAATTTGAAATATTCTTTTTTTTTCAGAAAGATCCCCTACTAGAATCAGTTCTCCATCCTTTTGGCTTATAACTTGACATTTGGGATAAAAGGCTGCAGTTCTCGTTGATTCCTCAAAAGTTTCCCGACGCTTTTTTGAACCTTTCGGCATTTTCAGCAGCCTGTGTTTCATTGTTGGGCATTAACTCATTATGACGAGCTATATTTATCATTATATTGTAATATAATAAGATTCTTGACCCAGTATGAATTATATAAAAAATTCTCGGGAATTAGGTCACATTAACACTCTGTTATAAATGTTCGTCTTTTAAAGACGAACATTTATAACAGAGTGTTAATGTGACCTAATTCCCGAGAATTTTTTATATCATTATATTGTTGCTAAAAAGTCTCTTATTCCTTTTCCCGCTTTTTTAATTTTTTCTTAGCATTTTTCAATAAAATCTTGCTTATCCGGTACACTTTTATCTGTCATCTGTGTGTATCCAGTAGAATGAATACTGTTTGAATAGATCTTATTAATGCCATCTTTTTCACTTATTTCGAGTAGTTACTGGTTTTTCACTTTTTCATTTTGTCTCTTTTTTTGAAATTGTCTTCTTTCAAACAGATGAGAAGGAATGGAAGTTCCTATCAGAGTATGTGTCTGATATATATGTGGTAGAAGGTTTAAACTTACTACCAGATTCAGAATATTGAGATGCACAATTTTTTATTTCATTATCTTGACCCCACCTAAGGTTAATTTTGCTTGGTAACATTGAGTCTGGATTGATTTGAGATTGAGGCTGCTTAAGAATTTGTACAGTTGAATTATTTTCTGGTTCTATATATTCAGAAGAATCACAAGTAAGTGGTAGTAATGTAGTTAGGTTATAATCTGAATCGAGTGCAGACTGCTCGATAGTCACAGCAGTCCCAAATTCGTTATTTACGGTGGTATTATTATCGGCCTGAGGTAGTGGATTTTAACGCAGTATTCCTATAAAAGTTGAACAGATTTTCTTTTCTATCTGTGGATTTTGGATAAATATTTAGGTTGTCGAAAACGTTATTTCCTTCAGGAAGAGCAGTAAAGGTCAGAGCTTCTGATCCCAAATCGTAGATTTCTTCATTTGTGGTACAATGAGCTTGTCTATGAACTTCTTTATTCACGGACATATTATTCAAAACGATAAATACATTTTCATCTATATCTGAAAGAAAATACTCATTAACATCTTGCAACCATATTTCTATATTAACACGTTTTCTTTCATTTGAGGATTTCTCACTTTCATCAACTATTTGATTGGTGTCTTCTATATTTCCAATATTCTTCACGTTAATTTGCCCTCACTTCTCTAAGATAGACCATTTTCCTAAATTTGAAAGGCCTTTTGTCTTATCCTTTGGAACTTTAAGTAATTCCAGTATCTTCTGCGAACTTTGATTGATGGGTAGATGTGACTAAAATGTATTAAATAGAGGAGTTTTCAATAAGCAAGATGATTTGAGACAAATAATCCTGTGTTACAAAATCTTAGAGAGAGAGAGAGAGAGAGAGTATAGAATAATCCTTCTTAAGATTTTCTAAAATAGATTGTGCAGTTTTTTTCCAATTTTTGGGGAAACTACACATGAGGCAAGAGGAAGTGTGTGGAAATCCTTTTTTATTTTCTTAATTTCTAGGCCAGTGATTTCTCCAAAAAAATCTTGTTTTTTTGCAATTTATCTACTTTTCTGACAGTTGCCTAATTCGAATTATTTTACAGATTCCGGATTTTTCTTAATCTGAGCAATCTTCTTTCTTTATAATAACGCATTATTTCGGAAGAACAATGACATTTTGAAAACATGTATTTCTAATTCGATATTAGGCTTAGGTAAGGAATGTATAATTTTTTTTTGTGAAATTGGAATTGAATATACCAACAACAAATATGTGTGCATGTTGTTTTTTCTCAGTCTATATTTTAATTTCTTTTGTCAGGTGAATTTTGAACTTTGATTCTGTTATTGTTGTCTTTAAACGAAATCAAAGAATAATAGACATATCGTTGGTGTAAATTTGTGTTAAAATTGTTGCTGTACAAATTTTCAATCATTTGCTTCAATTCTTCAAATGTTATCAAATGAAAATTTAGACAGGAAATTTAGGTCTTGAAACGTGCAATAATGCAACTGGAAGAATATTCGCTTACGAAAATTTTGTCGACTTTCTAATCCTTTGTATGTGAGCAAGCAATAACACTGATTATTTCACTCATGCTAAGATACACATTTTTGATTTGATGGAATATTTGTGTTGATAATCGAAAACACCATGTTTTCGTTTTTATATTTAGCTTCCTCATACAGTTTTATGAAACAGTGTCTTATCAGCAGCAGGCTGTCATAATATTTTTATATGATAAACTATAGAAGAGTTCACAGTGTGGATATATTATAACACTCTTGAATAGAAATAATCACCCTTATCCACTAAAAATACTATCAAAGTACCTTTCGGCTACCAAGTAGCCATCATCAGAGTGAACTAAAATATGAATCAAAATTTGCCTGCTTAAATACTATTTGGGGATAATGATGTGAACAACCTCAGCTGGAAATGAATAGGAATTTAATAAATTGCTTTTTCGTTTATTTATTTCCATCCCTTCTAAATAACATAGTCTGTACTATGTTCTAAAAGTGATAAGCTTGCCTGAGAAATTGTGTCACCTGTATTCAAAATATATTCGGCTACCACTCATTTTTCACCATAAAATTTCTTCATATGGGCAATATCTTCCTTATAACGAGTTGAAATGTTCCTTCTAGTTTGACCCACATAGCATTTTCAAAACGACTCACAATTGATTTCGTAAATTCCGGATTTGTTGAAATCGGAAACTTTACCAAAATGGTGTTTAAGCTTATTCTTACATTTATAAACTAATTGTATTGCAAATTTAGAAAACAAGCTATGGAATTTATTAATTACTGAAGGATGATAAGTGAAACTTTCGAATTTCATTGGAGTATTTGGATTGTGACTCGTGTTTTAAATGCTAAGAGGAATATTCTAACTCTGTATAAGGAACCTTTCGCCTATATAAAGAAAAATAATGGTGTAAAATCTGCGATAACCGAACATATGTTGAAAACAGGTCACAACATTTCTCAAGAAACTTCATCACTTTTTAAAACACAGGATAGACAAGTAGATCTAGGTAATTTAGAATGGATGGAAATGTATAAACGAAAAAGCAATTCATTGAATTCCGATTTATCTCCAGTTGAGGGTACATTATCATCACCAAATAGTATTTAAACAGATAAATTTTGATATATAATTGGGTTTGATCTGATGATGGCTACTTGGTAGCCGAAATGACCTCAGTACTTTAATAGAATTTTAGTGGATGAGAGTGATTATTTCTTATCAATATTTTCATATGACACAACACCGAACTTTAGGTAATCAATAAATACAAATGAGCAACTACACTGAATAGACACTTCGGAAAAATCACAAAACGAACTTTTATTATAAGAATGAAACAAATCACGTCATGTTTCACCACGCAGTGACTTCTTCAGGAGAATAATGGTACTTGAACTTAAGAAGGTGTTAGTGGCTATATATAATATAAGGAGGGTCTGACTTACTGCTTGGTATTTCAGATTGTTTACAGCTAGCTTACATAGTGAGTGAACAATTCAGAATTTATGTAAATAATGAACAACAAAGACAAGCCCCCAATTTGATCAAAATTTTAAAGCTTAACAAGCGGTAAAAAAAGGGAGACGTCTAGATAATTCAGAACACTCACAATTCAATAAATATAAGTACAGTAGACATATATATTTTTAATCCTCTCCTCTTCTTAATCTCTTCTCATCGCAAATCAATTAATAAATTTTAATACCTCAGGGTAAATAATCGGTATTCTTGTAATTCGTAAGTTAGTTGTGGATGATTCTGTTCAAAATCATTGAGTCAGCCCCTTGGTCATCATTATATATTCATCTATATAGGTAGCTAATAATATGTTCAAGTGCCTTTGTTGACTTGAAGATGCAGCTGTCTGGTGGAACTTGTCGTGATTTTGGAATATCATGGTCTGCGGATGGATTCCGTGTCACAATAGATCGACTTGAATCCGACGTTTCATCAGCTATTACAGGTGGCTTCTTCAGGGTAAGCTTAAGGTTTGAACTGAAACTGGGTCTACTTGTTTCTGTAGCCGTATTTATTGTAGGAAAAATCCTTCCCGCTACACAGTTCACTGCCTTTATTCCGGTAATTAACACCGTTCCGGCACCTGACCCTGCCGTTGTGTGATTATGTACGAAGTGAAACTTTCGAGGATGGGTTTTCAAATGTTGGAAAGGTAATATCCTTAGTCAGGGTTCAGATTATTTGGATGTTTCAGGATTTCTATAGCTTCAAGGATTTTTCGCTGATAGGAGTTTGGAGCTTGAGCTAGGATTTTAGTATTTTTGAAAAGGATTTGCTGATTAGTGTCATACTTGTGTTCCCCAAGTGCAGATCTACTGGTATCATGAAGCCTTGTACAGCGCTAATGTTATTTCCATACGGGTAGCAGCTTTTCGACCTGTTTCATCAATGTAGACCTTACCGCAAGAACAGGGAATGCCCTTAACATCTTCTAAGTGAAGAGGAGGAAGAGAATCTTCGATAGGTTTGTGAAACTGAGATAGTTTTGGAAGTGTGGATAACCGGGTAGAAATATCATGTTTTTTAAGGATATTGAAAATTCGATCTGCTATATTTTCAATATATTGAAGATAGGCAGTGGTTGAAGTAGGCGGGGGGGGGGGGGATTCAGGTCAATTTGAAATTTTAGGAGGTGTGTATATCTTTATGGCTTTCTGGATGTTGTGAGGTGAGAAATTGTTTGATAATAAGGCAGATGAAAGATGTTTCAATTCTGATTTTAAGGATTGAGGTTGAGATAAGTTGACAGGTCTGTGGACCAAGGAGTTTATGACAGATTGCTTTCGGCCAGGGTGGTGGTGGGAAAGACCGTTGAGGTATCTATCGGTGTGAATGGAGTTTCGATACACATAATGTCCTTAAGTACCGTCAGTCTATCGACTAACCAATACATCTAGGAACAGGAGTAAACCTTGCGATTCGACTCCCATAGTGGGAAAGATATTGGGATGTAATGAATTTGAATGATTGAGGATGGGAATAAGCTTTTCGCGACCATGTTGCCAAATAACAAAGTGTCGTCGACATATCTAAACCAACATTTCGACTTGAGAACAGATGAGTCAATGACATCTTGTTCAAAAACTTATATGAAGATATTAGCTATGATTACAATGAGGAACTCATGGCAGCTCCCGGAGACTGCTCGTAAAACTTGCCATCGTACAGAAAATATCTGGACGATAGACAAATATCAATTGATGATAGCGAATACATTGAAATGTTTTTGACAGGTGACAAATGAGAAATTATGGCAAGGTTGTCTGGAATGGGAACGGAGGTAACCACCGCAATAAGGCAATGAACTGTGTAGCGTGCAGCAATTTCCCTACAATAAATACGACTACAAAAGTCAGTAGACCCAAATTCAGTTCAAGCCAGCCTCAAGCCTGTCCTGAAGATGACACCTGTAATGTTTGGCGAAACGTCGGCATCAAGTCGAGCTATTGTGACGCGGAATCTATCCGGAAGCCGAGATTTTTCAAGATTAGCTATCCGCGGAAGTCTACTATCCAAGCTGTCGTAATTCCTTCTATTTCCCCATTTCTTTTTTAACCCTGGGCTTGTCCCATTTGCAGTTTTATTAACGATGCAGTTTTTAAAATAAGAGTGAGCACCTACTGCTCGAATAATTTATGTTATTTCGTCCACCAAAAATCGATGTCATGAACCTCTATGAGTTGAATTTGTGGGAATTACAATTTTGAATTCCACGAGTAATTTTCATATCCAGTTTGAAGGTCATAGCACTTCATACCCATGAAACTGAAAGCGAGAGATCGAAAATGCTGCTGAAAAATTACTTTCTTATGTATTACCTATTCATTGATTTAGGTACAAAATTACCCATGGTCCAGATGGATATTCATAGGATACAAACTCAACTGAATGAAATAATATATTCAATGATATATTTGCCATAACAAAGTTCACTCACAAAATAGCTTACACTTGCTTTCACCAATTCAGTACTTATGGCATCGCACGAGAAACAGTTTAAAAAGAGAATTGGATCACCATAGCGATTTAAGTTTTTAGAGGGCAGCACTACGCAATGATTCTGAAGATGCCATAACAAATACGGACATGGGAGTACTGAAATACCCAACATTTCGGCATCATACACAAATAAAATTTAAAATTTATTCTATACTATTATAATTGTGACGAAGAAGCTAAAAAACGACTTAAAAATTTATGGCATCGCGTGTATGATGCCATAAAGTGAGCAGATGCCACAGTTCACCATTCTGCATGCACAATGATGCCTTAGTAAATGTGGTACATACACACACACACACACACACACACACACACACACACACACACACACACACACACACACACACACACACACACACACACACACACACACACACACACACACACACACACACACACACACACACACACACACACACACACACACACACACACACACACACACACACACACACACACACACACACACACACACACACACACACACACACACACACACACACACACACACACACACACACACACACACACACACACACACACACACACACACACACACACACACACACACACACACACACACACACACACACACACACACACACACACACACACACACACACACACACACACACACACACACACACACACACACACACACACACACACACACACACACACACACACACACACACACACACACACACACACACACACACACACACACACACACACACACACACACACACACACACACACACACACACACACACACACACACACACACACACACACACACACACACACACACACACACACACACACACACACACACACACACACACACACACACACACACACACACACACACACACACACACACACACACACACACACACACACACACACACACACACACACACACACACACACACACACACACACACACACACACACACACACACACACACACACACACACACACACACACACACACACACACACACACACACACACACACACACACACACACACACACACACACACACACACACACACACACACACACACACACACACACACACACACACACACACACACACACACACACACACACACACACACACACACACACACACACACACACACACACACACACACACACACACACACACACACACACACACACACACACACACACACACACACACACACACACACACACACACACACACACACACACACACACACACACACACACACACACACACACACACACACACACACACACACACACACACACACACACACACACACACACACACACACACACACACACACACACACACACACACACACACACACACACACACACACACACACACACACACACACACACACACACACACACACACACACACACACACACACACACACACACACACACACACACACACACACACACACACACACACACACACACACACACACACACACACACACACACACACACACACACACACACACACACACACACACACACACACACACACACACACACACACACACACACACACACACACACACACACACACACACACACACACACACACACACACACACACACACACACACACACACACACACACACACACACACACACACACACACACACACACACACACACACACACACACACACACACACACACACACACACACACACACACACACACACACACACACACACACACACACACACACACACACACACACACACACACACACACACACACACACACACACACACACACACACACACACACACACACACACACACACACACACACACACACACACACACACACACACACACACACACACACACACACACACACACACACACACACACACACACACACACACACACACACACACACACACACACACACACACACACACACACACACACACACACACACACACACACACACACACACACACACACACACACACACACACACACACACACACACACACACACACACACACACACACACACACACACACACACACACACACACACACACACACACACACACACACACACACACACACACACACACACACACACACACACACACACACACACACACACACACACACACACACACACACACACACACACACACACACACACACACACACACACACACACACACACACACACACACACACACACACACACACACACACACACACACACACACACACACACACACACACACACACACACACACACACACACACACACACACACACACACACACACACACACACACACACACACACACACACACACACACACACACAGGTTTTAGCACCAGAACTTCAGTCGGTAGAAAATTTGGTTTTGAGGAAAAAAGTTCCTATTAACATATATGCATGAATTAATATCAAAGAAAAAACTCGAATTGAAATATCAAAAAAAAAAAATACTGCATAAATTAAAAATAAATAAATAATTATAATTGCATAAGTTGAGAAAAAATGCTATGCAATAGCTTTACCGCGGCAGTCCCCGAGTTCCACACTATCTTTTTTTTTGTATGTAGACAATCTAGCGGGACGTAGGCAGATTACAGTGATAATATTTCTTTGTTCCCTTTATGTTTAATCCCACAGTAGCACATGGTAGTTTGAGTGATTCATTTTTGAATCGCCATTTTGTAGATCTGGTACAAGCGTATACAGAGCTGTCTTTTGACTTAAACGTGCTGTAAATATTGTTTGGGATTATCGTGAAGTAGGTATCCAATTACTTCTTATTGGATACATAATTATCATGTCTGCTACGCTCGTGTGGGTTGTAGTATAAATTACAACATCCATCTTGAATGCAATTTAATTCAAGTAATTCAGATTTGTGCTAACTGACAAATTTTAATTATTATTCTTTCAGTCACATTTTGATTATTATTCTTTCAGTCACATTTTAATATTGTACCAATTTAAGTATCAATTGTAATAATTTAATTCTTTTAGATTAACTTTGATTATTGTTTAAATTGATATCTCTTCAAGATTTCAATTTTGTAAAAGTGTTTTTACAATTTGGGAAGATAACATAATCAGTTGTGGAATCGCAAGGTTATTCCGACTGACTGTGTTACTTGTCCCTTTGAACTTGGGTCAGGTACTGTTCGTTCTTTGAAATTACAGGGTTTGAACGACTGAGGTGCCTCAATCCTTCTTTCCGAGACGGTTTAGTGAATTTCCTGGCAGGACCGACTTCCAGTTCCATCAAGTTCCAAGGAGGGTAACATTTTCTTGTTTGAATGACCATATTTTCATTTCTCTGATTTGTGTTATTTAACTGAAGTTGTATTCCACTAACTTTATAGAACCCATTCCGAGGTTCACATTAATTCTCAGTAGTTGTATTCCACTAACTTTATAGAACCCATTCCGAGGTTCACATTAATTCTCAGTATTCGATTTTTTTTTAAATTAAATATTTGATTTCAATCGATGTTCATTTATTTTGTATATTTAAATTGTACCAAGTATGCAATTTCATTTTTGTGAATATTCAAAATTCAATTTTATTTTGTATAATACCAAAACTGTACCTTATTTAATTTATTACCAAATTCCGTTTGGAATAAACCAAATTGTTAAGTTAATTTGCATTATTTTTCTGAATTTCGATCAACTATAAAACCATCTCGTAGTGCCTGTATTCTTGACTGTGAATTAATTTATTTTTGTAGTTATTACTAAGCAGTTGGCGCTCAGGCAATTCACAAGTCGTTTCACTACGAGCCCTGAGATTAATTACTTTAATTTGAGCTAGTTGGGCCAATAAAAACCGACCCAAAGCGGTCCGTTTCACTGGCGCCCTTTTTCTTTAACGTGGTCTTGAACACAGTTGATGGTTGTTGAGAGAAATATATATTTGAGGTGAAAAATTGGTCATTTAGAGATTTTGAATTTGGAAGTGTTTACTTCTGAATTTGGTTTCAATTTTCAATAATTGCATAAGTTAATTTGGGATCTGCTGGTCCATGTTATGACAGGTTTGGAAATTGACCCTGGTATGCTATTTTTGTCAGGTCTATCCTCTTAGTGTTGCAACACTCAAGAGTAGACTGATATATAGAGAGTTATTGTCTGGAAAACGTATATTTTCAGAAATAAGCTCCCTTTTTAGGTCAATCCTAGAGTGGGCAATATGTTATTTGGGATCATAGGGTCCATATTGTTGCTCGACTTGGGAGGTGACTATGAGTTTTTTTTGAAATTAGGAAATATGAATTGGATTTAAGGTCCCCTTCCCTAGAGTCTTCAGGAATTAAACTCATTGTAATAACGAGTTGAATTTTTCCAATTGTTACAACATTAATTTGGAGTCTACTGGCTCATTGGTTGTAAAAAGTGAAAAAACTCGGTTATTTTTTCTGGTTATAGGTAGTGGCATATCTTGGGGTACATCTACTGTAGTTGGTTAAATTTTTAGTTTCTTTTTGATTATTATCTTACCTTTTTGATAGACCAAATGATTGTGATAATTCTTATTGTTGTATTTTTCTTGTTTAGCACATATGATCTTTTTCTTGTTGTCTTTTGTGTCAGTTCCTTCATTATGAAATGATAGGAAATGTTAAAATTTCTGGTTAAATCAGTTTCTTCGAAATTTGTGCTCTTTTGAAAAAATTGTGAAGCTTCACTTCAAATTTTTGGTTACCTCTTGTTTAGTGTTGTATTATATAAATTCACTATTAGTCCGGAGTGTAAGGGACTTTAATTTGGACTTACACTGATGCTTGGGAATAATAAGTGAAAACTTCCATTCACTATTGTGGTCTGGAGTGTAGGAGACTCTGAATTGGACCTACACTTATGCGTGGGATAACTTTGTGAAAAGATCTATTCACTATTGTGAACTAGGTTCACTAATGTTCCAGTTTCTTTATTAATTTGCTTTGTATATCGGTGAAAGGGTCCGATGATATCTCAGAGACATCTCTACGTTCAATAACATCGATTATTGAAATTAGTTCCGCATGTTCGATAGCGCGACTATCGTGTGGAGGGGTAGATTTCAGAACGGAAGTCGAAAAGATTCATTGTCGTGTGAACCTAAACTAGGTAAGTCGAGATTCTATCAATCTTTGGTTTTGCATCCATTTTCTTAATTTTTGCTATTGAATTATAATTCAGATCAGGCACCATATAGTTTGATTTGGTTTTGTAATTGGACTACTGGATGTTCGGTGTCTGAATGTGACTATATTTCAGTGGAAGTGTTGCTCGACTTATCTAGGGTTCCACCCAATCAATTTGTATTTAGCATAATTCAGAGCTAATCGTTTCCATCACTGCATTAATTGTTGTAATTAAGCTATTGCATATAGCTTTTATCGCGGGCTTTGAGCGCGGCGACCGAATCAAGAAATTCCGTAACGAAAAGTAACCTAAGACCTAAACACCTAACATGTGTCAAATTAATTAATTAATTTGAAGTTCCTAAAAGTGAGAAATTTCGCTATTTTATACGAATGTTATAAAACTCTAGCGCTTTAGACTCCGGGATTTTCATGTGGCCTATCGAAATTAGAAAGTTCGAATTGTATAAAAACACAATTGCATGAACGCCAGACGTCCTATGTAATCAGCTACGAACGAAATGATTTTGACATATGCCTCTAGGAGCTCGCTACGCGTCAGTTAGAGTTTATACGTTAGACGCGCGTAGCAGAAACCTGAGAGTACCTGTTTCTATTGAGCTATTGCATATATTGCATATAGCTTTTATCGCGGGCTTTGAGCGGGGCGACCGAATCAAGAAATTCCGTAACGAAAAATAACCTAAGACCTAAACTCCTAACATGTAGCTCGACCGAGCGTTCGCTTAACGTGTATGTATATGATACGACTGTACGAAGCTCGCACGGATCGAGACGAGCTGCTCCGTTATCGGACGAATACGTAAGCAGCTGTTTGTGGGAAAGTATATAGTTTGTGTATAAAGTGTTTTAAATATGAATAAACAAAGTACATTTATTAATGAAGAAACTGATGGAATAGTGAAAGAAAATGAGTGAGTAGTCTATATACATACATTTTTAAGCTATTGCATATAGCTTTTACCGCGGGCTTTGAGCGCGGCGACCGAATCAAGAAATTCCGTAATGAAAAATAACCTAAGACCTAAACACCTAACATGTGTCAAATTAATTAATTTGAAGTTTCTAAAAGTGAGAAATTTCGCAATTTTATACGAATGTTATAACACTCTAACGCTTTAGACTCCGGGATTTTCACGTGGCCTATCGAAATTAGAAGGTTCGAATTGTATAAAAACACAATTGCATGAACGCCAGACTTTCCATGTAATTAGCTACGAACGTAATCATTTTGACATATGCCTCGAGAAGCTCGTAGCAGCGACCTGAGAGTACCTGTTTCTATTTTAGTTAAATTTTCCTATTTTATCGACATTTTGGGGCCCGAGACTATGCTTTAGTTGGCCCCGTTCATAAACTAACGACCTGGAGTGGAAACCGCATGCACACCCACACACACACACACACACACACACACACACACACACACACACACACACACACACACACACACACACACACACACACACACACACACACACACACACACACACACACGCGCACACGCACACGCACACGCACACGCACACGCACACGCACACGCACACGCACACGCACACGCACACGCACACGCACACGCACACGCACACGCACACGCACACACACACACACACACACACACACACAGGTTTTAGCACCAGAACTTCAGTCGGTAGAAAATTTGGTTTTGAGGAAAAAAGTTCCTATTAACATATATGCATGAATTAATATCAAAGAAAAAACTCGAATTGAAATATCAAAAAAAAAAAATACTGCATAAATTAAAAATAAATAAATAATTATAATTGCATAAGTTGAGAAAAAATGCTATGCAATAGCTTTACCGCGGCAGTCCCCGAGTTCCACACTATCTTTTTTTTTGTATGTAGACAATCTAGCGGGACGTAGGCAGATTACAGTGATAATATTTCTTTGTTCCCTTTGTGTTTAATCCCACAGTAGCACATGGTAGTTTGAGTGATTCATTTTTGAATCGCCATTTTGTAGATCTGGTACAAGCGTATACAGAGCTGTCTTTTGACTTAAACGTGCTGTAAATATTGTTTGGGATTATCGTGAAGTAGGTATCCAATTACTTCTTATTGGATACATAATTATCATGTCTGCTACGCTCGTGTGGGTTGTAGTATAAATTACAACATCCATCTTGAATGCAATTTAATTCAAGTAATTCAGATTTGTGCTAACTGACAAATTTTAATTATTATTCTTTCAGTCACATTTTGATTATTATTCTTTCAGTCACATTTTAATATTGTACCAATTTAAGTATCAATTGTAATAATTTAATTCTTTTAGATTAACTTTGATTATTGTTTAAATTGATATCTCTTCAAGATTTCAATTTTGTAAAAGTGTTTTTACAATTTGGGAAGATAACATAATCAGTTGTGGAATCGCATGGTTATTCCAACTGACTGTGTTACGTGTCCCTTTGAACTTAGGTCAGGTACTGTTCGTTCTTTGACGTTACAGGGTTTGAACGACTGAGGTGCCTCATTCCTTCTTTCCGAGACGGTTTAGTGAATTTCCTGGCAGGACCGACTTCCAGTTCCATCAAGTTCCAAGGAGGGTAACATTTTCTTGTTTGAATGACCATATTTTCATTTCTCTGATTTGTGTTATTTAACTGAAGTTGTATTTCACTAACTTTATAGAACCCATTTCGAGGTTCACATTAATTCTCAGTATTCGATAATTTTTTTTAAATTAAATATTTAATTTCAATCTCTTAACTAAAATTGATGTTCATTTATTTTGTATATTTGAATTGTACCAAGTATTCAATTTCATTTTTGTGAATATTCAAAATTCAATTTTATTTTGTGTAATACCAAAATTGTACCTTATTTAATCTATTACCAAATTCCGTTTGGAATAAACCAAATTGTTAAGTTGAATTTGTATTATTTTCCCATCAACTATAAAATCAACTCGTAGTGCCTGTATTCTTGACTGTGAATTCATTTATTTTTGTAGTTATTACTGAGCAGTTGGCGCTCAAGCAATTCACAAGTCTGGAATCACAGGGCACGTTACGAGCCCTGAGATTAATTACTTCAATTTGAGCTAGTTGGGCCGATAAAAACCGACCCAAAGCGGTCCGTTTCAATTTCATATTGAAAAGATAATTTATTATATTTCCAACTATATGAAATTATAATAATTAATGATTGGCTTGTCATAATGCTTATAATTAATAGGCCTGATCATAATGTCATATCATCATTTTTATTTTTTCTTATATTGAATATCTTATCATCTTAATATATTGAATTTTTGCAGTTTTGAATTGACCTTTCTCATTACCTTTTCAATGATGGATCACAAATACACTCAGGTTTCATATTCATAAAAAACCGAGATAGTAAAAAAATTGTTTGTACCATAGTGAGTTTTGACTACAATTATAATAAATTATGAGGTAACAACAATAATGGAGTGAGCTGTAAATACAAAAATAAATCACAACAAAGGCTCAAAATATTTTGTCATTGCTCATGTGAACGCAACTTGCCCTTCTGCAAATATCATCCACTAAACGATTCATTTTTCTTCTTCTCGATATTTCAAACTCTCCAACAATGTTGAGTTGAAGGTTATTTATACATGATGTGTGCTCATAGTTTCGTTTGAATATTCCACAATTCGTGAAAGTGCTTTCATCAAATTACATCTTATAAGAAAACAGGCAAATCAGGTACATCTTCCCGGGTTAGTATTTATCAGTAAATTTAATTATCTTTTTTATCAAAAACGACACAACGTCTTAACTTCAAGTATACCTCATTTATCAAATTTACTTCAGTTCGTCTATTCTGCCTCAGTATTTTTTTCTTTACTTTTCAAATGGACCAAACACAGCGAGATTTTTGTCCAATAACTTGAATATAGTTCGATGTGATTGTCGTCTTTCCGGAAACATGTTTAAATACATTTCCAATGTCGTAACACTATTTCTATCGTATTCAATATGGCGTCCATAAGAAAAAATAAGTTCAAGATGGTGGCAGAAATAAGAAATGTCAAATGACAAGTCTGAAAAGACTATAATGTTGTGAAAAAAGTGGGAATATAAATGTGCAATTTGTTTGGAATCCTTCTAATGATAAAACCAGGAAAAAATAAAAATTGTTTTAAAAAATTTCTGTTTCTTCCGGATATCTCCGAATATGCTCGGTATTTTGAAACTATCTCAATTTTAGGATCTTCGTATCTCTTATGGTTTTTGAGATCCCAATGGTGAGGATCGAATTTGAAACACCCGGGTTTTACTTGTGGACAAGAAATTGGGAACATTTGCAATGATTGCTTTGGATGACATAATAATAACGCTCTAGATGTATAATGCGGTGATTAATAAAGGTGAAATGTGAACGTGTATCAAAATGATTGGTTAGACAAAGTACTGTATTGTTAGTGTTCAATAATTACCTGTTTACAAATATTGAAAATTAATCTGATCAGCTTATAATCACGAAAAAAAAATTAGTTTTCTACTTTTTAGTGCTATTTAGTTACAGAATAAAATCGTTGTTTTCAAAAATCTTTTTATATCGCTATTTCGATTCCGAGAATTAATTTGTTTCTTCGAATGTATTTAGTCACTCTGCCATTATTTCAGTACATAAATACAATGTTCTGGCAGTTACTTCAATGGCCACAATTTTTGTTTGTTCAAATTAGTTTACTCAATAATGCACGTGAAACAATGCTGGATTTAAATTTGAACTAAATTGTAATCATTTAGCTATTATTCATGACTTTTATATTCAAAAAGTTTTCGTTAACAGCAGTAGGATGGAAATCAGAGATGTAGTTAATTTTACATTATTTACAATCCGTATAGAGTAAGGATATCATATTTCCACTATAATCTTTTCAAACTATAGGCAAGAAATTTTATTTCATTGGATAAATGAACGATACTCATTTGAATAAAAACTAGTAATAATTGAAATGAATTCAAAACCAAAATATTGTTTTCAAAGATAGTTCTACCACTTATCACAGAAGTGGATACCGAAATTATAAATAGAGTTATCGGCAGGAGTGTTTTAGAACGTACAGGAAATAATTACTTGAGAATCAACTATACCACTAACTTACGAAACCCACTGGTTGGGGGGAAAACCTGCACTCTAAATCAACAAAGACAACTTTCCAGCACCCTTCAGTCAATCAGGATTTATGTATATTTTCACTAAAAATGAATGATTCATCAAAAGCTTACGAAGTTGAATACTGCTCGAAAGTAGTTGAAGTACCGAAAATCTTCAGAACTGTACCTCAACCTCTGACATTTATTTCAAAACAAATAGAATACGTTCTCTAGATTTCCTAGGGTTCTGTGATGTGGCAACTCAACATAAACTAGACTCTGTGGTTATAAATGAAAACAAATTAAGGGCGAATTTTATTCAAACTGAATGAAGAATCATCAGGATCATTAAAACAGATCACTGAAAACTAGAAAAAATCAAGACTTACGAAGAGGTGATCGCAAAAATTTTTAAACAAACTGAATCTCAAATTCATATATTAGAAAATGTCATAAGTAATCGAAGAATTACTCAATAGCAGCAGAACGGGATCAGCTAATATTCTCAAGTTTATCTCTTGAGTTTTCACCAGTCGTAATCCATTCGAGAATCTAAGTTCACAAGAGAATTTATTATGGCAACATTTTGAATCAATGACAGCTCCTTTTGCTTGGTTCAACTATTGATTAACATATTAATCAATGGTTCAAACAAACATGTAAAATTCAACATTATAAATTATATTTAGCTTCCCACTCAAACACATTTAATGAATACACAATTCGACAAATTTCAGGAACGGGATTACATCACTGTAAACCTTTTCATGATGAGGTGTGCGGTGTGCTACTTGCCGCCAAGATTTTCTGGCGATTCACTACAAGGTACAGCTTGTGCCACCAAATTATTCAAAGAAATATCTGTGGAAGATATTAGCAATCACTGACCAATGGTCTGCCACATCTCAACAGTAATACTAATAACAGAAATCGAAGTTCACATTTTAACACATCCTGAACCTAACATCATCAATAATCATGTTTGATTGCAATACAACCTCATACACTATAGCTTCTCCAGTTTACACAACCTCAGGAGCTTTTAAAATTAAATTGCCGTGTGAATGTAAGCTTATGTCTGAATTTTACTTTGATACCACAAAGAAACCCTTGCCAAAACAATTTCCCTCAGCAAGGTAGAATAGCTCACACTTACCCAGCAACATGATCTAATTTAAAATCATTTATAGTGAATCCTATATTTAAAAACATTATTTCCCATCATATGAAAATATAAGTGAATGTTTGAATTAAAATTGGACACAACGTACCCCATTTAAATTTGACAAATTCGACAATTACATATAAAATTTTTATAGAATCTTAAAAATTTTCCTGCAGAAGAGCTTACGTATGCTAGGATGTAGGACTCAGTTGATTCGATTTTCTTCATCTGGAATTGTATTATCTCCGTTGCTGTAGCTTATCTCATATTCCATAGAAATCTTGCTATTATAGCAAAAGTTCGCACTGTTCACGGACAAACAAGCACCAACCCCTCTCAAAACACTATCCATCCTGACATTCTCATTAGATCCATAGTAACTGTTTCGAATATTTTCATGATATACATAAGCTACAACATCCCAAAATGAACAATACGTATTACTCGTTTTAGGAAGTGATAGCCATCTCTGAAGGTAAAACCGTAAACATGATTATTACTACAACTAATACCGGTCTGAATGAGCTTAAAGTTTCATATGAGCAAATTATTGAATGAAGCTACATTTTGGTGCAATACCCACGAAAATATAGTAATTCCCGGTCTTCATTTACTCCAGAATGACAAACCTATCGAATTTAACAAATGAAGTTGAAACAAATACAAGATTATCCAGGAGTTCCTTTAGTATATTGACATACTATTGAGTTAGAAATGAATATCGGGCACAAATCTTATGTTGACTTCTAATCGAATAGCATCGCAATATTATCTGCATTTCCAGCTATAAAATATTGAGTGAAAGAAATAGTGAAACTTCTTTCTGGGCCACACGTGATGAATTAGTACTGATTTTGTGACGTGCTTTATTCACTTTTAGCGTTTTATACTTACTACGGCTGTAATAATCCTCCTCCTGGGCCGGATCTGGATCCAATTGAATTATTTTTATTGTTCGGGAGCGAGATTATTTTTAAGGTTTTGATGCCTATGGACAGCTTTATCCCAGGGTAGTGGTAGCAGAGTAAATAACCAGAGCCCAGGTTAGCGGTGCTGAAATGCAAATTTACAGGCTTTAATTGCAACCAATATCTGGCTAAATATCAGCTTATTTAATAGATGGAGCAGAAATTTACACTTCCTTTCAAATGAAACGATAAAATAATAAAAATAAAAATATTAATTTTATTTATAAAAATTCACAACAAAATTAATTAAACAAACTGAAATACTTTGATATCAAAACCGCACTGGGGAGTGCAAGGAAGCTTAAAATGGAAGTCAACTCAGTTACTAAAGTAATTAGAGGTAATTCAGGAAGCAAGCATTCATGGATGGCTATTCATGCAGTAATAACTATGAGTCAATAATTAAAGCAATGCAGGCGACTCGTGTGTTAACGGTGTTGGATCGGTCTAATACACTACCTGCGTCGGCACAATATCAGAAATACTTAAGTATTTTCAAATCTTATCACTTCAACTAATTTATCCTGCCGTATTCAAGTTAATACGCGCATTTGCCCTCTAATCGCGGTCACACCGGTAATTGTAAAATAACATCAGGTCTTTCATATAATATAATTATCTCATCAGCAATACCCATTCATTTCCGGGTAGAAACAGTGTATAACAGGATATTGCGATGCTCAGACACACATCCACCTTTAGCGCCTACTTCTCGGTAGACGTAGTCTGCAGAGACTGTAGGTAGCTTATTTACAACATAACCCTATTTCCGGGTAGACACAGTATATATATGTTGTGATGCCCTCTCACTCTAACCATTCGCATTCTGACACAATAAAGATACTTAACAGTCAATAACATGTTTATCGATTCATAAACTACTTTTTTATCGGTACGCTATGAAAAAAGAGACATAATTAACTTCCTGCGCACAATCTTTACAATTACTAATCATTGGTTGATACCTGATCACAGCATAGGAAACAATTATGCTGTGACCTGATACTGCACGACTGCAATCGTGCAATCGCGAGCAAACAATGGAAAGGTTTTTATTCTATGTACCAAAGCAATTAGCAAAAAAATATAGTTCAGCTGATATTTTACTTGTATTAAATTGATCTTACCAAATTTTGTCGGAACTTCCTGCATTGACTCTAGGTGTTGATACCTAGAATAAAGCAAAAGTTCGCAGCTCGAATTCGGACTTTTACATGTGTCTAAGTAGCCGTCAAGTCTGACTGGAATTGGTGCTACGTAATTTTTTCTATACCTACGCCAGCTGTTCCGCTATCTTACTATAATGATTATTTCGCATCTCTACTGGAAGCATGCACGTAAATATCAATACTCTTGATGCAAGCGAATGCAAATATGAGCATAATAATGAATGAATACCTACGTTTCCTGTACAATAATATAACATAATTACTCAGAATTTACGAGCTACATCACAATATGCGTTTCTGAAATTATAATTTAAAATATTCATCCGGAATTTACGAGCTTTATTACAATTAATAGTTATTCAAAAAAGACAACTAATAATGATACCAAAAATATTGAAATCAGAAACAATAGAAACGTTTTTCTATTGTTATTTATCCATTAAAATCATATGGGTACTGAAAATAAGGATTTGAGAGTAGTTGAAATAGTATTTTGTCTTAACATAATAAAAGAAATAAATGACAAAATTAGAAATTGTCTCACTTGCTTAACATATAGTAACAGCAAGATCGAAGAAGCAATTATTAACCATTGTTCGGTATTCGTATAAGTTAACAAATTTCGCTCGACCGGTTCTAAATTAAGTTTCCTTTTTTATTTTTGTTCGTGCCTTAATTAATAGTATTTATTTATTCGAAGGATTAGATCCTTTATCAAGTCCGGTTAGCCCGCAACCTATACATATAATTACAGTCCACTACTCATTCAAGATCTCTTTTCTGTGGCGAATTTATTATTTTCATTACTATGTCAAATAGAGACATGGTCCTTCGAGTCAGATTTATTGATTTTGGGTGCTAGTTACTATTTTGAATTCGTAATTCTAATAACATAATAAGGTATCATTATGTCGCTCGCTTGATTGTACTGTCTCATTTGGTATTTTTATATTCCCTTCAATCGATTATTCGTGCAGATCCGCAATATTATATCTCATCAATTCAAAATGAATTGTCGAATTAGTTATATACAGGATTGTTCGAAATGACTGCCGAAAAATTGAACAAAATTAAATTATTTTGCAAAACGGAATATAATCGCTCAACAGAAATATATAAAGCCCCTCAAACTGCTAGGACCGAAGAAATGAGTTACTTGTTCGCCTTTCTGATGTCGATGACATTCGATCGGAGTTTTATAAAATGCATAATAATGTTATCGGTCTCATAGATAAAAAAGACTGATGCCGGAGAGAATGTGCGTCAACAATTTGATTCAATGATTTCAACAATACGTGTAATTTAGCATACGTATTTTCCACCTACAACCCAGGCTGCTACCTCAGGTGCCGCTTCTTGTAATATTAAATTGCCGAAACTTGTACAACTCCACTAAAGGTGGGACCTTTAATGGAGATCTTACAAACTTTTTACCGTTTATTGATATATTTCAAACTGCTATTCACTCCTCAATGGCGCTCAATGACGTTGAAAAATTCAATGATTCTCTAAAAGGAGAAGCTTTTCTCCGCATATAGTGGACGAAATTTGAATTATTTTTAGCTGCTAACTCTATCACTTACTTCATCAATGCTCAGAGTTTTTAAGTAAGTTGCCAAAGATCGCTATTCCTTGGCATAAGCAAAACATCTTTGCCTAAACCGTCTAAGTCCATCACATCTTAGTAAATCGTGCAATTCTATCCATTTATGTAGACGGCAAAACAAAGATATCACTCCCTTTTACATTTTGTTTCGTTTCCAAGCATTCCGACCACGGCACCTTCTGTTTCGATGCCTAGTCTATCTGGGATCTAGTACCACTTTCGCGCTGGGTCAGGGTTCCTTGCACCTAAACTGTCAGTTTTATTAGCAAGTGTTGACGTTTTGAATATACGTGGATTTTATGAGAGTTTTCGGGTACTCTTGGACTCAGGTTCCGAAAGTTCTTTCATTATGCAACGAGCTTCAAATAAACTAGGTTATTTAAACAAAAAAGGCTCTCCGTTAGTTCGGTGTTTGGGTGGTGCTTCCACAATTGTTTTATCGGGCTCTGTTCCCGCGAGGATTCGACCTGTTGGCCATTCTTCTCCCACATTTTCGATTCAGACCTTTGTCATGCAAAAAATATGTGAGAATTATCCTAGTTCGAAGATATCAGTGAAATATCATCTCCGTTCTTCATTGCCCCTTGCGGACCCTAACCTATGAAAACCTGTTCCAATTGACATGTTTTTAGGGGCTGACGCTTTTCCCCAACTTGCCTTAGGTGATGTAGTAGAGGGTGAACCTGGTGAGCCACACGCTCTTCCTACTGTTTTAGGATATGTTATTATGGGCAACTTCACTTATCACTTTAATTTGTGTCGGCCTTCCTCCACTACAATGAGTTTTTCTTCGTCGTTGGAAGAGATTCAGTTCAACAATTATGGGAAATTGAATCTGTTCCTGAGGTCAATACGCCATTTTCTCCTGACGAGAAACTATGTGAACATTTATCTGACACAACTCATTCTCGTACACCGGCTAGACGGTTTGTCGTATTGTTACCTTTTCGTGAGCCTGCTCCTTCTTTCGTTGATACTCGCTCGTTGGCTCTTCGCCATTTCTCATTGCTTGGACGGAGACTTTAAGTCAACCAGAATTGTATAGCCAATATTCGGCTTTGTTGCAAGAATATTCGAACCTGGGTCATATTGAGCTAGTGTTTCCTCCCGTTTCTACTTCTAGCTCAACCCATTATTACGTAACTTCGTGTAGTCTTCAATGGTAGTGCTCATTTGCCACATGAATTCTCCTTGAATGATCATTTGCTTATCAATCCCAACGTGACATTCTTACTATCTTGTTGAACTTTCGACTTTCGTTTTAACCGCCGACATCAAAATGACCGTCAAATTTTGATTAATCCCGCTCATCGTTCGATCAACAAATTCTATGGAGGTTTTCCTCAAAGGACCATCTTCAGGATTATGAATTAAAGACTGTTACGTATGACATTTCATCTGAGCCCTACTTGGCTATTCGTACTCTTCTTCAGCTCGCTGAAGACGATGAGTCTCGATTTCCTATGGCTAGCGCCGCTTTGCGCCAAGATACTTATATCGATGACATTGTCTCTGGACAGAGCTGTTTTCTGCTGCGTTTACGCTGAAAAACAAATTAATTGCTCTCCTAGCAAAAGGAGACGTAAATGGGCTTCTAATGACCCATCGCTTTCATCCGATTTGCTCTAGTCACATATTTGCATGGATTCTTCAACTTTGTATACTGATGAGCAGGCCACATTAAAGGTGCTAGATCTGCAGTGAAACCCCATCTCTGATAGTTTTAAGTTACTTGTTTAACCCTATCATGGTTCGTGCACAAAGCGCTCTCTCTTATCAACCTTCGCTAGGATTTTTGATACTCTTGGTATAAGGTTTCCAGTTACCTTTTTCATAAAACATTTGATCCAAAAATTGTGGAATTGTAAGTTCGGATGGGATGACACTCCTTCCCATGAGATTTGGAAAGCTTGGGAAGTTTTATCTCATGATTTGGGTTCGTTGACAGAATTATCGTGACCTCGTAGAACTTTCCCAGATACTTTTGTTACGTGCGACTTCATGGATTTGTAGATAGTTCCGAAAAGGGCTACTGTGTTGTAATTTACGACGTTTCTAGATTTCCTTCGGGTCCATCTTCTACCTTTTTTGTTTGTGCTAAGTCCGAAGTAGCTCCTTTGAAGAAACTCACCATTCTTAGGATTGAGCTCACTGTCGCTGTTTTGTTGACATGTCTTATTTCTTTTACGTGTCTAATTTATCAGGATAATTCAACTTTTAGTTCGAAGGTGGTTCTTGCTTGGATAAACTCATCTCCTTATAGATGAAGAGGTTCCGTTGGTAATCGAGTCGCATGTCGCATTTATTCAGAAGTTAGTTACCTTCTTCATGTGGTTATATTCCTTCCGACATTGGGTCGCGAGGTGCCTTACCCTCGGAGCTTATACCTTGTTCTTTATGGTGGATAGGCCCTTCTTCGCTTCAAACCGCATCTCCTTTGCCTCTGGAATCATTGGAATCTGTTGCTCTTGAAGACGAGGAATTCTTGGTCTTATGACAATCGATTTCCAGCGCTTCTACCGTCCTCGCATCGCTTCAGGGAAATGTTGATAAATCACATTCATTTGAAGTATTTCCATGCTGGACATCAGATGGTTCAATTTCTAATTTCATCCCAGTTTTGGATTCATTCAGCCAAACGCGTTATTCGTCGAGTGTTAACTAAATGTGTTCGTTGTTTTCGCACACATACGCTTTCTCTTATCGGAGACTTACCTGTCTACGCTTTCTATTACTATGTCTAAAACTCGTGGTGCCAAATCCTTAAAAGCTCACGTTTGTTTGTTAGTATGTTTCTCTGCGAAAGCTCTTCATCTGCAACTCGTTTCTGACTTATCAGCTGATGCCTTTCTCGTCGCTGTGAGACGTTTTCTTTACCATCGTGGTCGCTGCCAGCATATTTATTCCGATTATGGAACTAGCTTCATTAGTGCTCATCGTCAATTATCACAATTTTTTGAAAAGGCCGCTTCTTCGGAGAACATTGCTTGGTATTTCAACCCAGCCGCAGAACCTCACATGGGAGGCGGGCGTAAAATCAGTCAAAACCCATCTGCGTCGAGTCCTCGGGGACCAAATGTTGACTTACGAGGAGCTTTATACTTGTCTTACACAAATAGAAGTTTTGCTAACTCTCGTCCGATTAGTGCGGATCGTAATGATTCAAGAGTTTTAACTCCCTCTCACTTCCTGACATTTGAGCCTCTTACGTCTCTTCCTTCGCCTAATTGTCAAGAAATCGCAATTAATCGCATGACTCGAAGGCAATAAATACAGCGTTCAGTTCAAGATTTATGGTCTCACTGATCTTCCGAGTACCTCCACATGCTGCATCAACGCTACAAATGATACAATGTAAAGATCAGGCTCTTATTACGAAAGGTACTCCCGTTCTAGTTAAAGACGAATTGGTACCTCCTTTGCAATGACGAATGGTTAGCCTGAAGACGACCACTGGCACCATAAAGCGTCCCGTGGTAAAAGCATGTCCTCTTCTTTTAGGGGATTCTTGAAAAATATTTCCGCATTTTTGGTGAGCAGAATGTTCGGTATTCGTATAATTTATTTTAATTTTATACATTTCGCTCCACCGCTTCTAAATTAGGTTTTTTTTATTGGGTGCCTTAATTAATAGTATTTATTTGATCGGTCCATAAAAGTAATTTGGCAACGCGACCATTAAAATTTTGATATTTCGTTCTTTACATCTTTTTGTTGAAGGATAGATCCTTTATCTTTCCTTTTTTTACCTCTTCCCGCGCCATTCTCCATGCAGTAGTAGTCGTTGAACACGATTCGACGAGGTAAAACAAAACCGCTGTTCGATCACTGAGAACCATATTTTGAATCGACGTGCATCTAAGAACGCCGCCGCCGCACAAATCGCTCTTCTAGAAGTTCCTTATTATCCGCCTCTAGACTCAAAACGTAAGTCCCGTTAACCCGCAACCTAAACACATAATTAGTCCACTAATCATTCAACACCTCTCTTTTTTGTGGTGAATTTATTATCTTCATTACTATGTCAAATAAAGGCAACCATGAAATTCGAAAGCGGCCATGGGAAATGATAGCAATTTGATTGATGAATAAAAATTGTTACTAATAGTTGATGTCCATTCAAAAGTAACACTAAACAAAAATCAGATATATTGTACATAGACAATGGTCCAAAATTTGCCAATCACCAGCTCAATTGTTGTTTCCACCCCGTCTTTAGGGACTCACCTATAAATTCCTCCGAAAACTATAAACAATGAACTTGCTCACACAAAACAAAAATAGATGATACTAATAAGCAGGGTGATATTGCGCATGCTTGGCGCCATATTTGTTTTCAGATGACGTCAGGTGGTGTTCAACGCGTAATACAAGTTGTATAAAGTGATTTTAGAGTTCCACGTGCTTCATTCAGCAAGTTATGATTGTGTTTTATTTGTTTACAACAAAGGAAAATCGTTTAGACTCCCATTTCAAACAGGTAGCTATCTACAGAGCTTAGGCAAAATAAAAAAATACATTGTGTAATTTTTAGGGATTATCATCACAAATACGTCAATGAAATTACTGTACCAGGACCTGAAAGAACGTTTTGATACAAAGTACGTTTTAACGTACAGGTTAAACCAAAACATGCTAGAAAACTTATTTGGCATTATTCGGGCAGAAGGTGGTCTCCAAGATCACCTTGATATGTTGGAATTTAAGTATCGGTTAAGATCTCATATTCTGGGAAAAACGAGGGATCTGTCTGAGTGTAGCAACGTGGAAATTGATGATACGCCAGATTTACACGTTGAAAATTTAAGTGGACAGTATTTTTCAAAAATTAGTACTGAAGCAGAAACAAATACAACTATAGATGAGACATTTGAACTAAACTATCTAGCCTATGACGGTCTGGAAAATATAGCTGGATATATTTGCCACAAATTAAAGTTGACGGAACGATCCTCTTCACAATCAAATGATTCATATACATGGATTAACCATTTGGGTGAAGGTGGTTTAAATAAACCTACTTCGACCATTATGAATTATATGGAAAAATTTAAAGAAATTTTTCAACGAATTAATGACGAGACTTTATCATTTACCAAAAATTATTTAAAAAAATTATTGGATGAAAGTTGTCATATTCACTGCGACGACCCAACAAAAAAATTATTTTTCAAATGTCGAATGTTCTTTAGATTAAGAAATTTAAATCGACAACTTAACGATGTCAGTCTCGGAAGAAAAATAAAAAAATTGTTCAATGAATATCATGTAGTATTATTGTAGTGTCTTTAACCCCAAATAATACCTATATTTTTATTGGAAAAAATAAACTAGCATAGCTTTATAAAAGAGTAACAACTTTATTACAATATTAAAGTTTCTTTAGTAGAGGGCAAATAAATGGTAAATTTTATTTTTTACTACACTTTTATTAAAAATCTTTATTAAATAATTTGAATTATATTTTGAATCAAAAGTTATTAACAATTCATTAAGTTTAAAATTGTATATTATTCTATTTGATCACCATATGACGTCATGCGCAGTACAATCCCAAATCTGTACTCGTACGTGTCATATCTTTATACAGTTCTCGTCAAACAACTTGGCCCGTACGTCATCAATGGGCTTATCTGTTTATGAAAAGTTTTTGATTCACACGTGTTATATTGTTAGGTTGGTACAGAAATTTCCGTAAGCCACACAGAATCAACTTTATCGGTTGTATTCGTACCTAGTCGGTTAGCATTTTCAAGTTTCTTATAGTGTTCGTCATTCCGAGCTTATCATGTTTATATATAAATATTTGCAGCTATTATAACCTATAACATTCGTTAGTTTACATTGTTTACTCAGATTATCTTTTTAGAGTTAATTTTAGTTTCAATATTTTCAATGTATTGTCGTGTATTAGAACGGATTGCACTTTTAACGGACGTGTAGCAGAAATTGTGTTAGGGTCCCTGTGAATGAAGGAATCAGACAGCATCGGCATTTGAATACATAAGAATAAACAAGACAGGCCTGCAACTTGACAAAAATAACGTGATTCAAATACGATAGGAGGGGGATGTTTTGTCTCTTTCTAGATCATTACAATTCCATTGACGTATGTGGTTTGCTTAGAAATTATACGTTACAATGTTTCTTTATCTAAATCATGAGTATTAGAAGAAGATAGACAATTTATAATGTGCCGATATTATTTCATAGAGGTGCCAAGTTATTTGACGAGAACTGTATTCATTGTATCATGTACTAATAAGCATTATAATAGAACCAGAAGAAATATGATAGCTCTACAATCGGGAGATTATGTAATTTAATCAGGTTCTCTCTGGGAATCAGGTATTATTCTAGAAATTGATCATTGTAGACACAGACTGTATCTTTAAAACTTCTTCAAATTGGCAAATACTAGAAATAGAAATTTTTTTAAGAAGTTTGAAAAAACAAGATTTTGATGCCAGATTAAATGAATGAATAATGCCTATTATTATCAATACTATTAATACCAAGGATATAACTATAAATAGATCACTAGGTAAGGTCGAACTGCAGTGAAAACAACTAGATTTAACGATTATTTCTAAATTAAGGTTTGTTATTTTTTTCTTTTTTAGGAGAGAGATATTGTATAAGTTATGAATTATAGAGTAGGCAACATATGAACTATTCTACATCATATCACATAGTTGATAGGTAACTAGGAAACAAGTTATAAATAAAGAGTTGTAGAATGATTGAATTAATAATAAAGTCATATACTACTAATTACAAATAGTTTTCTGATTTAGTTTACCTTAATGATGGCTACTTGGTAGCTGAAAGGTCATCAGTACACTTACTACTCTAATTTTAGAGTAATCTAATTTCGATTCATATAGATAGTAAAAACAAGCTTCAACTGTTAAGTTAATTTTAATCCTTGAGTCAGTTCCTTATAACGTCAAATGTCATTTAATAATTATTGTTAGGCAATTGTGTTTTATAAATACTTTATCTAGAGTGTTTGGTGGAGAATATCACCAAGTGAGGATTGGTAACAACATAGTTTCACTTGAAGTTTCAGTTTTGATACAGTTTAATATTTAGTAAACTCAATTCAGTTAGTTTTATTTCCTCTAGGGTACATCCTGTTCAAGGAATTCTTTTATAGAATCAATTCCTTTCCAACCTCTTCAAATTCAATAGGTAAAATAGCATTCAATTTAATGTTTGGAATTTGTTTAATACACCAATCTAGTTGTTCTTTAGTATCCTTAATCTTTAATCATAACATTCATTGTATCATTTTTAATTTTTATATATCATTAAATATATTGTTATTGCTGTTTGAATTTACTTAATTAAATCAAATATGTCCCATTCTACCTTTCTCTCCCGTGTAATCGAAGTTATAAGTGACTAGTGAAATTGAAGGGATAAGTATCAATTACATTTTTCTTGCTTGCATTTAGCTAAATCGAATCTTTTACCCTATAACAAGGTCATTTATCCGGCCACACTGCATAGTAATAATGGGTCAAGGAATATACTAAATTTTTGATAAGAGTAAAAGCTACCTTGTTACAATTTTGTTGATGTGTTGTATTTTATAGGTATTCTATAACCTTAATTTCATGATTTCATTCTAAAACTAATCAATTATTGATTATAATAATAATTATGAATGTGAAATATATAGATAAATAATAATACATTTTATTATCTTATTCATTTATTTACAAAAATCATACTATGTATGCATCACTTTCGCAAACTGTTTCTTTATTTCAAACGACAATATTCCTAAGGCTGTACCAGAATTCAAACTATCGATATGATTACATAACGGAATATTCAGGCGAATTCCCCCAAGAACTGAAGCTAAGTTATATGATTCCTCACTAATTCCCTCCGTTTCCCCACCTATTATTAGAAGTATTTTTTTAGCGTTTGAGAAGTTCACACTATAATAAGGTACAACAGGAATACTATTAATTATATCGACCAAGGAATCTTTTGTCGTCAATGCAGTTTTAATGATATGATTTTCAGCAATAAATACTGAACTGTTTGAAGTCACATCTTTGATTTCATCCCAATTTAGTTTCTTATGAATCTGCAATCTAAAATGAGCACCCATTGCACTTCTGATTACTTTGGAATCCCAAAGGCTAACACAACCTGCAATAAAAAATTAAATGTAATTATGTATTTATTAGCACTAGGTATCAATCTGAGTGTCCAAAAGGGCTAAAAGGTGACAATTGAGATCTGTTAATTTCTGTAAATATAATCTGCATTTATATCCTTGAGGGCGATCGTACTGGCCGAACTATAAACTTTTGATGTTTATTGGTAACCATCGATGACATATGTTAAGATGCAAAACCCGAACAAAATTATTAGAAACAAGAGTTTATTTATGTTTGCTATTACGATGGACACGAAGTGAAATGATGTGCAGTTGGATGCAAAAATCCTACTTTCAAATTATAGGGAGTACAATTTTACAGATTATTTACCAAAAACTACAAATATGCTCGAAGAAAATTGTGGTTTAAATCATTAAGAAAAGTACAGTAATCTGAAATTTTTACTATATCATTCATGAAATACATACTCTTTTATTGGGGTCCATGAAGTTTTTTTGATAATTTTGATTCTAAATTCTTCAAAAACCCAAGAATCTTCGAAGTGTCATTCTTGTAAGGCATGTTGTTCAATGTGGATTTAGCCATTTCTTAAAAAGGAATTGAATGCTGCAATACCATAGGTCGCATTGGTATATTGCATCCATAAAATATAGAATGGACATGAATATACAAGAAATTCATCATTTGACTTAATGAACATGTATAGGACCATTCATTTGACTACAACAATACAAACATTTTAAATATTGGAAAGAATAATAATAAACGTTTGATATTAGAAAGTATCCAAATTAAGAAAAACAATTGTGATAATGATAACATTGATTGCAATCTTTCAAAAAATTATAATAATCTGATTCAAACATTACAAAATTTAGATATAAAAAAAGTAAGGCAGAAGCCGTTACTTTATGGTAATTTATCATTATTATTAAATGAGAGAACAACTACTTCATTTTATACCACTTTTAATAATAACATGAAAACGTTACTATAGTTTCAACACCGTGCCCATTAGCGAACATATACAAAATTATAATTGAGTTATTTTCATATAATTTTTTAAATAATTTATATATACATTTGTAGATGTATGTTTTATATGTTTGTTTTCTTTGTTTTTCATACTTATAATATAGAACCAAATACCGAGAAAACAAATAATATATATTATGCAGGGGTGGGCAGATCACGATTAGTTCACTGGTGAAAAGCCACCACATATCGGAGTTTAGAGGGAACAATCTCGACAAAAAGGGGGTTAAATCGGGTCGGTGACCCCACTCAATAACGATGCCGTCCCGATGCCTCCCGGGCTAACAACCCGACAGAGTGTACAGCTTTTGTTTCAGCAACAGAAGATTGGCCTCGCACATCAGCTCATCGTCGGATGAGGAGCAGAGGAGCTAGGACAGGTGGGTGAGGCCCAACAGGAAAGTCTCGACGATTAGTGGACGAATGAACTTCGGAATGACTTACTGGACTGCTTCGAACGCAGTGATCCATCCCGTTGGGGATACTCGGCGCGTCTGCACGCACTTTGGTACTGCATCAAGCATACAGAATGCCGTTTTTTTCGCGCAAACCTTGCAGAACAAAGTATTTTACCTGCGGAGAACCGGCTATATAACCGTATCTTCTGCGGACTGCAGCACTAGAACCAGATCTAGTCGCATTAGCTCCACCTATGGTGCGACGCAACAGATCTGGGAGAGCAAGCCCGCCTCAAAACACTGAAATTGATCTTATCTAGTAGAACCCGAAACAACATCAGGATCTCCGTACACGAGATGGTAGAATTGAACACGTTGATTAATGACGAGACCGTGTATGGTGCCAAAAACAGACTCGTTCCGAAAGGACCGAGTGAGAGACAGCCCGACCGGATCGGGAAAACCGACTCGGATCCAGTGTGTGATGGATTTTATATCTAGCGGTAGGGCTTTCACGCCAAAAATTAGGCGTACAGCCGCCAAACTATGCCGCCACTATGACACACTAAAACGTACAGTGTTGCAGACAATCAAGCAACACTGGGGATAGGATTCAGGCCCTGAGCTTGGTAAGGAGGAATCTGGCCAGACGGATTAGACACATCACGCAGAATTCCATGTTTCGCAAAAGCCCATCTCGGTTTTTCGAATTTCCACCGTCCAGAATTCCTCCGAGTGTGGAGGAGGTCGAGCAGTTCTGGAAAGGAGTGTACGAGTCACCGCGCCAATTCACCTAGACACTCCAGCCCTAGCACACTTCGAAGCGTTTTGCGCTGAACAACAACTTCCCGCAAACAGAAGTGTGCGAGACAGTCAGCGAAGATGACAAGCTCTTTTCGGTACCAAAAACTTTCAAAAAGTCTTCGACTCTTGGCTCAAAGAGGAGCAGCAAATTGAAAGCTTTGCTGTCGGGGTACACCGTGCTGCTTCCAAAGAAGGGAGACATGTCTGTTCCCAAAAACTACCGTCCGAAACCTTGTCTTAACACCAGCTAGAAGTTATTTACTCGTATCTTGTATGCTAGGTTGTTGAGATCGATCGGTACCGGTAATTAATAACATCAGCAACCATCGTGGGAAAGGCATGGAGAGTTGCTAGGCCAACTCAGGACTCCATACACTACAAGCGCAACCTTTCCATGGTCTGGATTGATTACCGCAAGGCATTTGATGAAACATCACACGGTAGGTAATGGGTCACTTGAGACACCCCCTCTACTCTACCTTTAGGCTCCGCTCTTTTAACACCTAACGCCAATTTTCCGCCTATGGTAACTTCACCCCGAGGCTCCCCCTCTTGATCTACTTGTTCTTATTGACTAATCCCTACTACGAAGTTCTCCTATCCTGTGAGTTTTTATCTTCTTCTTATTGGCTAAACTGCTAACAAGACTATCACCCTTTCGTCTGAAAACGGTTAAGAGAGAGAGAGAGAGAGAGAGAGAGAGAGAGAGACCATTTCTGTGAAGGTGTGTTGAGAAAACTTCAATTATGAAACTATAATAGAAGTACTGTTATTTCATACTCAAGCAAAAATAATAATAATATAGTATTCATGACTGTAGTGTATTCAGTAAATTCCCATTACTAATTAGAGATTTATCAACCTGAATGTTCGAGCATGTCATTACGGCAAAGTAACATTCCCATATATATTTTGGAAAGTAGTTTTCGTATGTCACATAGTATCAACTTTATAATATAATATTCACTATCAACTAGATACTTGATTTCGTATTTTATTCAATGGAAACTAACTGAATAAAAGAAGATTTTTTTCGACTATTGAAACCACTACACAACTTTTCTCAATACATTAGTGTGTACATGTGACTGACGGTACAAAATGTGAGTATTTTCTTCTTTTATATATATTTTTTGTACAATTAACTGATTTTACGATCGTTTGTTATAGATATAAATTGAATCACTTATTGGTGTGAATGAAAAGAAAGCAGTAGATCAACTTGGAGGTGTAACTTTGAAATTGTACGAGCTGTGATTGTACGTAGTCGTTCTGGTGATGTTGTTCTCATGGAATTGGGAATCGAAAATTATTTTTCTACCGCAACGAGTAACTGTAGCTGAGCAATATATCGAACAGTTTGGAACAGGTCAAAATGCTATTGTTTTAAGAGGTAGTGTAAATGTTGTAAAGGTGCACCCTGCATCGTGGTTTGAGATAGTTAAAGTGTAGACTAAACATATTTTATGCATACGTAAATAATATTTTGATATAAATATGAATTATAAACATCAATAACTGTGTTATTGATGAAACTCAAAATGAATGTTGTTAAACAAACAGACAATCTGTTTATTATAGATTTGGATAATTATGTTGGAGACTTAGGTAGAAATATGATGCGACGGCATAGTTCTCTGTTAGCGAACACCTTATGAACTTTAATTTGTGGTCGTAGTAATTATTGGAAAACAAATGTAACCTTATAGTTTTCATTCGAAGAGAATGGATTCAAATTAGCGGATATTTATATTTATTCCAAGTCGTTGCAACAACCGAAATATCTATTGTTAGAGCAAACTTTGAAAAGAATCAAACGATTATTTTCCATATAATAAAAGTGATGACGTTATGGACAACAATTGATAATTCATCAAATCCTATCCCAACCTATAAGTAGTAGATGAACATGACGAGTTCGGGCTCAGGATATCCGGTCTCCACTTCCGGTCTAGCTGTCGATGTGCATCCGATGCATGAGCTCGTCCTTATCAGTTTTGAAAGGATGTAGGTGATAAGGATTTTATTTTATTTGTAAAGAGTATACAGGGTGTGTTCAAAAAGTGTGTCACATGTACAGAGTCACGTGACTAACACATGGCAGCATGGCGGCCCTAAGGTCCAACTGTCATGGCGACCATAAGGTCCAGCTGTCATGGCGGGCATAAGAACCAGCTGTCATGGCGACCATAAGGACCAGCTGTCATGGCGATCATAAGAACCAACTGTCATGGCGACCATAAGGTCCAGCTGTCATGGCGAGCATAAGAACCAGCTGTCATGGCGTCCATAAGGACCAGCTGTCATGACGATCATAAGAACCAACTGTCATGGCGACCATAAGGACCAGCTGTCATGGCGATCATAAGAACCAACTGTCATGGCGACCATAAGGTCCAGCTGTCATGGCGACCATAAGAACAAGCTGTCATGGCGTCCATAAGGTCCAGCTGTCATGGCGACCATAAGAACCAGCTGTCATGGTAGACCTAAGGTACAGATTGCTTCGTAGAGATGTCACCACCAAGTGACAGCTGTCATGACAGACCTAAGGTACAGACTGCTTCCTGGAGGGGGCTCCGCCACCTCTAGGAAGTAATCTGTACCTTCGGTCCAAAAGGTACAGGCTGCTTCATGAAGATGTCACCATGACAGATGCCATCGAAGGTACAGACTGCTTCGTAGAGGTGGCGCTACCAGTTCGACTCACCCGACTCATGCGTCTCATGCGACTTTAGCAAATGAAAGATCTACACTCGGGAATCATCGGTTGCAACGTTTCGTGCGACTCGTACGACTCATCAGACTCGTTCTAGTTTGCATTGCTGGTCAAAGGTACAGGCTGCTTCGTGTAGGTGTCACGTGACAGATGTCATGGCGGACCGAAGGTACAGGCTGCTTCGTGTAGGTGTCACCACCACGTGACAAAGACTGCTTTGTCATTGTTTCAATCCGGCGACCATAGTTTACGAACGATGATGACGTCACTGCTTCGAACCGATGACAGTAACTGATTCAATCCGGCGACCATAGTTCACGAACGATGATGACGTCATCATCGTTCACGAACTATGATGGGCTAATGAGGAATAAAATGTGAATAATCATAATGATTGTATTACATTCATACACATGTTTTTTCGCATGATTCAACACATGCTTTAACATTCAGACAAGTGTTTCAACATTCAGACACGTGTTTCAACATTCAGACACGTGTTTCAACATTCAGACACGTGTTTCAGACACGTGTTTCAACATTCAGACACGTGTTTCAGCATTCAGACACGTGTTTCAGACACGTGTTTCAACATTCAGACACGTGTTTCAGCATTCAGACACGTGTTTCAACATTCAGACACGTGTTTCAACATTCAGACACGTGTTCCAGCATTCATACCTATTTAACATGTATTTGATACCTGATTTTGACAGAACCGTAGAAGCACCTAACCGCGTGATCAGACATACACAATATAACATCATCATCTAGTATATAAACAAATGCTTATTAACATATGTTCCAGTATGATTTCGATTCGCCTTCAGGCATGATGAAGATTGTTAAGCAAAAAGACTCGTTGAGTATTATGAACTTAGGGTCAAGCAATGAGTATGTTGAACAACCACAACGTCACAGCTCTTTGCTGCCTAATACTCACGAACAATAATCTGTGGTCCAAGTAATTGTGGGAAAACAAATGTGATGTTATCTCTATTGTTAGATGCAAACGGTCTGAAATTTGAAAACGTGTACATATATTCAAAGTCTTTACACCAACCAAAATACCAGTTACTAAAGGAGACATTGAAGAAAATTGAGGGGCTTGGATATTCTCCTTGTACCGAAAGTGATGAGGTCATAGACCCCACAGAAGCGAGGCCTAATTCAATCATAATATTCGATGACGTGATGTTTGAGAAACAGGAGAAAATTCGTGCTTATTTTTCAAGAGGGAGACACAACTCAATTGATAGTTTCTATCTTTGCCAGTCTTTTGCTAAATGTCCAAAACATGGATTGCGCGACAATGCCAATTGCTTGATTATTTTCAAACAGGATGAGCTCAATTTGAAACATATATTCACCGATCATGTAAGTACCGACATGTCACTCGAAAAATTCAAAGAGATATGTAGCGTATGTTGGAAAGATAAATATGGATTCCTTATGATAAACAAAGACTGTGATATGAACAAAGGACGTTATCGCAAAGGTTTTGATAGTTATATATACATCTAACATGTATATATACTTTCATTTGAAATAGACAACCCGCTCAGCATGGACGTGGGTGTGAGTAACACGCTTAAAGAAAAACAACAATTGAAGAAAAAAATTTGGGAGTTAGCAAACGTTGTGAGGAAAAAATATATGGCTGTGAAATTGGGTAAAGCTGAAAATGATGAGATTCTAGATAATATGTTCAGGAATGTATCTAAACCTCTGGAGGAAATTGCGAAAAATGCTGAAATAATCAAACAAAATTCATTGGTTAAACCTAAAAGTATTGTTTCTACAGCAACACAAATGGAGAACATACCAATCCCAAATATTGTAACTGAAGGGGAAGAGTTCGTATATAACCCCCAAAATACTGAGGAGGATGTGTTTACCCTCGAACCTACTATCGATCAGATTCGTGAAGAATTCAGAAAACATAAGAAAGATAATGCAGAGGCTACAGAGGAGTTTCTCCAACAATACCCCACATTAGCACGTTATTACTTGGAAGGATTCCTATTGGATGATGATGTCAAGAAATACGATGATAGAATGGGATTGCAATATAATTCAACTTTAGACAAATGGTTCATGGGTAATCAACCTATAGAAATTGATAGTGAGAGTAATATAATTATCAAGGGTACTCCGTTCAAGGGTACCACAGGACTGTATAATTTGATATTTTACAGAGATGTTCTACCTGATACTTACACTGTGGAAGATGGGAAAAATTACAGTCAAATGATGGAAATGACTAGTGCCCATAGGCGTAATAACGATCCAGCTGATCGAATAAGAAACATTGTAAAATACAAAAATGTACTGAAACCTTTGATTAATTCCATGAAAAGACCCAGAGCCAAAACATACACTGGAAGTGCATATATCAAAAATGATATGCTTGAATATAACGAGAAACCTATCGAATATGTTTATTGGGATGACGTTAACGAAATTGTGGATAGACTGAGACTTCTTGTTGCATCCTCGCATGCAGGTAACCATAATCATCACAATGAGATAATCTCTATAATAGAAGAATTGATAGAGGCAGGGGTAATTGAACAAAAACCAGGTGTAAGACAAATTCATCTCAGTTATAAAGATGGTTTCAATGGATAAGTTTGGCAGAGCCTCCTCTTCCATGTGGATATATGATACAAATGTATTTAATAATAATTTCAAACAAGTTCACGGACAAGGATTATTCCTAACGAGCGATGGAAGTTATGATATGGAAAATCGTAGATTGTGCAACGTAAAATCACCGAATGATGATGGAGATGTTGCAAATAAAGTATATGTTGATAAATTAACACACAAACTGAATCTGAAAACGGAAACCAGTCTTAAAGATACCTTCAATGTTAGGGTTGATAATTTGATCAAAGATATCAACAAAGATCTGGATGAACATAACTTAACGAATGACAAGGTTATTCTCAACATTGATAAACATCTGATGGACATTCAGAATAAATATAATGGAATGGGGATCTATATAAAATCAGAGTATAAAACAATCAGTGATAGTGTGAGGGAAAACAGAAATGAATTGAAAGAGATCAATAACACATTTAACAGTGTGAACATGCGTCTAAATGACATTACTAGTAAAGTGGAGGCGTTAGAACGACGGATGACATCTGTGGAACCTTCTAAGAAGAGACCCTCATCATCCACAACAACAAAGCAGGGCTCTGTGAAACGTATATCTCCAAATCCTGTGAATATACCCAAAAAATTAATTCTACACTAGATTTCCACATTGATAAGATGAGTAGAGAACAAGTTGTGCATGAGCTTCATAAGCCGAGTAGGAAGAATTTCAAACGACGCAGAACGATCATAAAAGGTTTGGATGATTTGTGGCAAATGGATCTGGCAGAAATGGGTAATTACGCTCGTGAAAATAGAGGATTCAAATACATTTTGATTATGATCGATTGTTTCTCGAAATTTCTATGGACACGCCCGCTGAAAACGAAATCAGCCGAAGAAGTTCGGAAAGCGGTCAGTTCTATATTGCTAGAAGGACATCGTAAGCCTAGGAATCTGCAAAGCGATCAGGGAAAAGAATTCTTCAATAAACACTTTAACGATCTAATGAAGAAACATAATATCAATCATTATAATACGTATAGTGTGAAAAAAGCAGCCATTGCTGAACGTGTCATTCGAACGTTAAAGGAATCGCTCTACAAACATTTCAGTCTCAGCGGGAAATACAAATGGCTTGATATACTTGAAGAAACCACAGAAAAATATAATAAACGTAAACATAGTACTATAAATATGGCTCCAATAAAAGTGACGAAACAGATTGAGAGCGAGATATTGAAGCGATCCTACTCACACATCAAGTTAGCTCTGCCTCACAAATACAACGTTGGAGATGTGGTACGAATAAGTAAGGCTGAACATATTTTTGAGAAGGGATTTACGCCCAATTGGAGTACGGAATTATTTAAAATCATCAAAGTAAAAATTACCAACCCGGTCACATATCTACTAGAAGATATGACCAACGCACCAATCAGCGGCTGTTTCTATGAGGAAGAATTACAGAAAACAAAACAACCCGATGTGTATTTAGTCGAAAAAATATTACGAAAGAGGAGGGGTCAACAGTATGTGAAATGGTTGGGTCTAGATAATAATCACAACAGTTGGATCAATAATTCGGATCTCGTTCAATGAATCCATCATTGACCATTTGGAGATTATTAGGAACAAACAAATAGCTGGAATATTATTGACTCGAGGGTATGGTTATTATAATAGAACAAAAATTCCGTGAATATGAGGGTGAATCAAGAGTGAAGATTATAATATTTGAAACATATATTGTTAAGATTATACTTAAGTCTTTTGTATTGAGAAAATTTTGAAATTAATAAAAAATGTTATTTTGAGATCTTTGGTCTTTCTCCCTCCCCTCGTTAAATAACGTTGCAATCTTGAATTTTCATCAGTCTGTATGGAAGCGTACGTAGGAGAAGGTGTTCTCAATACGCTTATAAACAAGCTCCCGTTTGAACTTCATATTCCTGGTTATCAATTCTGTGGTCCCGGTACAAAATTAGAAGAACGGTTGAGAAGAGGAGATTCAGGTATCAATCCACTCGATAAAGCTTGCCGCCAACACGATATTTCATATCTGCGAAACGCTAGTTTGGAAGGACGTCACGAGGCGGATAAAATATTAGAGAACGCTGCTTGGCAACGTGTCAAATCTAAAGACACAAAATTTGGAGAAAGGATTGCCGCTTTCGGTGTAAATAAAATTATGAAGGCAAAGAGGAAATTGGGGATGGGTATGAGAAAGAAGGTTGGGTTCGGAAGTGCAATTGTCGATGGGGTGAGAAAAGTTATGAAGAATAAGTTTGACTCATCCAATCTGAAGAAAACATCCCAAACAGCGTTGAAAGTTGCACGAAAACAATTCAAAAAAGCGGGTGGTCGGAAAAATGTTCGGTTACCAAGAGTAATTCTTATTCCAAAGACTGGAGGATTTCTACCATTTTTAATACCTCTGTTTGCCGGCTTATCAGCTGCTGGAGCATTGGCGGGGGGTGGTGCAGGCATCGCTAAGGCCGTCAACGACAGCAAAGCAGCTCGGAAAACCTTGGAGGAAACGGAAAGACATAATAAAACAATGGAAGCTATAGCTTTGGGGAAACAAGGATCTGGTCTATATTTGAAAAAGTATCGCAAAGGTCTTGGTCTATATTTAAATAAACATCCAAAAAACTGTCAGTAAACCTACCCAGAAGACCTCTGACCGATCTCGATCTACGAAAACTAGCAAAAGCTCTGAAAATTCCCCATTTTAGAGGAGTATTCATGCGTGATGAACTGCCATCCAACGGACCATGGAAAAACGAGCGTGGAATAGTTAATTTAGATAGCTCGGACAATGGAGGCACTCACTGGGTTGGGTTTAATAAAGTCGGTGATATAGTTTTATATTATGATAGTTTTGGCAATCTACGCCCCCCTCGCGAACTAGTGGATTATTTCAAAAAGTGTAAGATATTATTCAATCACGATAATTTTCAACAATATAACACTTATAATTGTGGTCAGTTATGTTTAGATTTCCTCTCTAACTCTTCAGTTGTGCTCGACTAACCCTGCATTTATTAGTATATAAATAGATTGTTGGTAAAGTTTGCATCAATCATGTCTCAGACGTTCACTATCACGGGTAAGAGCTCCCGCTTATCTGTAGATTTCCACCCACCTATAGAACTAGATCCTCATTCATATTATTCTATCGCACTTGTTGGCTTGCATACGTACAATAGCATTCCGAACATTGAAGAAGGTTTTAATAAATTTTATTATAAAAATGTGAAGGGTGAGGAAGAAGTAGTAACTATACCTACGGGGTCCTACGAGTTGACAGACATTGAGGATTTCATACAAAGTGCAGTTTGTGGGATAGGAGTGAAGCAAGAAGAACGTGACCGGAAATTATCAATAAAATCTAACAACAACACTCTACACACAGAGCTGAAGAGTGATTTTGAAGTGAATTTTATTCCTAAAGATAGTATAAGCGAACTGTTGGGATTCAGCAAAAAGAAATTGACATCTCGCGAACTACACGTATCTGATCGACCTATAAACATAATCAAAGTTCAAACAATACGTGTTGAGTGTAACTTAACCGCAGGAGCATATTATAACAATAAGATAGCTCATACGATATATGAGTTCTCACCTCTTGTACCACCTGGGTTTTCCATTGATATAGAGCCGAAGAATCTTATTTATCTACCGGTCATCAGCAAGACGTCCTTCGATAACATCACGCTGAATATTTTAGATCAGAATTGGAAACCGGTAAATTTTCGTGGAGAAGAAATTATTATACGATTGGAATTGAAAAAGATCGTTAGGGATTATACCTCACAACAATAAATAATAATCCAATACTCACCACCACTCATTATATGGAAGGAATTCAACTGAGAAGGTTGCAGTAGCCATCACTTGAGAACATGGGTTTGGATTTCAGCAATAAAAGACATCTCCATAGTGGTCATCAGTCATTATCTACAACGAGCTCGAGGGAGAAGGTTGCTTCTGCATCACTATCATTGGAAAATATCAATTTTTTGAAGTCCCTTGGTTACAATGTCGGAAAAACTTCAAATATTCAACGAGCCAAACTTCAATGAAGACATCATCCGAGAAGAAACTCATACCTACTATCCCCACACAACATCTTTTGGCAACAGCGATGAAATTGAGATATTAATCAATCAACAAGATGTGTTGGTAGATTTGGCCTCGTCTGCTTTATTCATCGAGGCAGAATTCCAGCCAGAAGCAAGTGGTGATGGTGAATGTAAACTAACGAATAATTTCGGAGCGTTTCTCTTCGAATATATCAGTTATGAATTGAATGGAAAAGAGATAGACAAAGTACGTGATCCTGGTATTGTCAGCACCATCAGAGCTTATCTAACATATGCCAAACATGAATCTATACCTCTAGCTATTTCTGGATGGTCATTTAAGGATGTATTGAGTTCAGTCTACAATAATAAAATCAATTTATGGATACCGTTGAATTTTCTACTAGGCCTATTCATTGACTATAACAAAGTTTTGAGTGGAAAACATAAGCTGCGCTTGATAAGGTCTCGAACCGATAACGATTGCTATACTAATAGCACAGGCACGAAAACGGCTAAAATAAATGTGAAGACGATAGCATTAAAAGTGCGACATGTGTTTCCAAGTGATCAAGTTAAATTTCAAATGTTGGGGAATTTGAGTGCTGAGAAGCCTATTTTGATTCCATTCCGTAGTTGGGATCTGCATGAAAATCCGTTGATGAAGGAGAGCACTCGCGACATTTGGGCTGTTAAAACTTCAATGAATTTGGAACGACCCAGATATGTGATTCTAGCTTTCCAAACTGATCGAAAAAATAATCCTGTTAAGCACAGTGCATATTTCGATAATATAAACTTGCTAAATGTTAAATTATACTTGAATTCAGAGTGTTATCCATATGAAGCAATGAAATTGAATTTCACCGACCAGCAATACGTGGAAGCATACCAGATGTACTATGATTTCCAGAAATCATTTTCAAATAAAATAATAAGCGAACCCATGTTAGATTATATAGCATTCAAGAATAGAGCAATTTTTGTGATTGACTGTTCAAAACAAAACGATGCTATAAAGTCATCAACAGTTGACGTCAAACTAGAGATGGAAAGTTTCCTGAATTTCCCCAAAAACACCAGGGCTTATTGCATCATCATTAACGATCGTATAATGGAGCATTCTCCGATTACAGGATCAGTTCGGAATTTGGTGTGAAGAACCAGGTGATGAATCATAATGTTATAATTTATGTTCTAAATGATGTACTATCAAAATGTATCTTTCCCAATAAATGTTATTATTATTATTATATTTGATATTTTATTTCTCAAACGGTAGGTGGTGATGTAAACATCCGACGATCATAGTTTGTAAACTATGGTAGTCGGTTGCTGGAAATGAAACAAATTGAAACAACTAGTGACGTTATCAGTCAGTTATCAACGTTTGCAATGACATCGAAACGGAGAGTTACCCCCCACCCTCACTATTCACGTTCACGTTCTCACGTATGTAAGAGAGAATCATTTCAGAAAATGTTCAGTTATAAAAATGAACTTAGCAGCGTGCGTTCGTGATTCAAATGTGGCTACATGGTCCACCAACAATTTTATTAAGTTAACAGTTAATGAAGTGTGTCTAAAATTTGGGATCGATATAAGAAACGATAAAAGAAACTATTTATTTTGGAATATTCAACTAAACCAACGCGTTCTGATGAATGAAGATCTATTGGATTGGTTAGGTTATCGCGGCAAAAAATATCATGCTAAAAAGGGTGTTATAACAAGATTGTTGAGGAAAAACCCGCATATACACCATTTAGAAATTTGTGATAAGACTGATGCACGAAAGAAATATTATGTTCTAGATGCTATTGATTTCGAATCATTATTGATGCAAATGCGAACTCCTAAAGTCATCGAGTTACGTGAACTGTTTTCGTTAATGAAATTTATTATGATGAAATATTGTGAGTACGAGAAATTCTATGAACAACAAGAACGTCAAAGAGCTGAGGAACGTGAATGTCTTGCGAAAGAACGATCTCAACGCTTATCTCAACAAATTCAAATGAATGTTATCACCTTACGGAATAACATTGCACCAAATATTGTTCCACCTCCTATAAATTTCGGAAAGAGACGAAATTTAGGTAATTACTTTGTTTTTTATAATAAAATTTATATAATATATATTATTTAGGATTATATCGAACATCGAATGATATGAGACCAGAATGGTACCTAATGCGTCGACAGGAGGATGGTTGGCGTGATGCCGACAGAAAATTACAAAATCGGGGAATGCGATTAATACGTAAATGGTCTAACATATCTCATGCTATCGATATTGGTAACGAAGTGAAACAGAATTTCCGCCGCGATTTGAAATGGTATGCAAGAGGAAATATTATTCATGCCGCAGAAGAAGAAGAGGGGAGTGAACAATTGATTGGTGATATCAACATCGAGTCATTGATAGAATGTGTTATCAATCACAAAAATAAAGCTTATGAACTAGCAAATGATAATGTCAATATATTATTATAATTATCATTCCTTTTGTTTTATTAAAACACTTATATCTTCATACAATCATTTATTTACATGGTAAATAGCCTTCTTTACATATTTAACAAACATTTTCAACATTAGTACTGATAAAGAAGATAAAATTGCATACAAAATTGCGAAAATTTTAGAAATTTCTTCGTCTAGTGAGGATGATGTACGTGTGGATGGTGTTGATATTGTCTTTTGTATGACATGTGGTAAACATGATGATTGTTGGAGCAATTGCCATTCAGCCATATCTCCCTCACTCCGATCAAAGAATAAAAGTTTAAGTTTATAATGTATGGTGGTACGATTATCTTGAGGAATGTTGAATGCGAATACCTCTAATTGATTACCGTTGATTTTTCTAAAATTCATCGGAATCCATTCGGTACGGTTACACCCCCCACCACCATCGGTTGCAACATCCTTCAGACAAATATAAATGCGCTCAACGTGTTGGGGAACGTTCGCGTATAGAATACCATTCAGAATTGTGGTTAGAATCACGAAATTTGTTTTTAACATCCCCACTCCCATCATTATCTTCACTTTTTGCACTTGTAAATGTATTCAACAGTCTTATAACTTTTATTTTATCTTCGTAAAAATTCAAGTCTCTTCTTAGTTCATGAACTTTCTCCACAAATTTTCTAAGTATACGTGTGTATTCTTCAAAAGATATATGCATAATGACACATTTACAAACTTACTGGATATCTTTATCATAACCTCCAACTATTCACATTTACACATAGAGTATCATTATTATTACTCGCATTTCATTCCTCATCTGACCATCATAGTTCGTGAACGATGATGACGTCATCATCGTTCGTAAACTATGGTCGCCGGGTTGAATCAGTTACTGTCATTGGCTTGAAGCAGTGACGTCATCATCGTTCGTGAACTATGGTCGCCGGATTGAATCAGTTACTGTCATCGGTTCGAAGCAGTGACGTCATCATCGTTCGTAAACTATGGTCGCCGGATTGAAACAATGACAAAGCAGTCTTTGTCACGTGGTGGTGACACCTACACGAAGCAGCCTGTACCTTCGGTCCGCCATGACATCTGTCACTTGACACCTACAAGAAGCAGCCTGTACCTTTAGCTCACCATGACAGCTGTCACGTGTTGGTGACACCTACACGAAGCAACCTGTACCTTTGGTTCACCATGACAGCTGTCATGTGGTGGCGACATCTCCATGAAGCAGCCTGTACCTTTAGCTCACCATGACAGCTGTCACGTGGTGGTGACATCTCCATGAAGCAGCCTGTACCGTTGGTCCGCCATGACAGCTGCCATGTGGTGGCGACATCTCCATGAAGCAGCCTGTACCCAAGGGTCGCCATGACAGCTGTCACGTGGTGGCGACATCTCCACGAAGCATTCTGTACCTTCGATGACAGCTGTCACGTGATGGTGACATCTCCATGAAGCAGCCTGTACCTTTGGACCAAAGGTACAGATTGCTTCCTAGAGGTGGCGGAGCCCCCTCCACGAAGCAGTCTGTACCTTGGGTTCGCCATGACAGCTGTACCTTATGGTCGCCATGACAGCTGGACCTTATGGTAGCCATGACAGCTGTACCTCATGCTTACCATGACAGCTGGACCTTATGGTCGCCATGACAGCTGGTCCTTATGGTCGCCATGACAGCTGTCACTTGGTGGTGACACCTACACGAAGCAACCTGTACCTTATGATTGCCATGACAGCTGGTCCTTATGGTCGCCATGACAGCTGGTCCTTATGCCCGCCATGACAGCTGGTCCTTATTGCTTCCTAGAGGTGGCGGAGCCCCCTCCACGAAGCAGTCTGTACCTTAGGTCCGCCATGACAGCTGGTCTTTATGGCCGCCATGACAGCTGGTCCTTATGCCCACCATGACAGCTGGTCCTTATGGTCACCATGACAGCTGGACCTTATGGTCGCCATGACAGCTGGTCCTTATGCCCACCATGACAGCTGGACCTTATGCTCACCATGACAGCTGGACCTTATGGTCGCCATGACAGCTGGTTCTTATGGTCGCCATGACAGCTGGTTCTTATGGTCGCCATGATAGCTGGTTCTTATGATCGCCATGACAGCTGGACCTTATGGTCGCCATGACAGCTGGTCCTTATGGCCGCCATGACAGCTGGTCCTTATGCCCACCATGACAGCTGGTCCTTATGGTCGCCATGACAGCTGGTCCTTATGGACGCCATGACAGCTGGTTCTTATGGACGCCATGACAGCTGGTTCTTATGGCCGCCATGACAGCTGGTCCTTATGGACGCCATGACAGCTGGTCCTTATGGTAGCCATGACAGCTGGTCCTTATGGTAGCCATGACAGCTGGTTCTTATGCTCGCCATGACAGCTGGACCTTATGGTCGCCATGACAGTTGGACCTTAGGGCCGCCATGCTGCCATGTGTTAGTCACGTGACTCTGTACATGTGACACACTTTTTGAACACACCCTGTATACTCTTTACAAATAAAATAAAATCCTTATCACCTACATCCTTTCAAAACTGATAAGGACGAGCTCATGCACCGGATGCACATCGACAGCTAGACCGGAAGTGGAGACCGGATATCCTGAGCCCGAACTCGTCATGTTCATCTACTAGTAAGCATAATTCGATTATTTTCAATTTCATGCTAAAATAACAGTTTTCAAAATGGAGGATTCTATAAACACAACTGAACTTGTTAGGAAACGCAGTGCAATTAAAGCTTCTCTAACCAGATTCATAAACTATCTCAATAGTATAGATTATGACAATATTGATTCGATAAATGTTGAAATGAATTTACGTCTTGAGAAAATAAAGTCATTGTTCAATAAATTTGATGACATAAATTAGCCATTAGACATGCTCGACTATGTAACAACTCAGACTTACACAAAAGAACGCGATGTTTTTGAAAATTTATTCTTTTCTACAGTTGCTAGAGCAAAAAAGATTTTAGAATCGAATGGAAATCGTAGTGAAGCGTCATTCTTAGTAACTCACACAAATAATCCAACAAACTTAAATCCTTGGAATAGTTATACAGTATCGGAAAGTATTTATCTTGGGTATGGTGGTTTCATGAGAGCGTAAATAATAGCTTGTTATATGTTGAGAGAGCATTACAATTTCAGGGCGATCAGCTCAGGACGTAGGACGTCAGTATCATACCAGCACCAGTCGGGAGAATGTGCGAGTCGCTGTATACGCCTCGGGTGGGGTAAGAGGAGGGGCGCACAGCAGTGCGTCTCTCTTGTTTATGTGGTATTATCATATCATTGCGTTCCTTGTTGCACGTGTAGATTTATGTCTATACCCCAGAAGAATTGTTTCCGATACTGTATACAGAATGGCACAAAACCTAAATTACCAGACATTAGTATTCCAATATTTGATGGTCACATAGAAAATTGGATGTCATTTTATAAATTATTTACGTCGTTAATTCATCAAAATACATTGCTATCAGATATACATAAATTACACTATTTACGCCTGTCTCTTAAAGGTGAGGCAGTTAAAATATTGCAATCTTTGCATAATACAGCCGCGAGTTATCAAATCGCGTGGGATCTACTGAGTGATCGATACGAAAATAAAAAAATACGTGTGGCACTCGGGGACTGCCGCGGTAAAGCTATTGCATAGAATTTTTTATCAACTTATACAATTATAATTATTTATTTATTTTTTATTTATGCAGTATTTTTTTCTTTGATATCAATTCAAGTTTTTTCTGTGATATTAATTCAAGTTACACTTTTTGAGCGTGGTGACCGATAAGAAAACACATTTTTTTCTTTTATTGAATAAATGATAAGTTAATATAGTTTAAAATATTTTTATTATCTTACAATACATGTAGGTTATTCAGGAATTTTTACCATTGAAACTATAGGTTTATGGTAACTGAAATAAGAAACATAAGTTTGAGACTTGATATCCTCTAAATATCTGGAAAATGCCGCGTCAATGGTGGTCCCATATTTTGTTGTGGATTCTTGTGGATCATTATTCATTTTCAAATTCAATTTTTCCGAAAGAAAAGTTGTCAACCGCTCTGATTTTTTTATCAGCGAAGTTGATGTTGAAATCGCCAGCCAAGATAAGTGAAAATTTATTACCATTTGTACCAAGTATTTTCGACCCTTCTTCAGTGTACTCCAGTAAAGTGCGATGAATAAAATGCTCTACCTCGTCCAATTTTGGATTCGGAGAAATGTAAATTGCTATCATGGCTATGTGTAGGCCATTTCTAAGTTTGCATAAGCACGCACAAATATCTTCAACAAATGAGCGCCTAACATTAACATCGCTAACGTGTGCAATATTTATTTCAATATTCGTAGTCATAATATTAGTATTCGTAGTCATAATATTAGTAACATTATTATTATTTTGGTAAATAGCTACCCCACCTGTTGTGTTTGTACTTGTTGTTGTAATCAGTAAATAAAACTATTCAAGCTTTATACTTTTTAATAAAGTGAATGAATGTAAACAATGCTAAGAACTGTCATGTTATATAAACAAACAAAAAAACAACACATAGCAACGAAGCTGAACACAGAGCAAAGTAATGAATAGAAAATAGATTCTGATTCAACTCCAACCATATGCCGGCCACCATTGAAACGTTTGCCTTTCCATAAAAAAAATATTTCAAATATTGTCACTGGCACTTTCAATTGGTATCACACACAATTTTGTAACAGGTCGTTGAAAAATTCCTGTAACTGTTTTCACATTGGCGGATCGAACGACACCATCAGGACCTTTGAAAACTTGATCGATTCTGCCCATTGGCCAAACAGCGGAACGTGTATTTTCACCTTTAATCAGCACTAAAACGCCGGGCAGTATTGCATTTGGAAAAGGTTTTGTCCATTTTTGTCTTGTTTGAAGCTCACTTATATATTCCTTGACCCAAAATGTTGGGCTAGCTGTTGAATTCGTTGATAACGTGAGAGCTTGGTTTCCTTGATGTCTTGTAAGTCGAGATCAACCATGGCCCTGAAGCTTTCTCCAATGAGGAAATGCGCTGGTGTAAGTGCATTAGGATTGGAAGGATTGTCGGATAATGGATGAAGTGGTCATGAATTAAGACATGCTTCTACTTGGCACATTAAAGTATTCAATTCCTCATATGTCAAACAGGATGTTTTTAAAATCTTTTTAAGATGTGACTTGACAGATTTTATGTTTGATTCCCAGAGCCCGCCAAAATTTGGAGCTCTTGGGGGAATAAATTTCCAAGTAATATTGTAATCTTGCAATGAATCGTAAATTTTTGAAAAGCTTGATTTCAAAAAAGCACGCATTTCCAAAATTTCATTTTTTTGCCCCTACGAAATTAGAACCGTTGTCGGAGTAAATTCTATTAGGCTTACCTCTACGGGATATTATAAATCGTCTCAATGCTGCAATGAAACGCTCAGTGGACAGATTTCCTACGAGCTCTAGATGAATGGCTTTCCTTACAAAGCAGACAAATAGACATATATAACATTTATAAGTTTTTCCACCACGTCTGCGATCATGTTTTACGTTTATTGGACCTGCGTAGTCGATACCAAATTTCAAAAAAACACGAGCAGGGGTGAGGCGAGCAGATGGTAGATCACCCATAATATATTGTTCCGGTTTTGGGTTGTATTTGTAACAAATTACGCATTTTCGTATGATGGATTTTGCGAGACTTTTGCCATTTATTGGCCAGAATCTTTCCCGAATACTTGCTAAAGTTAAATTGGTGCCACCATGAAGTGTGTTAAGGTGCTCTTGACGAACAATTAGATCAGTTAAGCAATGTTTGAGAGGTGATACTATAGGATGCTTTTTGTCATTCGTGAAATTAGAGTGCCTTATGCGTCCTCCGACACGTAATACGCCATCTGAATCGAGAAAAACATTGAGGGGTTAAGCTTACTCGACTTATTAATGCATTTGTTATTTTGAATATCTTTGATTTCTGATGCGAAATGTCTCCTTTGAACTAATTTCACTAAATAAATCAAAGCATTGTCCAATTCATGGGCAGTTTGATGCAAGGAAATTGCAGTTTCCCTACCAGCAATCAATGATTGTTTCGAGGAATGTAAAACAAATCGTAACATATATGCGAAAACCCTCTTCAATTTCGTTAGAGATGAGTATTTTGAAAATAACTTTTCGACAAAATCATCTGGGACTATTATTAAAGATATCACCTTTTCTTTCAATTCAACATTATTTGAATTCTTTAAATTGAATGATGATTTAGGCCAAAGATTTTGATTTTTGGCTAGAAACTGTGGACCTTCCCACCACAAAGCGTTATTTTTTAAATCAATGGGAAACTTGACGCCTCGAGAGAGGATGTCAGCAGGGTTCTGTTCACCAGGTATATGGAACCAATCTGCCTTGTTTGTCAAGTTTTGAATATGTGAGAGGCGATTAGCAACGAAAATCTTGTAGTCATTTGGATGACCCTTTATCCATGCAAGTGCGATACTTGAATCAGTCCAATAAAAGTATTTATTGACATGAATACATAACGAGGACTTCACCTTATCAACTAGTTTTGCTACTAGAAACGCTGCGCACAACTCCAAACGGGGAATGGTAACAGTTTTAAGTGGAGCTACTCTAGATTTAGCGCAAAGTAACCTAGTTTGCCAGTTTCCCGAAGGATCTAAATAGCGCAGATAAACGCATCCGCCATAACCGACCTTAGGAGCGTCAGCAAAACTATGAATTTGGACTTCAACAGGATCTTTACATACTGCTTGACGACAAACTTGAATGTAATTTATTTGATTGATGTTGGAGAATAAATTGCAACATTGCGTATGAAGAGACTCTGGAAGAGTTTCGTCCCATTCCAGTTTGAGCTGCCACAGGTTCTGGAAAATAATTTTTGCGTTGATGATAATAGGACCTAAGATTCCTAGAGGGTCAAAAATCCGAGATACAAACGACAATACATTTCTTTTCGTGAAATTGAATTTTGGATTGAAATGTATACAAGAATATTTGAGCACATCCTCTTGGGGCTTCCACAATAACCCTAGACAATTGACGCTCGAAATAAAATCTATGGAAGTACTAGACATTTCATTTGTGAAAACACCTAGTTCTTGAAGTATTTGAGTATCATTGGATACCCATCTGTGAAGTTCAAAACCTCCAGATTGTAAAATATTGATGGTGTCCTTGCAAACACTCGACAATTCAATAACATTACTACCTCCAGAGATGAAATCATCGACGTAAAAATCGCGTAGCATAAGGCGTGACGCCTCGGGCCAAGATTTTGCATTCGATTGTGCTAAATAACGTAGTGTTTTGATCGCTTGGTAAGAGACTGAAGCAGTGCCATATGTGATGGTATTCAACTGGAATGTTTCTATTTCATGTTCTTCCTTTTCTCTCCACAAAATCGTTTGAAATGTTCTATCACTTTCTGCAATTAATACTTGACGATACATTTTTTGTATGTCAGCAATTATTACGATATTGTGAAGTCTGAATCTTAAAATTATAGAAATCAGATCGTCTTGTAAAGTTGGACCAACCATCAAAACATCGTTTAGAGAAATTCCAAAATCGGATTTAGCCGATCCGTCAAACACAACGCGAATTTTAGAGTTTGAGTCTTGCTGTTTAAAAACAGCATGATGCGGTAAGTAATATCGTGGTGTGATGGTTTTATCGTGAAGCTTCGACATGTGACCTGGCTGAATGTATTCGTTCATGAATTTGCAATATTGCAATTTCAAAGAAGTGTTGTTACGGAACCTTCTTTCTAGATATTTAAATCTGCTCAGGGCAGTTTGATAGGAGCTACCGAGTTTGGAAACATTGAGACTGAATGGTAAGTTCACGATGAAACGACCATCTGAGTTGCGTCTTATCGTTTTATTGAACTGTCTTTCACAAGCTATTTCTTCTGCAGAATATAGTGCTTTTTCGTTAATTAGAAGTTCTTCGATATCCCAAAAGTTTGCTTGCTGATCATGAACTTTATCAAGATACTCGTTCTTCGATCGAAAAAAGGTTGTAAAACAATTTGACGATCAACAGGTCGTGAAATGTTGAAATCAGGATCTGCCAACTTTGAGTTTAGTGGTATTTCTAATAATTCCCAACTAATGGTTGTATTGGGTAAATTATCGGTTATCTTTGGTAAGACTAAGCAAGGTATTTCTGAATGAAATCCGCTATTGATTGAATAGATGTCTAAGTCAATCATTTTGGCTGAACTTGTGACACAATGATTTATTCCACTTATAGAAAATTTGGTTGGTTTTGGCTGTAAACCCAATTGTTCAATTAACTTTTCTGTGATTGTGAAGCATTATTGAATTTGTCATTAACTTGAATCATGACTGTGGATAATAGGACGAATAAATTTGTTGAACAATGAAAATTAATAGACGTCTGATGTGAGTTGTCAGCATCTTCTTGATGCAAAAGCGTGTTGTGATGACCGCCGCATTTTTTACAAGAGCCTCTTTGACAATTCTTAAAATCGTGATTTTTGCGTAAGCAATTGTGACAAACGCGTTTTGTGGTAAGAGCACTAAATCTGTCTCTAATATCTAAATTGAGAAATTTCGAACAGTTATAAATAAGATGCTTAGGATCAGCACAAAATGTACACAATGATGTATGATGAGCCTTATCCTTGTCTACCGTCATGTGAACCCTTGTAGTTATTTTAACTTTAGAATCAACTGTCTTTATCGGCTGTAACGCTTCCAAAAACTGACATCTTTGTCTCATAAATGTGATTAATTCGTTGACAGTAGGTAAGTATTAAAAATACATCCCAAGAATCTACTGGTTGATTGAGGGATTTTAAGGCACGTATATGCTTCTGAAAATCATCTAATAGAGTACGTAAGTTGGTTTTTGATTCTTTAGCAATGGACTGTAGATTGAAAAGTGACGTTACGTGATAATTTATTATCACCTTTTTGTTTTCGTATCTATCTTTGAGTAAATCCCAAGCTATTTTATAACTTGTTGATGTATTGGGTAAAGATTGCAAAATATTGGCTGCATCACCCTTTAAAGCTGAGCGTAAATAATGCAATTTATGAATGTCAGGTAGATCGGGACAGCTATAATAAGTGACGTGAAAAGTTCGAAAAAGGAAGTCCAATTTTCAACATGACCATCAAAGGTAGGGATATGAATCTCCGGTAACTTTGATTTGACCGTTTGATTGGTTTGAATCATACCGCGTTGCTCGTGTAAATTTTCCACTGAATGATACAATTGCTCTGGTGTACTTAGGACATCAACTGATTCAATTATTCTTTTAACCTTAGCCTATGTAGTTTCAAATAAGTCTCTTTCATGGGAATGTGAATCTAAGAGTTTATCATATAATTCTAATATCTCTAATTGTGAGTTCACATCATCAAATTTATCATATAATAATTCCGCCCTTTCCATACGTAATTTAAGTTCATTGATATCTGGTTCCTGTTTAGAATGTTCAATATTCGTCACGTACGTATTGAATTTAGTAAGTGCAGATTTTAATATGCCACGCTTTTTGATGTTTTCAATTTTAATATCACGACCTTCCATGTTTGACAAATGAGTACTAAAATGATAATGAGTATGATAACATGAGCCAATAGTAATTGAGTAATGAAGCAAAGCTGATTGCAATTGCCTTAAAACCAGAACACCTGAGTTTAGGTTTGTTGGATACATGGAATAAGGGGAATAGAAAGGATACACCTACTTGTGAATTCAAGCGATTGTAGTGCCGTTTGTAGAATATGGCAGTATTTTAATCTGACTTGCTCTCTTGTAATTGTAGTTGCCGGAATGATGGCTGATGTACACCAAAACCTTTCGTAGGGTAGATCGATTTTTTCGGGAGATCGGCGTGCTGCGCTGTTGTCAAAAATGCACTTTAATCCTGTCTGATTCGACAGATCCGGCTCGAATGGACCATAATGTTGTGTTTGTACTTGTTGTTGTAATCAGTAAGTAAAACTATTCAAGCTTTATACTTTTTAATAAAGTGAATGAATGTAAACAATGCTAAAAACTGTCATGTTATATAAACAAATAAAAAAACAACACATAGCAACGAAGCTGAACACAGAGCAAAGTAATGAATAGAAAATAGATTCTGATTCAACTCCAACCACCACTTTTTGAAAAAGTATCTCGTTTGAATTGAACAATACAATTGAAATTAGGTATTTCAATCGGATTATCATGCGCCAAAACACAAATTTTACGCGTACAGCTATCCACCAGCAACTGCTATTCACTGTTGTGGCATTATAAAGATATGATAGATACCTATACACCTATATACTTTCTCACAAACAGCTGCTTACGTATTCGTCCGATTTCAGAGCAGCTCGTCTCGATCCGTGCGAGCTTCGTACAGTCGTACCATATACATGCACGTTAAGCGAACGCTCGGCCGAGCTACATGGTAGGCGGAGTGGAGGGTGTTTGGTTTTATTTTCGTTACGGAATTTTTTGATTCGGTCGCCGCGCTCAAAGCCTGCGATAAAAGCTATGCAAATGCAATAGCTTGAAAGCTCATGTCTAATTATCACATTTCGGCTGTTCTGAATTTATCTTCAGTAACTAAAGAATCAAAGGTTCATTTGCGTAATCTATTGATTTTCATAAACATCTAAGAGCGCTTAGTTTTAGGGCATCCTATAGAACAATGGGCCAGGTAGCTCAGTGGTAGAAGAATCGATGTTCTAATCACTGTGGGTGCTGGTCGCGGGTTCGAATCCTGCGACTGCTGTCAAGCCCAAGTGTTATCGACACTACCCTGGTTGCAGGTTAGGCCTACCACACGAAAAGGAGTGTTTAGTGGGTATATCTGAGGTGATTAAGTTCGGGACTCATGGACTCTCACGCTACCTTATGGGATGTAACAAGACCATAAGGTGCCCATAAAGCGTTTCAACCACCTCCCAACAAAAAAAAAGAACAATGGAATGTACTGCGTGATCGATACGAAAATAAAAAGCTTATGTCTAATATATCTATGGTTTCGGCGTTTAGGTAGTGTAAATTCATAATCCTTCGGAAGTTGGAGAATAAAATCAAGTTTTACACAAAACTTTTAACATTTAATTTAAAAATGCTGACAAATTGTTTCACCACACTGTGGCATTATCAAAGCGAGGAGTTATCAACTAAAGCTAAATCTAAAAGTATGTCCTTAAATATCAGGGATCAGAATGTGGTACAAATTGAGGGATGGAGGTGGATAATGGTGGGAGTGTGTTTACAAAATTGTTAACAAGCGGTGAATTATATGTGTCGATTTGATCATTTAATATTACATTATTAATGTTTTTTGAGTGTTTCAATATTTCTATGGATTCTAATATATTAAGTTTATGTCCTTTTTCCTGAATATGTAGAATATCAGGATTAAGGGTGAAATTGTGGTTATGTTCTAACAGGTGATTTGCATAATTAGAGTCTTCTTTTTTGAGCCTGTAACTTCTCAAATGTTCATTGAACCTTACGCTGAAACTGCGTCCAGTTTGTCCTATGTACAAAGCACTACAGTCATCACATCTCAGTCTGTAAACTCCAGATGTGATGACTGTAGTGCTTTGTACATAGGACAAACTGGACGCAGTTTCAGCGTAAGGTTCAAAGAACATTTGAGAAGTTACAGGTTCAAAAAAGAAGACTCTAATTACGCAAATCACCTGTTAGAACATAACCACAATTTCACCCTTAATCCTGATATTCTACATATTCAGGAAAAAGGACATAAACTTAATATATTAGAATCCATAGAAATATTGAAACACTCAAAAAACAATAATAATTTAATATTAAATGATCAAATCGACACATATAATTCACCGCTTGTTAACAATTTTGTAAACACACTCCCACCATTATCCACCCCCATCCCTCAATTTGTACCACATTCTGATCCCTGATATTTAAGGACGTACTTTTAGATTTAGCTTTAGTTGATAACTCCTCGCTTTTATAAGCCACAGTGTGGTGAAACAATTTGTCAGCATTTTTAAATTAAATGTTAAAAGTTTTGTGTAAAATTTGAGTTTTATTCTCCTACTTCCGAAGACTTATGTCTAATTATCACATTTCGGCTATTCTGAATTTATCTTCAGTAAGTAAAGAATCAAAGGTTCATTTGCGTAATCTATTGGATTTCATAAACATCTAAGAGCACTTGAAGTTTTAGGGCATCCTATAGAACAATGGGATTTACTTATTGTCCATATTATATCCTCTAAATTTGATACAACTTACAGAGAATGAAAACACGAAAATACAAGTAACAAAGAGTATGCTTAAATTGATAAATTAACAGAATTTCTCAAGCAAAGCACTTCTGGTAATTGTTTTTCTAGCACGGAAAAGCAAATACAAAATCAGTTAACGTCATTTTGGCAGATCGAAGTAGTTCTCAATCAAAGGCAGCACTTTTTTCTCAAGAAGAAATTGATTGTGAAACACATTTTGAAAATACTGTAACACGAAATTTCGATGGTCGTTTCGTCGTCAAACTTCCCTTCAAACAAAACAATTCTCTGTTAGGTAATTCATATCAAACAGCCTTCAATCGATTCAACATTGATCGAATGTTTCGTAATAATAAAATGTTGAAAGAGCAATATAGTTCATTTATGCAAGAGTAAATAGCACTAGATCATATGTCTAAAGTTCTAAATATCAAAAAGAGAGATTCTGAACAACATTTTCTTCCACACCATGGAGTGTTCAAGGAAGAAAGTATCACATCGAAAATACGAGTCGTATTCGACGGTTCCGCGAAAACCGACAGCGAATTATCTTCAAACGATACACTCGTGATAGAACCGACATTGCAAGATGATCTCTTGTCAATCGTGCTAAGATTCAGAATACATAAGGTCGTAGTTACGGCTGACATCTTCATTTTGATTCTTACCCAAACACAGCTAATACCATACTCAATGACTTTAACGTTGATGATCTCATCACTGGTGGAAGAAACATTTTAGAAGTAATATCAAATTGTAACAACATTATCAAAATTCTCCACTCTGGTGGTTTTGAAATTCGGAATTGGATCTCAAACGGAAATAATATTCTGAAAGCATTATCAATTTCCATAACCGATTCGTCAACACTCAACATCAAACGTGGTGAAGGTGTGAAATGTTTAGGATTATTATGGATTCCTGAAAGGAATTCTTTCAAATACACGATACAAATTTCAAATTCTCAAAAAAATCCAGTAACGATTTTATTTTAGGTTCGTTAATAATAAACTCAAAATTGATAATACAACGCCTTTGGCAATTGAACCTCAATTGGGACGAATCTATACCAATGACTTTACATACAGAATGGATACAATTTATTACAAATTCTCAACAAATAAATAATGTCGAATTCAATAGGCACGTTATTTGTAATGATCCAATTCAGACAGAAATTACATGGCTTTGCTGATTCATCAGAATTAGCTTATGGAGGTTGTGTTTACTTACGATCTTTAGATAATTTTGGTAAATGGCATATACACATATTGTGTGCAAAGAGTAAAGTTGCTCCTTTGAAAACAATCACTATACCCAAACTTGAATTATGTGCTTCATTACTTCTTCGTAAGCTCATGCATAAAGTCAAGACATCTTTAAGGGTTAAAATAAATAAGTGTTTCTATTGGTCAGATTCAACCATAACAGTTTCTTGGATTAAAGGTAGCCCTAATGAATTCAAAATATTTGTAGCCAATCGCGCGGCAATAATTCAATCTTTAACGAAAAAGTCAGAATGGGCTTATGTTAATACACATGATAACCCTGCTGATATTATATCACGTGGTGTTAAGTCAGCTGATGAATTAATAAATAACAAAAAATGGTGGAATGGTCTGTCTTTTCTCTATGAAGAGGAAAAGAATTGGCCTAATAGTCTTGATGTTGATATGAAGTATACTAATAAGATTCTTGACCCAGTATGAATTATATATAAAAATTCTCGGGAAATAGGTCACAATAACACTTTGTTTTAACTATTCGTCTTTACGTACGTTTCGGTCTCACGACCATCATCAGAAGACTCACTATGTCAAAAAAGGGGGTTTATTAAAACTAATTATAAAACAAGCGTCCAAATCGCACAATTTAACTTCAATTAAAAGAGCCCACGCCGTCGAAACGAACAGAACCACGAATAATCGAAATTGTATCGTCAGAATTAATGTATAAAAAATTATTTTTTGTAGTAAGAATCCGCTATTCAGTAATATTATTAAAATATATGAGTGCATATTGATTGGTATTCTCACAACAAATGAGAAGAACGAAGTTATTTGTCAAGTATCTACTTTCGAAACCAGATGTGTAGGATTTATGACATGGCACTTAAGAAAGGTTTCAGACCTGTACTGGGAAATAACATTACGAATTCTTCCTAAAAACATTTTCTACACTTATAAAGACGTATGTAAGAATTTGCAAGAGATTATTTAATCAAATTAGTATAAATATGACTTAGATTTTGTGTGTCTACCCTATGATTTACAGATTTCGGGTCCCGTTTTATGTGAATCATCTCCAGGATAGATCTTTTATAATAATTGGTTTCCTTAGTTAAGATATTAACATTTTTGTAATCAAATTGATGGTTATAATCAAAGCAATGCTTAGCAAGGGCGGTGGAATTTTCTAAGTTGTTATTTCTTGTGCTATATTTATGGCCGTACATTCTTTTTTGTAAATATTGTTTAGAGATTCCAGTATAGGTTCCATCACAATCTAGACAATTCAATTTATACACTGTGTGGGTTTGTTTATCTTTGGGTATTAAAGGTTTTAGATTTGAGAAATATTTTCCAACACAGTTAGTAGGTTTATGCGCAACATTTATATCGTACTTTTTCAAACATTTTTTGATTTTCTCTGAGGTCTCCGGAATGTAAGGTAGAGTTATAAAATTGTCTGTATTACCTTTTATGTTATTTTTATTAGACGAACCATTATAGATTTTGTTTATTCTTTCTTTAATGATAGGATTGAAAAAAGTTTTTGGGTAGCCATTCAATTCTAGTGTAGTACGAACAATTTTTAAATTTTTGGGGCGGTCATCTGCGTGGGACAATTTTATCGCGCGATCTGTAAGGCTGTTTATGACACTTTTTTTATAACAAGCTGGTGCAACGGAATTGAAGTGAAGATAACGTTGAGACCATACTTCTTTAGTAAACCAAGAGGTTTTTATTTTTCCATCAGCATCATGCCTAATGTTCATATCTAGGAAATTTATGTTATTGTTTAATTCTATTTCACAAGTGAATTGAAGTTTACAGTGAAAATTGTTAAATTTATCAATTACATATTGAATTTTATCGTTGGGAACACACATAAGGCAATCGTCTACATACCGTTTAAAGAATACAGGCCGAAAATCTAATGAACTCATAACAGATTCCTCTAGGCACTCCATAACGAGGTTAGCAATGGTAGCTGAAATAGGAGATCCCATTGCTGTGCCGAATATTTGTCCAAAAAATTGCTCACCATACTGAAAGTATGTGCATTCTAAATTGCTCCAATTGGAGCGCCCACTTACAATTTATCAAAATTTCTATCAAAATCTATCAATAATATAATAGGAAAAAATGAATTCTATGTAAAAGATTCATGGCACTTTAATGAATTTATAAAAAATCAATCCGTACCCGTAAACCATCAACTGATTTCCTTGGACGTTGTTTCTTTATTTACAAATATACCTGTTGTTTTGGCATTGAATAGCATCAAAAAACGTTGGGCAGAGATTAAAAACCACACACCTCTAGATCAATCGGAATTTATAAATGCTGTAAAATTTTGTTTAGAATGCACATACTTTCAGTATGGTGAGCAATTTTTTGGACAAATATTCGGCACAGCAATGGGATCTCCTATTTCAGCTACCATTGCTAACCTCGTTATGGAGTGCCTAGAGGAATCTGTTATGAGTTCATTAGATTTTCGGCCTGTATTCTTTAAACGGTATGTAGACGATTGCCTTATGTGTGTTCCCAACGATAAAATTCAATATGTAATTGATAAATTTAACAATTTTCACTGTAAACTTCAATTCACTTGTGAAATAGAATTAAACAATAACATAAATTTCCTAGATATGAACATTAGGCATGATGCTGATGGAAAAATAAAAACCTCTTGGTTTACTAAAGAAGTATGGTCTCAACGTTATCTTCACTTCAATTCCGTTGCACCAGCTTGTTATAAAAAAAGTGTCATAAACAGCCTTACAGATCGCGCGATAAAATTGTCCCACGCAGATGACCGCCCCAAAAATTTAAAAATTGTTCGTACTACACTAGAATTGAATGGCTACCCAAAAACTTTTTTCAATCCTATCATTAAAGAAAGAATAAACAAAATCTATAATGGTTCGTCTAATAAAAATAACATAAAAGGTAATACAGACAATTTTATAACTCTACCTTACATTCCGGAGACCTCAGAGAAAATCAAAAAATGTTTGAAAAAGTACGATATAAATGTTGCGCATAAACCTACTAACTGTGTTGGAAACTATTTCTCAAATCTAAAACCTTTAATACCCAAAGATAAACAAACCCACACAGTGTATAAATTGAATTGTCTAGATTGTGATGGAACCTATACTGGAATCTCTAAACAATATTTACAAAAAAGAATGTACGGCCATAAATATAGCACAAGAAATAACAACTTAGAAAATTCCACCGCCCTTGCTAAGCATTGCTTTGATTATAACCATCAATTTGATTACAAAAATGTTAATATCTTAACTAAGGAAACCAATTATTATAAAAGATCTATCCTGGAGATGATTCACATAAAACGGGACCCGAAATCTGTAAATCATAGGGTAGACACACAAAATCTAAGTCATATTTATACTAATTTGATTAAATAATCTCTTGCAAATTCTTACATACGTCTTTATAAGTGTAGAAAATGTTTTTAGGAAGAATTCGTAATGTTATTTCCCAGTACAGGTCTGAAACCTTTCTTAAGTGCCATGTCATAAATCCTACACATCTGGTTTCGAAAGTAGATACTTGACAAATAACTTCGTTCTTCTCATTTGTTGTGAGAATACCAATCAATATGCACTCATATATTTTAATAATATTACTGAATAGCGGATTCTTACTACAAAAAATAATTTTTTATACATTAATTCTGACGATACAATTTCGATTATTCGTGGTTCTGTTCGTTTCGACGGCGTGGGCTCTTTTAATTGAAGTTAAATTGTGCGATTTGGACGCTTGTTTTATAATTAGTTTTAATAAACCCCCTTTTTTGACATAGTGAGTCTTCTGATGATGGTCGTGAGACCGAAACGTACGTAAAGACGAATAGTTAAAACAAAGTGTTATTGTGACCTATTTCCCGAGAATTTTTATATATGAAGTATACAGTACTTCCTGAATTAAAATCAAAAGTAACGACTAATGTAGTAATACAGCAATTTGAGCTTTTTCAATGTTACCCATCATTAACGAAACTACAGCAATTTTTTGCATATGTTGTACGATTTTTATCTAATACATCTAAAAATATAAAGTTTTTAACGAGCTTTCAGGTAAATAATTGAATGATTCTCTCAAACGGCTAGTCAAAGTTGCTCAATATGAATGTTTCAAGTTCGAAATCACTCTAATAAACTCAAACAAGGTTCTGCACAAAACTAACAAATTATTATCACTCAATCCTTTAATTGATGAGGAAGGACTTTACGAGTAGGTGGTCGTATCAGACATTCTAAGTTTGATTTAAATAAGAAGCATCCACTCATATTAACATCCGAACATCCTCTAACTATATTAATAATACGTTATGAACACGTTAGACTGTTTCATGCTGGGTCACATTTGACTGTATTGTCTATGCGTGAACGATTTTGGCCAATAAATGGGACAAACTTTCTAGGTGCTAAATCTGAGTTATTACATCTAAATACTTTTTTGAAACAAAATACACCCAATATCGAACAATCTCTTAGCCAAGATGGTATTTCATGGAAATTTATCACTTCACGAAACACCTCATTTCGGAGGCGTTTGGGAATCTGACATAAAATCTTTAAAAAGTCGCTTAAACAAAATTACAATCATTCTAATATCACATATGAAGAGTTAACTACTTTACTTTGTCAAATCGAATCATGTCTTAACTCTCGTCCTCTTCATCCTAATTCCGAATCAGCGCGTTCTTACTTAGAATGGTTTATATTGAATGGAGATTTTAAGAAATTTGATGATAAAACAGGCTTACAATATAATCCTAAAACTGAAAAATGGTCTTTTGGAAATAGCTTGGTGAACATTGATAATAACAGTAATATAATTATAAATAATAAAACTTACAAAGGTAGCCCAGGGCTGTACAATTTAATGTTTATGAAAGATCCCCGAGTCGAACACGTTCACACGGAATGACGCCAATCATTATCGGGAAATGATGGAATTAAACGAGTGCACATAAACGTAATAATATTCGAAGTGGACGTCCGAGAACTACTTTGAAGTAAAGGAATATATTAAAACCTTAATTGAGAGCATCAAGCAGAAGTAAGTATTCCCGTAGCTCATACCTCGGTACATTTATGGAATTCAATGAAAATCCTAAAAATCCTATTGAGTATGTGTTTTGGAACGATATCAATAAAATAGTGGATAAAATGAGACTTCTCATAGCATCCGCATATGCTGGTAATTACAGTCATAATAATGAGATAATATCCGTAGTAGAAGAGTTGAGAGAGTGTGGTGTAATTGAATAAAAATACTTATAAGCTATCAAATAACGCGGGTCAGGCAGTCACCTTATGAAAACCCTGCACTCCTGCAGTGATTATATAAATTGATAAATTTGGTAGGAGCACATCCGCGAGAAACTTCTTTACTTTGAAAAATGTATTTTAAACAGCACGCCGGACACAGTTTATTTTTGACCGATGACGATAATTTTCGTATGGAGAATCGTAAGTTGTGCAATATAAGAAGTTTAGAGTATGATAACGATGCAGTGAATAAGCTGTATGTGACACAGATATCCGCTGAAATATATAATAAATTAAATCAACAAAATGAATGGAACAATTAGCTTACGAGATCATAGCATAGGAAGCAAAAGCTTTAAAACGAAGCCTTTATGGCAAATTGACTTAACCGTTTCTGAGAGAACCTTTAGATACAACCATCTGTTGCATGCCCCCAGGTACTTTGAACGAGGCCCTACAATTCATCATATAAGAGGAAGATATTCATTATTTTCAAGAAGTAACAAATAAAGCTTACGTTAATCAGACTCCTAATCAAATCAGATCTACAAATCAAAATCATAATAAATCAATACAGATTTTTTCTAAAACACCATTTAATTATCAAATGGCTAATAAATCCCGTTATCCCAATCAATATGATGATAATCGACCTTCAACGCCTAATTTCAATCTAAAAAATAACTTCCCTTCCATATCAACCAAGAATGAATAATCCACCGCAGATATTTTACAAACTCACAAGTATTTAAACAAGGACCTCAAAGCCAAAACTTATTTAGACGGAACCAAAACCAACCCCTTAATAACTTAAGTCCATTGAGCATCAACCAGACGAAACAGGTATTCCCAACAAACAAACACTTTTAACACAACCACAATCCTTACAAAGGAATTTTATTTTAGAAGAACTATTTAATACTGAAGTAACCGAACGGGAAGAAACAATCCCAGACAGTGAAAGCACAACTCAAAATGTTGATGAACATTACGATAATAATCAAATTGACGAACATCCTATTTCAGAAAATTATTACGATGTAGGGAACGTAAATTTGCAAACGGACTGGTTAATCCAGGACGAAATATAAATGAGCAAATAATATCATTATAATGCTAGTATTTGTAGCGAGCTACGATATGTTATATTACCGGTACATAATATTAAATTTTTAATAGACACAGGTTCTACAAAATCAATTATTGAACAAAATATCGCTTACAAATTGCATCATTATTATATTCGAGACGAACCCTTTACAGTTTCCATCGTTTTCAAGAAATCAGCTCATAAACATAGTATATCAATAATTGTATCAAAACTGTTCAGATGACCAAAGACAACAAACTTAAAATTCAACTTTTTGAGTTCCACAACATATTCCACGGACTCGTACGATTAGATAACTTGAAACTCTTACAAGCTAGTTTATACTTTAACAAAGGAATACTGATAACACCAACATTAAATTACTTGATCAACAAATTCAAAACGAACTCAATCTGATCTCAGTGAAACCACGTTCAGAACAAGTAATAAAAATGAAGACGTCAATAGGAAACTGAGAATAATTTCATAATTGCGAAATCCCCGATTGCTAAAAATGGTAACGCTTTAACGACAATATTAAACAATACTCAACCTGTTACTTTAGATTTTTCAGAACCGATTACTGATATTTTCGATTAGGAACATATGCCTCTAACATTTTCAAGTAAAATAAAACACCGTATCAAAACAACCGACGAAACTCCTGTATACACAAAATTCTATGGTTAATTCTATATCTTCACCAAAGAAGAAACAAAATTCTATAGGTATCCAGACTTTTTTTTTGCGTAGAGGGGGGGGGAAATCTTGCATAGACGCCTCGGGTGCTCCGTGCCCCCGGGGTGTGCCGGATTCCTACCGACTAAAACCCCTCCTCCGTGAGGTTGGTTCTCCGTCCTAAGGGGAGCCCCACAGCACTACGGTCATTATAGTCCTATTGTGCCCTCACTTGTTTCTACCCCCTCATCAGTCCGGTGTATTCCAGACTTTCACAGGCAGGAAGTTGAGAGACAAATGAAAGAAATGTTAGACCGTAACATTATAAGACATAGTATTTTCCTTGGTCCGGTCCGATACGGGTTGCCCCAAAGAAATTAGACTCGTCCGGCAAACAAAAATGGCGTGTGGTTATCGACTATTGGAAACTGAACGAGAAAACTATAAATGACAGATTGCTACTACCTAATATTACTGACTTGTTAGACAAACTTAGTAAATGTCAGTATTTTACGAGCTTGAATCTCGCTAGCGGATTTCATAAAATCGAAATGGTAGAAGAAGATATCGCTAGAACTGCAATGCAGCCGCAACTTTCCAACAATAATGAAAAACATTTTACGCGGAATATAAAACGAGAAATGCTTGAACTTTTAGGATATTACTGACGACTCAAAAATAACTTTGCAAATATCACTAAATCACTAACAAAATGTCTAAAGGAAGGAGGTAAGATAATTTTAGACGATCAATATAAAACAAGGTTTGAAACTTGTAAAAATTTACTAATCAATGAGCCAATTCTCCAATATCTGGATTTCACAAAACCGTTTGACCTAACCACCGATACATTGGGTGTCATTCTATCACAAGGTAACATAGGTAGCGATCTCCCGGTAGCATATGCTTCGCGCATGTTGAATAGAATAAAATATTTAAGGTCGTATCTTTTTGGAAAAATATTTAATATCATAACAGATCATAGGGCACTTCAGTGAATTTTCTCGCTAAAGTATCCCAATTCTAAATTATTAAGATGGAGAATGAAGTTAGATGGGTATGATTATAAAATTATTTATAAGAAAGGCAAATTGAATATAAACACAGATGCTCTATCTAAAATAATAAATAAGTATTATTTGTTTCCTGTCTGAGAAAATTATGAAGTGCACAGCATGTTTGGGTTATAATTTTTGCTTTTTCTGGTTTTAAAGGTATTGTATTAAGTAATACACTAAAACGGTTAGCAGATATGCCAAATGTATTTCCAACTACGCGGCGAGCTCTGCTCAATCTGTAGTTGAACATTCTTTGCTCTCTTGACATGTTTCGAAAAGGGTAAAATTTTGATACGTAGGTGGACAGAGAAACAGTTGCATCTGCAACTATATACGCCGGTGATCATTTTGTCCTTTTCGGGGTAACTGATATGGACGATACCGTGTGCATTCCAAAAAACTGTCGCCATGACTTTGTTGGCCCATAAACCCACTTTGTACTTTTTCGGCTTCGATTCGCCATGACAAGTCCACTGTTCTTTGGTCTCTGGTATGAGTGTTGTGATGTTACGAAACTGCGCAAAAAGTCCTTCTTATCGTGCTTGAACATCGCCAAACACTCCTTTGAAGTTGTCACACGGTCGCGCTATTGTCAACAGAGAGCAAATACGGCACCCATCTGGCAGATATTTTTCTCATATTCAAAAATGTATGCAAAATGTCCCATACCCGTTCGGTTGAGATGCCCATAGCTTCAGCAATCTCGTGCACTTTAACTCGCCGATCGTCCAATATCATACCATGGATTTTATGGACGATTTCTGGCTTTGTAATCTCAATTGGACCACCAGAACATTCGGCGTCCTTTATGGTCATACTATCACAACGAAAATCAATAAATCACTTGTGAATCGTTCCAATCGATGGTGAAGTCCCCATAATTTTTAACAAGCGATGCTTTAATTTGCGTAATGTTTTTCCACACAAGAAAGAATGTTCTTTCAAGACGCAAAATTTAATTTTTTTCCATGTTTACAAAAATTTTCAAGGCTGCTTGCTTTCGATGGGTGTCAAAACAGAAATGAATGACATATAGTTAAAGATGGTACATCAGAAATGTCACATGGGATTTTCGATTGTGGCGCTAACTGTTTTATTTTTCTGGGACTTTTCACCTTGCCCTATTGACCTCGTATGAGGCAAGACACTATGACACTATAGGTTTCCTAAAAAAGTGTACAATTTGTGCTGCACATTCCAAATACTCAAAGAGCAGGTTTAATGGGTCAAATGAAAAAGATTAACTTTCCTTTAAAATTAATAAGTATCAGATTTTTCACAAAATTTCCTTCTTCTATACAGCCCTGACAATTCTATTTCTGGAGAATAACAATTTTTTAACCTTAGTAGTTCCATATATAGTTCAGTTCCATATATAGTTCTATCTGACAACCTTTCTCAATTTACGCCAAGACTGTTTATAAATACAAGATTCATAAGCATTGACTCATTACGTTACCAACAGCATCTTGAATATTTCTGATAAAACCCACAGACAATCAGACTTTGACGGCTTACCGAACCTATTTCAAAATGTCAGACAAAGAATTTTTTCTGTCTATGATAAATATAGGAAACTTTGTAATTTAAGAAAAATACCTCTCCAAATCAAAGTGAGAAATAAGGTTCCAAGCTGGCTACAAAATGTATACCATGTACAGTTAGTTAAGTTTTATCTAATCTATTTGACAATTTGTGGGGTAAAGACAACTATAACCTACGTAATTGACATATTAAAGACCTCAACACCGATCTCACAATGGAAAATGAAGACAATGACCAGGAATTTGAGTCAACCGGTGACGAGAAACAGTGAATTCAGGCACACTAGTAATACATTGGTGGAAGCTGAGGCTGCATTTGAGACTAACGAACTAAGGAAGAACACAGTTCTGTATTTTGTTATGGAAACTAACTAGTATTGATGAGCTGTGAATCTATTGTTGCTGGTTGTTCTACAGTGTATTTCAGGAATCGGGTATCATTTTTATTTCATTCTTAATTTTCCATTTTGTTAAAAAAATTTATTTAACCTAATATTTTTATTAAGAGGGATAACCTGGAATGTAACGATCCATTCACACCTATCGACCGATAGCTTATTCAAGATCAATAGTACATAACACATTCCAATAATGCGTCATCTAGAAACGAGGCAAAAATACCCAATAAAGAATATAACTCAGCACCTATATTGATTGTTTGATTTTTGTACGTCGATCTGGTTAGATAACGAGCGGAGTTAAAGTGTGCTTTTGCTTAAAGGTGAGCTATCTTGATGATTACTTGGTAGCTAGTGATTGCTACAGGGAATGATTGATACATAAGGTGAAGTTATTCGCCCGATTACTGGACTAATAAGCTCAAAATTATTCGTCCGGTAATTAGTGCGTAATGGATATTCAGCATTTCTAGTGTACGGGTGATTCTTATTTATAGCGCTATAGTATAGTGTATGCACAGTGTGAAGCTTTTATAATAAAACAAAACGCGACGTGACACAACTGAAATCAATCTGCATGTGTACAAGGACAACGGAAATAAACGAACTACTAGAAAAACTTTTCAACTACTAACCTAGTATTCCCAAAAACATATAAAAATTTAACAAACTAACCTGCGAGAACGTTGCAGGTTGGAGTTTCGAACCAACACACCGAAAGCAACAAAATGTGCAATGAGGTCTAACCGGCTGGGCTACCATCGCCTTTACAGCATCAACATTGAATTCGCTGTATCAACTGTTAAGGCGCTCCCGATAGAGGTCGCTAGCGCGTCCCATAGCTGTATGAATAAGGATAAAATTATTCGGCCGGTTACTGGATGAATAAGCACAATGTAATCCATAATAACAAGAACAATCACTTACTTACTTACTTCACTTATTTACTTCCCTCACTATAGGTAGTATATAGTTACATAGTCAAAGTATAAAGGTCTGTTAGAGCCTCCCTTCTACTCTTTTTAAAATTCGAGTGCAAGCTGATTGGTCGTTTCAACGAACTCGGATATACGAGTTCGTTGGGTCATTTATTTCGTTTATTCAATGTTATTGACGACGACATAATATGATGTTGTTACGTGCCGGCGACGAGCCGATGAGAGCAAGGCTGTAATTGGAGGAGCTAGGTGACGTCACCTAGCGCGAGAAACGATGGTAGGGAGGCTCCAACAGACCTTTATACTTTGACTATCTATAGTTACGAGCAAATAAATTGGCGGGTTTTCGCCGATAGATGGGTTTTGATAAATTCTGAATCGATCTAGAATATCTTTGACATGATATCTGTCTGTATGTGCGTGCGTAGAAACGGAAATTTTGCAGATCGCTTTCAAGTGGTATTTTTGACATTCATCTTTTGTTTGTTATTATATATTTAGTTTGTCAAATGTAATATAAGGTTTTATTGAACCATAAAAACAAGTGTATTTTAAGGTTATAAATATAAGTCACACGCATATATTTAAGCTGCAGAAGTGTCCGAAATTCCCATTTTGAAGTTAAAGTGACGTAATAAATGTGAAGTCAGTCTATTTTATGCGTTTACTATGTGTAAGTGTCAGTATGAAACAAGGTTATATTATAATTTGAATAATTCCGAAAGTCAATGTAACTTGAACGTAATTCAACATCTTTCATTAGCGGTTTCTGAGTCATTTTCTATAACCTTTCTTTTCTGTTCCTACAATCATACATTTTACCAGAAGAGTCCGAGAGCTAATTATTTTCAAGTGTAATGGTTGTGTATTGAATTCGATTATTGGAATCCGTCAATGATGGTGATATATTGCGTTTATGTTTCGATACAACAATGCCGAGAAAATTATACATTTTTACCTCATGTACCTATACAACTTTCGGTAATACCTTTGGTTTAGCATTTTGGCATCAGTTTGATTCTAGCGTTTTATACCATTTCAAAATGAAAATATGAAACACCACTGTTGATAACGTATCATCCGGATTCTTGCGAACAAAAATGAAAATGCCCTGACTTTAGAACAGTGTTGCTTTTATGAAAATCGGAAGAATATACTGAATAATCGGGGAAGAATAATGTCTCATTTGAATTCAGTTAAAACAATGATTTACCTTTCGTTAAAATAACTCTTTCGCATCCAACGCCTGAACAAGTCCTTAAAATAGCACCCAAATTTCCAGGTTCCCTTATATTGTCGCATAGAACCGTTAAGGGTATGGAATCTTTTCGGTTAAATTCTTGCAAATTCGGAATCTGGAATATACCTGAAACCACATAATACTCGTTTATTACTATATATAAATATGACGGAATTTGGGTCATATTACCAATATATCAGTAAAATCGGTAAGGTATTTAAATCAGATTTAGAAAAGATACATACTTTAACAGTGTCCATGTGTGAGATAAAACCATAATAACAATATGAAGGTGCACCCTTTTTTGTTATTTGAATAATTGTAAGACCACCAAATTTAAAACTAAGGTATATATGTTTTGTCGGAAGTAGCATCTACTATTGATTTGTAAATGAACCCTGATGATGGATATTTGAAAATATCTTTTTAATACAAATTTCATTTCTCCTGTTATGAAATTACATATTTGGTACACTACTTTCAATTCTCAAATCTGGTTATCACACATTAATTAAGTTGTTAGTCATATTTAATTGTATTCTTATACCAAAATATATTTTTCACAAACATACATGGGAATATCAAATATTATGGTTGCAGACTTTTTTATGTGAAAAGAAACAATTATTATACGCTGAGAAATGTTCGCCTTATAGTCGCTTTATATTCACTTCATTAATATTACCGATAAGGTTTAAAAATTCGATTTTATCAGAGATATAAACATTTGAATACATTGAATGAATGTACAGAAATAGAACAAATCCCGCCTGAATCAGGTCCTGAACGTAATAGTTTGTCAGACAGTGCGGACCTCGAATTTGTCACAGTGCGAACCTCGTCTTCCACTGCAGTACCCTCAGAAACTCTGACGCAGGTGAAGGAACTCCCAACTTCATAGAACGGGATCTTCAAATGAGTGAAACTGAACCCTTCTACCAAACGAAGAAAATAAATAAGAGGATTGGATTATTAACAAGGATAGGATTGTTTTTCCATCCTGAATAAGTAAAAGATGTAGTACAGAAAGAAATCTTAGGAAGTGACAGAGAAAATTCTTTGAAAGATGGCAGACCCTGTGATGAATGGCTAAAATTATTCTTGAGAAGAAAATCTAAAATAACGAAGAGAAATACCGAAATCAAATCTAAAGATCGTGTAGGTGAAAGAAGATATTAGAAATTTGTTTTTTCAATTAGAACATCATTTGATTCAAGAAATATATATTCTATTGTTCATAATACGCAATTTTATTATTGTAATCATTAAATATTTGAAATAAACATTATTAAGACGAAAACTTATATTCTTTCAGATAAGATACAAAATCTTTTCTTTCCGTCATTCAATTTTAAGCAGGATTTAAATTAAGAAATTATAAAATTTACCTAAATTACCAATATCACTTATATTGTTTAAAACTGATTCTTCGTTAATGTATATGTTTTGAAGAATTTCTCTTTTTTTATTATTGCATTCAGTTGTTAAAATGTTTGTATCTTTGAATTTGAAATTATGATTTAGTTCATGAGTGTTTTGCTAAGGTAGCATTATTTTTTTCCAGTTTTTATGAGCATTGAACATAAGTTTCATATTTAAAAAATTGTTTATATATATATATCACTTAATTCGGTGATTATGTACAAAATAAATTAATTTCTCATTCAATTTTGAATATACTTACGTAATTGATTACCAATAACTGATTTCGTTTGCATATGTTGGAGTTTAGGACTTCACTTGTTAGTTTTTAATCCATTATTTCAAACAATATTGGTGACTGGTAGGATTAATTTACTTACGTGAGTTGATTTTAAGGGAGCACACACTCATCTTGGCTTTGAAATTCAGACAGTTTGCTGATTGACTATTTGTTGCACTTGTTAGAAAGCAGTGCCTGTTTGCAGTAAAATTTAATTGCTAACATGTGGCTCTTGTATTATGTTTCTATTTGACTTGAGTTTTCTGATTTAGTTACTTTGAAGAATTATATTATATATGAATAATTTTTGACAAATATATAATACAATTCTCTAAAATAACTAAATCAGAAAAGTCAAGTCAAACGGAAACATAATACAAGAGGCACATGTTAGCAATTAATTTTTACTGCAAACAAGCACTGATTTCTAACAAGCGCAACAAATTGAACATTTTTAGTTTAAGATAACTCTGTGGAATTTAATTTCAAACCTGTTACTGTTATAAATGTAACAATGTCAGATAATGATAATACATATCTTTTTAGGTTAAATTACCACATTCTATTGTCTATTTAATTCAACCTAAAAAGATATGTTTTGTCTGACAATGTTACATTTATGACTGACTTTTGAAATTAAATTTCAGTTATCTTAAACCTGATTAGTTGCTAGCACAGTCATATATACAGGTCTGGGAACTCGAGGCTGTATCCGATGTGAGAAGCGAGTCCGCTAAGCGTAATCTGTTGCGTACTACCAAAAGGGTGGCGCATGAGTCGAGAGATGTTTTCTGGCACGTATACGACCGAGTTCTCTAGCAACTATCATTGTTTAAGGAATACCGGCGTTTTTAGAGTAAAATGACGAAACCGTGCATTGTGCCGAAAGATGCGGAAATGCGAAAAAAGTGGATGCTTGCGATTCCGGAAAGAAATCGTTTCAACGAAGTCTTTTATGTGTGCGAGCATCACTTCGAAAAAAAATCTTAAGAAAACAGTGCGTCATGATGTATAACGAAAAAGGGGAAGTTATTTATAAGGTGAGTAATACATTTTGACAAGAGTAACAGTTCTATTCCTCTCTCAAATCAGAATAGTAAATATTGCGTTACGAGAAAAATTATTTTACTTCATAATGTTGTTGTTGCTATACTTCGATCCATGCGCCAGCTGGTGGCTGAGCGAGGGACTACGAGTTTGGTGACATGTAAGACTCATGTTAAACATAGAGATACCAGACCTATATATACGATCGTGGTTGCTAGTAATAGGAATGAAATGTAAATCATAGAATAGCTAATTCATAAAATAATCAAAGCTATTTAGATTTTTTAAATCATAGAATAGTATCTTATGTATTTCATTAGCTAGATTCAATCCATTTCAGTTTGATGATGTGTTCAGGATGATAATAGCTATTGGAGCTGTGCTTGCAGATATATCAAGCACCGGTTCTGGTTCATTAAATTTTAAAACTGCGCCATTTCTGGTCAGAATCTGCTGCTTCATTTTCCTGAATGCCTGAGTGGCCAGGTATCCAGATCAGTCACTTTAATCTTGTTGCTTAGGCATGCAAGAGCTTTCTGGAAGTTCCCAGCCATTCTTGAGTTACAATGATAGGACCAATCGATTTGAGACGCTTGGCTGGCAGAAATTATTTATCGATTTGCGAGCTCAATGTCTTTTCTAGCTCTCATGCACACAACTTGATGTATAACTGTTTGAAAAATAGTAACATAAGTACCAAGACACACATGGTTCAGTCCTCACGCAACAACCGTATATGTCCGCCCTCAGTTCGGATTTATTCCGAATTCTCTTTTTGTTAAGATGATGAAGCGCAGGTTGAAATTGGTTGTCCTGGAATACTGTGACTTTTCAGGTCTTCCAGTAAACAATTTTGCTCCATAATGCCTGAGTGTGGCCTGGCAGCTGTTACTTCCACAAGCCTGTAAATATGTTGCCCACCTGGCCTCTTTCTCCAAATAGTTTTGAATAGTAGGTAGTTGATAAACTTACCACTACATATTCAATAGAGATACAACATCAATATCTTATGTTAATGTGGAAAAGATGTGACAGCTATTATTTTACTGCCCCGTTAATTGAGATAAGTTCTTAAGTCGTTATTTACTATGCTATTCAATTATGCGCAGGTTAACTTCTGTCAAGAAATATCTAGATATCAACATTGTATGCTGAGGCACTAATGAATAGGTATGTATGCTATAAATTCGAAGATGCTGTACTACATATACTATTTTTTTGAAAATACCAATACCTTCTCTACAAATCATTGTATTTGTTCTTTCCATTTACTCATCATGCAAAATTATTTTGTAGAATGATTTCAAGGGAATTTACTATATATAATACAATGCTTGGTCATATCTTTACTATGTCCCTCAATATATAAATATGCGAGTTAAGTCTTATTGAGTATAGTAATGTCTTGAAAATATATTGATTACTTAATAGAGAAAAATTCAGGAAAATGAGTATAGTTGTTTTAGTTATGGTTAGTTTCATACTCATAACCACAAGGAACCTTAAGCACCCCTGTATCTGTATTACATTCAGCTTACCCATGATACCAGGAGATGTAACTAATTCTGACCAAAGTTGGAGTTCGCGATATGGTAGTTTCAAAAGTTCTGCTCCATAGCTAGGTAGCCAAGGCTTCAGATATTCGATATCACTTTTTCGACTATATAAGATATATTTCAATTGACAACCAATTTCCAAAGCATCTCTTATAAGTGTCCTACCTTCTAAAAGTATTGAATTTCTTTTTTGTAGCAAGTTTTTGGATTTAACTTCTGCCAATACTTTTCTGAAATATATATTTAAATATAGTAACATTATTATCCTATATTAACTATTTTCATAGATTTATATCACCATGATGAAGAAAATTTAAAGGAATAAGGTAAATTTTTAAATCATGAAAATCGTTTAACACAGGATTATTAAGAAATAAATATAAAAACTAAGCAGGATGGGATGTTCAGTCCAGTATGTTGAACAATTACACTGCTTTGCCTCATATTTTTGAGAATATAACCTTTGAAGGGATATTACTTTAATGATCACATGCAATTCATGAATAAATTTGGTGGTGAAGAGAATCAATTTTAGGTAATATCAAAATAACAAGTAATGTAAACTAAGAAACCATTGTGCATACCCAACTCTAGGATCATTATTTTTCATTTTTGTATAGTGAGGGTTTCCACATTCATCTATAACAGTTTGAATTACATCTTCATTATCAGTATTGGTTTTGGTTACCTCACTGGTTCTCCTGAATGTCAGAGGAATTTTAATGATAGGAGTGTGAATGTTTCCACAAGTTGAATCAAAGGAACCAATTTTGTATTTATTTGGGTTACTGTCCACCTTAAGATTTGCTTTGTATAGTGGAGGTGCTTTTCCTACTGTGTCTAGATTTTCTTCGGTATTGTATTCTTTAGCTTCATATTCTTCAGGTAATAAAACATGGCCAGGCCTTCTATGAGACCAGCGTGGATAAAACCTCAGCTGCAATAACATTGACTTGGAGTTAAGATTTGAACATAATATCCGTTTGATCTCATTCATTGTGAAGTAACAACCAATCTAACTTCAGGAATAGCATATAGCTTCAAAGTATACAAGTCAATTTTTTTATTGTTTTACAATAACAATGCAATATTTTATGAAGGAAGCAAAAAATCACTCATATTGCTTTGTAATTAAAGATTAAGGTATTAGTAGACCCTAGACTATGACACTATCAGTAATATGACTATGACTATCAGTATAAGTAATAATAGCAAATAACATTGTATATTATTCAATGGTAACAGTAATAGGTTAGTTCCATAGAGCTATTCGAAGATTAATTCCACAGAACAAGTTAAAATCTTAAAGTTATAAAATCGGAGAACAGAATCGCAAGCAAACAAATAGCAAATATTTTAACATCAGAGAAAATCAGAGAACAACTAGAGAAAGCCGATAAAGAATATATAATATTAGCATCTAATACCGGTAAAAGAGAAGAATGCGTAGCCTGCGCCGCCCCGATGATATTCTTCAAGTTTCAATACTTAATAAAAATATTCCTAATGAGTAGAAACAGCCAAAGGAGCGGAAAGACCATAGATAACTCTAGAACTCTACTACTAGTAGAATTATCTATGGGAAAGACGTAAAATTATACTTTGTCGTGTGAAACTTCATTTCAACGTATGATATGCAGTGCTGCCACAACACTCTTTGGAAATGTACCGCGAATCTGTCAAAAATAGTACTCAAAATCCCTGAAAAGTACTTCTTTCGTTTTGATTTCGAAATGAGAGGCACTGAGAGCAGTAATTATAATTCATGGTTTTCCATTCCTCTCCAATGAAATTTCGAACCATATTATATGAATATTGTTTACTCACATGAGAAATGGAAATAGATTATATTTATAAAGCCTGACGATGAACTAAAGCTATACTGAAAATATAGTTATCTGTAATCTTCAGTTAACACTTAAACAGCTGGCTTTCGGTTATTACCAACGAATTCGGATATACTAGAATAAGCTAAAGTCATTTTTTGTAATTTGCCTCCATTTTGATTTTCTAATAGACCCATTAACGAACGCAACGTCATCACTTGCCGTGTCTTAATATCCAAAAAAAGCACGGAACTTTTTACATTTTTAGGATGGCGAGCTTGATGCGGAATTATCTTGTCATCATTATGTCAGTTTAAATGACAGTGTCGAGCATCAACAACTCAAGAAGAGAAAGTCATCGACGTGTCCAGTGGAAGAATTGATTTCAGCTAATACACAATATGGTTTAGATATTTGTACTAATAGTCGTTTTCTAGTGTTATTGCTCTTTCCAGTAGAGACGAAACTAAAATTACGGAAACAAAAGCGATCACAGAACCACTGAATCAAATTTTGACTTTCAAAATTAAGATGTTACCAACCACCATAAAAATCCCTAAATGGACTAAATTAAACATTTTTGTTTAAAAACGGCATAAAAAGGGCAAATTACAAAAAATAGTATAAACAACTCGTTTCCTAAGACCTTGAAGCACTCATTCTTTAAAAGAACTCGTGGCTTCGCCACTCGTTTTTTAAACTTGAATTCGTGCTTTAAGACGAGTCTTAGGAAACTCGTTCTTTAATATACTATTTGAGTATCGCCAACATGTCTCTCTCCCACCATACTGTCATCTAGCTTCCCAGCAATCGTGTGGAGAAATAAAGATTGAATAGAGAGATCTCCGATATTGGCACTCGTAATTCGCCGCCGCTAATCGTGTACCTACTGTCAAGAAAAGTGACATTTATTTGAAAGTGTAGTTAACGAGTTCCGATCAACTTAACCTGTCAAATCTTTGAGTGATTTTGGTGATACAGTTCTTTGTCCTTTCTACTTTCTAGAAAATTCAAGAAGCTAACGACTTAATAGTGTTCTAAAATTGTGAATTTTCTTTACTTTTAGTACTTTGCATCGTTTAGGTACCTGTTTGTTAATCGAAAGTGACTTTGTAACTAGGCCAGGTGGCAGGAAAGACCTTAAAGGTGGTGCTACATCAGCATTTGCCAGTACAACTCGCCTACATATTTACCCTGAGTAAGTAATTCCAGATATGTTGGGATGGAACATGGTAGTAATAATTGCAAACTGTTTCACACATGATCAAGACGACAAAAAGAATATTGATGTTTCAGCACCTAAAAGGTAAAATGTTTAATTAAGAGCATAGCAGTTTTACTAATATATGGTTTTATTTATTTTAGAGCAAAACTTTCAGAAAGTGAATTTGCGTCAACATCTATGACCAAAAGCAGCGTTTGGTTTGCACCAGCTAATGAGGATATCATGCTTACTAGTAATGAGGAGCCCTTAGTTGAATCAGTTTCCGTTTCAATTACTACTACATTTCAACAGCCACTGTAGCCTTCCCCAAAAACTGTATCTAGCAAATCACCAGAATCGGATACCTCTTCTGAGAAAAAATCCATTATAGCTGTACCATTAGCAAGGTCTTCATCAACAACTTCCAGTAGTTCCAGTAATCCAAAAGAAAGGAGGAAAAGGAAATATCAACAAATAGTAGGAGCAGTAGTTCCACAAAAGTAAGTTTACAATACTGTATATAATTCTGCTAAAACTGGCCACCTGTAGTATTACAGGCTTTTGCTAGTATCAGCATAGTGCAATGTATAAGGTGAATGTTGTGCAAATTTAATGTATTTATATCTAATAGTTTTTGATATTCACCAAAATGTTCATGACCTGTATCCCAAAACTTGTCAATATTGAGGCCATGAACTATTAAGAATTTTTGGGCTAAATTTCTTTAAAAAAATATGCCCCTTATGTTATGACATGGATTTAGTTAATACCCTTATATACTGTGTCAAATTGTTTATAAGTTAATAAATATAATACCATTATAACATCTGATTAATATTAATGTTTTCAGAAAGTTTCGTGGTAAACGCTATTTTGGTGATTGTACTACATCCAGCAAGAGCACATGTCAGTTGGAAAATTGCAAAGAAGACTGTCTCACAGCAACGGCGAAAAATAAAAAACTTACAAGCTTCTGTGAGGTTTTACAGAAAGAGAGTGAATTCTCTGAGGACATTAGTAAAGCATTTAAAAACTAAAATTGCTATGACAGAAAGTGCGAAATCTGTAATTACAGTAAGGTCCCACAATTTGGAAAAGTAATTTAATTAATTTGTAGTTTTTATACATGTGCAATTGTGCATTTGCTGTCAGTAGTCAACTATCTATAATATGTAATAATTTTTGTTATGAAATCATATATACTGCATACATTGAATTTTAATTGCATAATTAATTTTCAGGCGGCAGTACCTGGCTCATCTGGCGAAATCATTAAACGTTTTTTGAAAGGACCATCAACTCAGAAATTTACACCGGATTTGCGGTCATCTTTTTGATATCATAGATTAGATATCCCCCTAAAACATGTTTTAAAGAATGTACTAATGATTTACTAGAATTTACAGGAACAATAAATTGTTAATATTTATTATTAATACGTCAACATTTTTAGAATTATATTTTCCGCAAGAAAACTTTTCAACAATATACAATATACTTTCTCACATAAATAAATTGACAATTTTTTATTTAAATAAAAGTTTACAATTTTACTAAAACTTTTCTTACTTGTATGTTCCCCATTCATATTGTTAGTTATATACCATCTTACATCGTGAAATCAAGAAAATCAACGCATATTTTGCTCCCACCTCATAGTCCGATTATTGCAAATGCTTCCTGACAATACGGATGAAATAAAAGCAAAAATGCAGTAGTGGCGATATACCTACTGTACTTTAATATCAGTAGACAGAATAGAATAAACATCTTTCGGAAGTTTTTGTTCATGAAATTTTCCATATAGGGCCCAACAATGGATTTTGTATGAATATACTTATACAGATATGATTTGAAACCAAATTATAGGTTGATGTAGTGGTGAAAAAAGTGAAACTATTATTGTATTGCAATATAAATTAAATAATTGTGATCTAATAATGTCCTCGATAGAAACAAATGTTTTTACTGGTTAAGAATATATAAAAATATACTTAATTGCCCAGATGTAGATGAACAAAGTAATAAGCAGCTCATAGTCTGCGCTTCAATATAGTTACTTGCACGCACACATAAATCGGTGAATGGCAATCACCAAAAGAAGAAACGACCATACTATTATACAAATGTGGTCAGTAAGTGAATCAGTTTAATTGCCAAAATACCAGTCTTTTTCTGTAAAACATGGAAGAAACCCACATTTGTCATTAACATTCTTCTATGTCTACAGCTACACTGTGAATATTGATTATAAAGTTTTTATTTTTGATGTTTTAACAGTTAAAAAAAAACGTACCTTACTGCCTTATAAATAGTACGCCCGTGGCGTGGGGTACCCTGGAAATCTGTTTAAAATACCCTATACAATACACGCCTATGCCGTGGGGTACTATTCCTCTATCCGTACTTGATTTCTACACGTCATGTTGGCGATACAAAATTCCGTAGTTACGAATAGACTGACTAACTCTAGTATATCCGAATTCGTTGGTTATTACTCACTCTTGGTCTGGCGCTGCACTTATGTTATGTTGGATTTTGAATTTTCGCTCTTAGCTAACGATATAGGTACACAATCGATATAAGAAGATAGTTGTTGAAAAAATTGAAAAATATGCCCAATTTTATTTGTCCAAACCACGGTCGTATATACAGGTCTGGGAACTCGAGGCTGTTTCCTATGTGAGAAGTGACTCCGCTAAGCGTCATCTGTTGCATAGTACCAAAAGGGTAGCGCATGAGTCGGGGAATGATCTCTGGCACGTATACGACCGTGCTCTCTGACAACTGTCATTGTTGACTTGTAAACACAAGGAATACCGGAAATTACGAAAGGGAAAGTTATTTTTAAGGTGAGTAATACATTTTGACAAGAGTACCAGTTCTATTCCTCTCTCAGATCAGACTGGACTGAAACAGAATATGGAAAAAACAAAAATTCTTTGACATACACTCGATTCTTCAATGTGCTAAAAAACACACTAAATGAGGCCAAGATGGGGAATCGAACCGGAGCCAAAAATCGCGTATTAATGTTTTTTGTTTAAGTATTTTTTTATACAACCCACAGTTTTGTCTCAAAACGCAAAAAATCGAAAAATAGCCAATTTTTGGGTTCAAAAAATGGCCATAGTTTTTCGAACACAGGGTTAATCAAATTTGAACTACATCATCGTGTTCAGCGTATCAAAATACATGAGAATAGAGCAAAATTAGACCTCGCGGGAATTCGGACAAAAAATTCCTTAAATGTCTGGACTAATATCAGATTTATATTTAGTTTTGTGGAATTTGCCTTCTTACCTGTCTAGTTTGTTCATATCTGCAGACCCAAAATATCAGCTTAGAATCTTGAATTATTTGAATGAAAAACAGGTAAAAAACACAACTACTATTAATTCCAATATGCAATGAAAATGAAAATTGGAAACAACAGAATGAAACAATCAAACAATAAAGTACAGAACTAAAGATTTCAAGAAATCAAGATACCAGAACACAGTGCTCCAAGTCTAGATCACAGAACAGGACATTTCCAACATTGAATGAAAAAATGAAGCACAGAATTGAAGATAAATGGAACCTAGAACGAATTCTGGATCACAGAATAGACTCAAGAAATATACATCGCAGAACGCCAGTGAATGATGTGTTGTTTTGTCTATAGTTTTCTGGCTTTCCTGAGTGGGGGGATAGTACCGAATCGAGCATATTTTGAGAGAGTAGTACTTTGATAACAAGTATAATAAATAATAGTACCCAATTCGGTACAAAAGTACCCGAACGGCAGCACTGATAATATGGAATGGTCTGAGACTGACATTATGTGCGTTATGTGACTGTTTAACTGTTTTGTATCAGCTGTGTCATGTAGACGTTACCACTGTTACAAGTCTTATTGATGGGTCATGTGAAACCACTGGACCAATCATTGAACCAGACACCGCGTGAAGGTGTTTGAATAATTCATGTTGCCGTCTTGAAACTGTTTACATTTCATCGAACTCCTATTGGAGTTCGCCATTTTATAACGTGACCTTGTCGCTGTTCGGTATATTGCTTACTGCGTAAGCTTCAAATCCTCGGGCGCCAGATTTTTCTAAAGGTTAACTCCTTTTTGAAGACTTCTGCTAGGGTCTTCACCACAAGGCTTGTCACTATGCTATCTATATATAGATAGCCTTGTCCCTAGGGTAGCTACAGTGAAGTATAACCAGCGTCCAATGGGCAGAAAACAGTATCGAAATTGTAGGCTTTAATTACAATTGATACCTGGTTATAACTTAGCTCGCTTGAAGATGGAGCAGAAATAATTCAATAAAACGGGGAATTCCAAATAATAAAATATATAATAATTATAACAAGTACACTTTCAGAATAATCAATATAAATGCAATTGAACGGTATTATTTACAAAGATTTCACCCAGACGGAAAATGTAATGAAGCTCAAACGGTAAATGTAAACTCTTTCAACATATCTACTCTACTATGTGTTCGGTATCTAAATTCAAGGTACGGAATCGGTTGACAAATGATTCAGAATGATCAATTTGCGGAAAAGTACGAATCAAACAGGTCCTAGCGTAATGAGCGGTATTCGGTAAATTTTAGATAGCAAATGTTTAGATAGCAAATGTTCAAATCACAATGTGTGTGAAGTGAGCCTGTGTTAAACCCAGCCTCACTTCGACTTGGCAACACTGCGCGCTTCTAACTTAAAGCTTCTCACACATATTTTACATGAATAGGAAATGTAATACTGACTTCATTATAGGACATATCACTCTCTAATTTAGTCAATTGGAAATAATAAGAACTGACAATACTAACAGATTTTTACTTTATTCCGATTACATTGTTGCGTGAGAATAATTCAGCCTCTCTGTACAACGATGAAACTTTCAGTGTGCATTCCTGAAGATATGAGGAGGTTTCATTTTGTAGGAATGTATTCCTTGTTTGTTCTATTTTTTAATGAAAAACTGTTCAGTAGATATGATGTATTGACATAAGTAAAAACCTCGTGCTTATTGAATGAATTAAATTATTACTGTCAAACTCTCAAGGCTAACTATCAAAATATTAAAATATGATCATACATATCGGCCACCTTGAAAGAAACAGCTTTCAATTACAATACCTACGTGCTAAATACAAACAGCAAGCTATGTAATTTCGTTAGAGAAAAATAAAAATAATGTTCAAATAAATGTTCGTTATCATAATCAGTCATCGATGGGAAGAACACAAATTTGAGCAATCGCACGTTTGACGATGCCACTGCGCGTTTTCACTGATACTACGCGAACTTCTCCATCAACACCTGGGTGAACTGATGTTATGCGTCCCATCTGCCAATTGAGTGGAGCTGTGTTTTTGTCTTTGAGAACTACTATCTTTCCTGGGGTAATGATTTCTACGGAATGCGGCCTCCACTTGCTACGCTGTTGAAGCTGGTGCAAATATTCTGCGGACCATCTATCCCAAAAATGTTGTACAATTTGCTGCAGTCGCTTGTATTGCGTTAGCCTATTTTCTGGTACATCTCTTACATCGGCCTGTGGTAAACTGGTTAAAGCGTCTCCAATGAGGAAATGGCCAGGAGTGAGTACTTGAAGGTCGTTTGGATCGGCCGTGAGGGGGGTTAAAGGACGGGAATTAAGCACAGCTTCTACTTGCGTAATAACAGTATATAAGTTCTCAAATGTTAGATGCGCTTCACCTACAACTCGTGTTAGGTGATACTTTGCCGATTTGACGCAGGCCTCCCAAAGGCCGCCAAAATGCGCTGAACGCGCTGGTATAAAATGCCATTTTATTGAAACTTCCGTGAGAAAATGTACTACTGTGTTATCATTCATAATTCTGGCAATTATTTCGGAAATAGCCTTGGAGGCACCCACAAAATTTGTACCGTTATCACAATGCAAGTCCTTGCATAAACCTCGGCGAGAAATGAACCTCTTTAATGCGTTTAGAAAAGAATCACTTGTTAAATCACTGACCAATTCCAAATGACAAGCTTTGGTGACAAAACAGACAAAGATACACAAGTAAGCCTTTGTCAATTTTAGGTTTCTTAATTTACTTTCTTTTAATAAAAACGGTCCGGCGAAATCTACTCCTGTCGTTAAAAAAGGTCGTGCCGGAAAAACACGTGACTTGGGTAATTCGCCCATTAATGGCATGTTTTGTCGAGGTTTGCATCTGAAACAAGTAACACAGCGATGCAAAATCTCTCTAACCACCGTGCGACCACTGAGTATCCAGTAATTTTCTCTAATAGCCGCTAACGTGGCCTGAGCACCAGCATGCAGTAAACGCTTATGTTCGTAAAGAACTATTAGTTTGGTTAATGGATCATTTTTTGGAATTAACACCGGGTGTTTTTTTTTATAAGTTAATTGTGAATTTTTTAGTCGGCCGCCAACACGCAATAAACTGTTATCATCCAGAAACGGATTGAAAGGCAAAAGTCTGCTAGAATTTGATATGCATCTTGATCCCTTTAAACTTTCAATCTCCACCTGGCAGTTTTCTGTGTGACAAATTTTCAGCAGCCGGACTAAAGCATTTTCTAATTCTGCCACGGAGAGATTTCCAACAGTCTTATTGTCATGTCCCTTACAGTTTCTAGCAAATCTTAAAATGTAGGCCAAAACTCGTTTTAATTTGGTTAGCGTTGAATATCGCTCGAAAATATAATTAATATTTGTTTTCACAGAAACTAAGCTTGTTACTGTTAACTTACTTTCCGGTAAATCGACTAGATCTCGGACAACATATGGTTCTGGCCATTCTACTAATTCTCGCGTTAGGAAAGTAGGGCCTTGCCACCATAATGTTGACAATGCAAGTTGATTTGGCCGCATTCCCCTTGATATTATATCGGCCGGGTTTAATTCCGATCTTATGTGCCGCCATTGATTAGCGTCCGATAATTGTTGAATTTCCGAGACTCGATTCGCGACGAAGGTTTTCAGTTTATTTGGTTCGGAGTTTAGCCATGACAAAACTATTGTTGAATCGCTCCAATAATGAACCGAATTTATATTTATGTCTAGAGACGTGATAACCCTTTCAACCAATTTAGCCAAAAGTACCGCGCCGCATAATTCAAGACGTGGAAGTGATACACACTTTAAGGGCGCAACGCGGGACTTAGCACATAATAACCTCGAGACATGGTTTTGTGACGTATTAGTAGTTCTGACATATAAACATGCTCCGTATGCTGTCTCGGAGGCGTCTCTGAAACCGTGCAATTGAATTTCTGAAAATGTTTTCAGCATTACTTGTCTTGGGATTACGATTTGGTTAACTATATCCAATTCTTTCCGAAAATCGTCCCAAGAAGTGAATATGTCGATAGGCACAGATTCGTCCCAGCCTGACTTTAATTGCCATAATCTTTGCATAATGGTTTTGGCGATGAGTGTCACAGGACCGATTAATCCTAGAGGATCGAAAATTTGAGCGGCCGAAGCTAAAATTATTCTTTTTGTAACGCGTTTATCACCATCTCTTATATTCACGTTATAATTCAGTGTATCTGAATTAGCACTCCATATCAGACCTAACGTTTTGTTTTTATCGTCGGTTATATAATATTGTGAGATTGAAGTGTGATCTTCGCGGTCACCCAATATGTCTTTATTATTAGACGCCCATTTGCGCAAAATAAACCCAGCACTGACTAGTACATCGCTTATTTCATGCTTAAGAGTTCGTGCATTTTCTACTGTATCGGACCCCGTAATTAGATCATCGACGTAAAAATCTTTTAAAATTACAACTAAAGCAGTTGGGTTAGATTCGCGATTCTCAATTGCTACTTGTTGAAGACACCTCGTAGCTAGAAATGAAGCACTTGCTGTACCGTACGTGATCGTGTTAAGTTGAAAATGTTGCAGCTCGCAATCTGGATTGAGTCGCCAAACTATACGCTGTAAATCACGTTGTTCTGTATTAATGTTAACTTGACGATACATCTTCTCTACATCTGCAGTTATAACGTAATTGTGTTTTCTGAATCTGAGCAAAATCGAGTTTAAATCATCTTGTATTACTAGACCAACCAAAAGAACGTCATTTAGCGATAACCCAGTATCAGTTTTTGCCGATGCATCGAACACGATGCGTAGCTTTGTAGTAAGACTACTCTCTTTGATGACGCCGTGATGAGGCAAGTAATATATTGTGTTGTCTCCGGCAGAATATGGATCAATGTTTGTCATATGATTTAATGATTCGTATTTTTGCATGAAACTATCATATTGTTGTTTCATTTTTGGATTTTTTATCAATTTTCGTTCTAGTGCGTAGAAGCGTTTAATTGCATTTTCTCTAGAATCACGTCCCAAATTTTTGTATTCGGGCTTTGTCGGCAAACTAACGGTGAACCTGCCAGCAGCATCCCGAGTTGTATTTTGAACGAAATGTTCCTCACATGTGCGTTCGCTACTAGAAAGAACTTTAGTAGCCGAAATCTCTTCTAATTTCCAAAATGCTTCGATTTGATTACTTAAAATTTGATTCATTGATAAGTGGCATTTTGAACTATTTTTCCGGTTAGGTTCATAAACCTTCATGGGCCCACAAAGTTGCCATCCTAATTTAGATTTTTGCGCTATAGGTTGTCCCCTTCCTAATCTGATTTGACCAACGCACATGATATCAAAATATATTCCTGCGCCTATAAGCAAATCGATCTTGTCGGATGTGTTTAGTAGCGGATCAGCGAGTTGTAAATTTTCTGGAATATTTAACTTGGACATGTCGAAAGACGATGCCGGAATGTTATCAGTTATTTTATCCAAAATTAAAAATGGAAGATCTGCACTAAAACCATTTTGGCATGATTTGATTTTGGTATGAGTCATTTTTGTGATGTTAGTTATGCTTTGATTGATCCCGGATACAGGTATGTTGGTATTGACAAAATTTAATTTGAGTTGATTGAAAATATCTTGCGTCATGAAGTTAGATTGACTTCCAGAGTCCAATAATGCTCGACATTTTATGGCAGTACCCTGTATGTTGAAAACGAATACTTGAGCTGTGGATAATATTATATATTTACATCCTTTGACTGTTGTGGTATGCAGTGAGTGACAACAGATGAATTTTCATTTGATACACTTGTAGGTGATCCATTATTCGACGCGCTTTTATACGATTCAAAATGTAAAAGTGTATTATGTGATCTTTTGCACGTTCTGCAAGTGTGTGTTGACTTACAATCACTAGCCTGATGGTTAGGCTTTAAGCAATTAGTGCAAAGATTGAGCTTTTTTGCTGCATTGAATCTTGCTTGAGTAGAAAGTTTCAAAAAAGCCTGGCAGCCATAAATAAAATGTTTTTGCCGACAGTATGCGCATGCGAATTTATTTGTAGAAACGTGTACAAATAGTTTCTCATCTGGCCTTTTTTTATTAATTTTATTGTGTTTTGTTTCCAAGGTGTCGAGTAACTGACATCTTGTAGTAAGGAACTTGATGAACATTTCCGTAGTGATATTGTTTTCATTTGTTCCCTCAGCAATGGAAGTTTCCCACTCCCGTTTAGTGGTAGCATCCAGCTTATTACATATTGAATATATAAGGAGTGTGCCCCAATGTTGTACAGGTAGCTTAAGAGCTTGTAAAGCTCGCGTATGCTTCAAGAAATCATCCAATAATTTTCTTAAAGAATAATTTGACTCGCGGGAAATAACGGGTATATCAAAAAGAGCCCTGACGTGTGTGTTTGTGATTATTCGACTATTGTCGAATATTCGTTTCAATAAATCCCATGCAACCTCATAATTTGTATCCGAAACATCTAATGCACTGATTACCTGTGCAGCTTCGCCTTTTAAGCATGATTTCAAATAGTAAAATTTTTGAATTGGTGAGATTGATACATTATTATTGATCAGTGATTTAAAAGTGTCGTAAAACTCTAACCAAGATTCATACGCTCCATTAAACTCAGGTAGTTTAATTGTGGGTAGCTGCAAAACCGAAGAAGTTGTAGTGTTTTTATTATTAATAGCGTCGTTATTATCGCTAGGTGGTAATACAGGCAGCAACAATTGCTTTGCCAGTGTTATGATTTCAAAATATGAATCTTCAAATGCTTGTATCTCATCTTGTTGAGCTGCAGTGTTCTCTAGCAATAAAATTTGATTTTGCACCTCGTAAAAGTCTTCTAAGAGAGGCTCAATTTTCTCCAATCTTATTGAAACTTCAAATGTTCTATCTGGAGTGATATTATTCAGAAACGTATTTAATCTTGTTAATTGACTTTTGAAAAATGCCCGTTTTTGAATTAAAGCTTTTAATTCCGCATCCATTTTATTATTATTGGAATTTATTTATTTATGAAAATATAGATCTTAATGCTATGTTATGTATCGCAAAAGAAACTGTGCTTTTAAAGGAGGTGGATAAGGGTAGGATATCAAATTGAAAACTCACAATTTAAAATTCGACGCTGAACGAATTCGCACCGTCTCGACTGCTGCGGCTGATGCTTCCCGCTTGTAAACGATGAAGTGCCGGGTCTTGACGCGCTTTGCTCTCACTGTTTATTGTGAAATTATCCAATCCGTGCTCTGAAGGACCATGTAGGAATGTATTCCTTGTTTGTTCTATTTTTTAATGAAAAACTGTTCAGTAGATATGATGTATTGACATACGTAAAAACCTCGTGCTTATTGAATTAATTAAATTATTATTGTCAAACTCTCAAGGCTAACTATCAAAATATTAAAATATGATCATACACATTTGATATTATATACAATAGGGTACCTACGAGATAGCATACTTAGAAAAAATAAAAAAGTCAGCGCACTCCGGGAGTGCAGGCAGAAGTGAAAACTTGAACTTATGGCGCGTTGGGCACTTTTTTGGGTGAGCATTTTTAGGTGCGCTCGCGACATGAGAAATTGTTCATAAAAAATCAAGTTTATCAAAGCAATGTGGACACTTTTTGAATAGACATGGAGTGTAATAATATAGAAACTATATTCGAAGGAAGTGGTTTTATTTAAATGAGTAAATATTAGTAAATAGTAAATACAAAATTTATCAATTCTCATTCATAATTTCAACAACTCTTACATCATCATTATCAGCATTTTCATCATTATTATCAGGATTTTCATCAAATTCTAAAACTGAAACAATAGGTCTATGGTAACTAAAGTATGAAATGAACAATTTTGATTTAAATCTATTTATATATCTTGTGAATACTGCATTATTGCACTACAACAATGTTTTTATTAATTCTATTTACACTTTAGATTTGTTTTTTTAACACAATACCATAGCAGCAACACAAGTCAAATGAAATATTTAAATAAATAAATTTTCCGTTTAATATTCATTTATAAAATAAATATAAAAAACTCTCAATCTCGTCTGTCGCGAGGGCACGAACGAATGCCCATGCAAAGACTGCGTATAGCATGCAGCGCTCTCGCATACCTATACACTCTGAGTATACATATAGGTATGTAATCTCGTCTGTCGCGAGAGCACGAACGAATGCCCATGCAAAGAGCGCGTATAGTATACATATATTATAAGAATACACGCGGAGTATATCTGTGTAAAATCTCATCTGTCGCGAGAACGGCTGAAAATGCTCTCCCACAAAAGTGCCCAACGCGCCATAAGAAGTTTTCACTTCAATAAAAACAGACTTCTCATGAAATTTTAATTTTTATTCAATTTCTTTTTACGTAAGGACCCATTCATCCTCTCTGTGCAATAATGAAACATTTAGGGTATATTCCTCTTGATGTTCGCTTCATGTTGATTCTATATACAATACGGCACAAACGAGGTAGCATACTAAGGAAAAATAAAAACAGAGACTTCTCATGGATTTTTATTTTTTTTTCATTTTCTTTTTGCGTAAGGACCCATTCAGCCTCTCTGTGCAATGATTAAACTTATAGTATACATTCCTGATGATGTTAGCTTCAATTTGATACTATACACAATATGGGACAAACGAGATAGCATACTTAGAAAAAATAAAAACTGAGACTTCTCATGGATTAAAATTTTTTTTTCAATTTCTTTTTGCGTAAGGACCCATTCAGCCTCTCTGTGCAATGATGAAACTTATAGTGAACATTTCTGAAGATGTTAGCTTCAATTTGATACTATACACAATATGGCACAAACGAGATAGCATACTTAGAAAAAATAAAACCTGAGACTTCTCATAGATTTTAATTTTTTTTCAATTTCTTTTTGCGTAAGGATCCATTCAACCTCTCTGTGCAATGATGAAACTTATAGTGTACATTCCTGATGATGTTAACTTTAATTTGATACTATACACAATATGGCACAAACGAGATAGCATACTTAGAAAAAATAAAAACTGAGACTTCTCATGAATTTTTAATTTTTTTTCATTTTCTTTTTGCGTAAGGACCCATTCAGCCTTTCTGTGCAATAATGAAACTTATGGTGTACATTCCTGCTAATGGTAGCTTCAATTTCATACTACACACAATATGACACAAACGAGATAGCACACTTAGAAAAAATAAAAATTGAGACTTCTCATGTATTTTAATTTTTTTTTCAATTTCTTTTTGCGTAAGGACCCATTCCGCCTCTCTGTGCAATGATGAAACTTATAGTGTATATTTCTGATAATGTTAGCTTCAATTTGATACTATACACAATATGGCACAAACGAGATAGCATACTTAGAAAAAATAAAAACTGAGACTTCTCATGGATTTTTAATTTTTTTTCATTTTCTTTTTGCGTAAGGACCCATTCAGCCTCTCTGTGCAATGATGAAACTTATAGTGTACATTCCTGATGATGTTAGCTTCAATTTGATACTATACACAATATGGCACAAACGAGATAGCATACTTAGAAAAAATAAAAACTGAGACTTCTCATGAATTTTAATTTTTTTTCAATTTCTTTTTGCGTGAGGACCCATTCAGCCTCTCTGAGCAATGATGAAACTTATAGTGTATATTTCTGATGATGTTAGCTTCAATTTGATACTATACACAATATGGCACAAACGAGATAGCATACTTAGAAAAAATAAAAACTGAGACTTCTCACGGATTTTAATTTTTTGTTAAATTTCTTTTTGCGTAAGGACCCATTCAACCTCTCTGTGCAATGATGAAACTCATAGTGTACATTCCTGATGACATTAGCTTCAATTTGATACTATATACAATATGGCACAAACGACATAGCATACTTAGAAAAACAAAAACTGAGACTTTCATGAATTAAAAAAGTTTTTTTTTCGTAGGTTTATATCAATTTTTAAGACGGAATGAGCATGAGCGGACGGAGCACAGGATATGTTTTCGAGTAATGACCAAACGGTAAATGCAATCCTCTTGAAATTTTGGCATAAAGATTTTAATTTGGTGGTACCTTTATCAGAGCGGTCCGTCGAATACTCGACGCCATTCGCTCTGTTTCATGCGTCGTCCGGTGCGCTAACTATCTGACCGATTGTGGACAGATAAAATATTAGAAAACAGGACGTCAGGACGTTGACTGCGGGTCGCATATGCACCCGACAAAGAGCTAGTACGTCCCCGCAAATCGTACACTCTTGTGTACACACAGTACCCAGCTTTGTACACTTACCGGAACGCCCTCTACAATGTCCCGGCGGCCGTTGAGAGAACTAGGTTTGCCAGATGTCTGTGTGCTAGATCTGCCTTCTTTATTTGACGCCGACTTTCTCGTGGATTTGTAGCTTATTATAATAGACATATGGACTGTCCACTCCCAAGATAGAGCGCACGTAGACAAATGCTGCGGTATTCACGTGAGCAGAATACGCACATCTAGAGTGAATTAATTGATTATTCGACCATTAGATTCATAGAACTGATAGTAATCGTCGACTGATTAAATCACAAAATAGTCGATTAATCAATTGTTCAATTAGTGTAATATTTTAGAAAATGATTTAGTTTTCGGACCGACGAAAAAATTTTGGTAATCATGCTCTTGATATAAATGCCATATTTTTCACTGACTACTTGCAAGTTTCCACACCCACCCAGGAGGTATTGCAGTGTGAGAGCCGAAGGTATATTATGGAAGTCAGGGACATTTTGAAAGAACTTGTAGGTATTCATATATGTTAGCATAAATGCTGGTAATATTGGGTTGACTACCTACTACTACTGGCTGAGGTCATCTCTGGCACCGCGCCAGTCTGTCGGCTCCAGAGCTATCGGCGATTACGGGGACGCCCCTTATAACAGAACCTCGGCAAGTGAGAATGCGAGGTAGAGCATCGGTCTATTATTATTCAACTTTCGTGTACAAAACATGGTAATAAAATTTTAATCAGTGCCTTTCTCTATTATTTTCCTAACATACATTATAACAGTCAGCTCTCACAAGGGTGCGTTACCTTTTTTTTTTCGTGGGTGGTTCGCCAGGAGCCCTATCATCCCACGTGTGTCGAGTGTACGAACACGAGAAATTAAAAATGACATTGATAAGTGTATCGAAAATTAATCACATTTTATTCCTGCTATTCTAAGACCGGGACAAACCACGTCGTTGAATCCTCATTGTAAAAGGCGTCCTTATATTCTAAATCGTATTGTTTACCTAATTTATATTACCCCTAGGACAGGGATAGTCGAATCGCTTGACTCATCCCTGTAAAAGGCCTCCTACCTCCCCTCACAGCCTTACCCTTACCCCACATAAAATGATTTAATTATTTGCTAAAAGCTCAATACTTTCTCGTGATCTTTATCTACATAGTCACAAGAGATTTATTTGTCGTATTAAATACCATTAGTTCGATTGAAACAATCTAAATTTGTAAAAAGTGCCACGACATAATCTATATTGGTATTTTTGTAATAGCTATCTCCATTTACGAGAGCATATTTGAAAATTTTTAATTCCGAAAGCCCTAACTAAGCTAATAGGCGATTGAAAATATTAATATTTGAAATCCGCTGCCGTTTCAAATAATTCCGCGTTAATACATACGAATAGCTATTGAAACAAAACGTTTACACATTCGTCTATGTATCATTTAATGAGAAGAAACTGCTAATATAAATTTAAACTTTTAACATATTCCATGCATAAAAAACATGTATAGCGTTCATTTAAATTTATATTATCTTGCATATTTATTGGTAAACAAGGAATCATTATTCATCTCGTACAAATGTCGCACTGTACCCAATCGGTAGTAATATTTAATAAATCCTCGCCGCATATCAAGCTTCTATTACTCATATCGCACGAAAAATACCTCATCATAACTGATCTAAATTGTCTGGGCTCAAGACGATCGAAAACAGTGTTACCGTTCTCATATATTATGTTCATCGCAAATTGAACAACGAATACACCGCAATTGTAACTATCGCTTTGCACAGGATGATCATTAACCGTGAAAATCCAGTCTGAACCTAAATGTAAACGTTTAGTGAATATTCTAAAATATTTGTTGGTTTCTGCTAACCGGATTAAAAAATGAAAATTTTTTAGCGTTCATATCGCATACTACCAAGCACCAATGGTTTTTATTCTTTAAATATGGCATTAAACCTGTCTCTGTGATCTTCAGAAATCTTAAATAAATAAATATCTATAAGAAAATTACCCAGCCACACCTTTTTCTCATTGACATGTATCATTAATGCTTCGTAGTTTTTATTGAAAGTAATTTCCCGCACGGCAGCAATAGTGGTGTCATGTTTTTACGATCCGTCTACGTACATATTTAACAATTTCGGTTGAAAATATGAATGGTTGTACTTTTTCTTCTTATTCCATTGTTCTTCTGACATATTCCCGTTATCATCCGCATTCCCACGTTTTCTTTTAATGGGTATCGCACATCTTACTCTTGAAATGTTAAAGCAACATTCTTTATGGATGCTTTCTACTACTTTCCTTAAGGGAAAAATCGCGTATATCTTAAATTTCTATTTCCCAACAGAACATTATTTTTAGCTTGCCCGAACCAGTTTTCCACTGGAGCATTACTATAACGCTGGGTCCGCGAAATTTTAGATTGAAGATCGTTTGTTATTATATTGGCCCAAAGAGGTAAATAAGGCAAATATTTCCTCAAGATATTATGAAGCATATCTGGGCAGTACAATGCATTTTCATCATGTTGATCATTTTCTTCTATTATAACGATTTTATCTAATAAATGTTTAAAGTGAATGTAAAATCTGCTATTCCGGTATATTGTAGATTGCGAATTTACGTCTATATCAATTTCACTTGATGTTTCAAAATTATCAGTGGCCCACTTCCTGTTATTATTCCGAATGCTATTCAAGCTATTGATTACCTCTTCACAATTATACCTGTGATTCGTGATAATAATCATGTTATTGAACCAAGTAATTATATTATTAATGTCCTGTTCATCAAAAACCGACGCGATCGCATCCTTGAAGAATAATTTTTGTAATTTATTATTGCCACAAAGTTTATTAATGTCGGAAGTTATGATTTTCATGTAATGACAACAACAAATTTTTAATAATACCGACGGTAAAGTTTTACAATCATTAAAAACATAATCATAACAAATATTTAAATATTCACTGACATTGTTCAAATTATTCCATTGCATATTAACAGCATTGATTAGTGCAAAACTAAAATCCACTACCACAGTGGAAAATATCGGCCATTTAATATTATTTTTAATCGCAAAACCGTAAAATGCATAAAGCCAGGATCCAATGGATACGGCGTCGTGGTTTGAAGTTACTTGTTCAAAAATCGGACAAACAAGATTTCTATTGGGAACTCTAATAACCCCTGCATAATAGAACACGCGTTTCTTTAAAAAACCTGGAGAATTAACTACTAGTCCAGGCTGTGAACCGGGATTTTAGCTATAATAAAAAAAAAAACATGTAGGTTCGAATCGAAAAATTTTTTTTGTATCAGCTTCAGGAGGTTCTCAGGATCATTCATACACCTTAAAACCTCTTGGGAACCCCAAACCCACCCATTGGGGGCGACATTTGCAACATGCCAAGTCTTGAATTGTATTTTCTACAAAAAAAGGTATTTTGGCCTTTCGAGTGCACCTACGTGGTTTTTTGGGTCACTGAACACGAATCCGTAGCCAGATTTACTTGGAATCTATAGTAGGGGTGGTAAAATCGACGAAATTTGCAAATTTTGCACACCTATATGTTATTCTGCAATTTACGTGTTTTAGGCATTTAGATTGCACCAAGGGGGTTTTTTGGGTCGCTGAATACGATTCCGAAGCCAGATTTACTCGAATATCATCGTTGGGGTGGTGAAATAGACAAAATCGGCCAATTTTGCACCCCTTATATGTTATTCTGCAATTTACGTGTTTTAGGCATTTAGATTGCACCAAGGGGGTTTTTTGGGTCGCTGAATACGATTGCGTAGCCAGATTTACTTAAAATTCATCGCTAGGGTGGTGAAATAGACAAAATTGGTCAATTTTGCACCCCTTATTTGTTATTCTGCAATTTACGTGTTTTAGGCATTTAGATTGCACCAAGGGGGTTTTTTGGGTCGCTGAATACGATTCCGAAGCCAGATTTACTCGAATATCATCGTTGGGGTGGTGAAATAGACAAAACTGGCCAATTTTGCACCCCTTATATGTTATTCTGCAATTTACGTGTTTTAGGCATTTAGATTGCACCAAGGGGGTTTTTTGGGTCGCTGAATACGATTGCGTAGCCAGATTTACTTAAAATTCATCGTTAGGGTGGTGAAATAGACAAAATTGGTCAATTTGGCACCCCTTATATGTTATTCTGCAATTTACGTGTTTTAGGCATTTAGATTGCACCAAGGGAGTTTTTTGGGTCGCTGAATACGATTCCGAAGCCAGATTTACTCGAATATCATCATTGGGGTGGTGAAATAGACAAAATTGGCCAATTTTGCACCCCTTATATGTTATTCTGCAATTTACGAATTTACGTGTTTTAGGCATTTAGATTGCACCAAGAGGGTTTTTTGGGTCGCTGAATACGATTCCGAAGCCAGATTCACTTAAAATTCATCGTTGGAGTGGTGAAATAGACAAAATTGGTCAATTTTGCACCCCTAATATGTTATTTTGCAATTTACGTGTTTTAGGCATTTAGATTGCTATTGAAAGTGAAGAAACAATTCATTCTAGGTAAGAATCAATATACAGCATTTAATTTTATTACAGGAAACTAATACCAAGTTTCAATTTTTATTATTTTTCTTACTATAAATTTCAATATATATATATATATATATATATATATATATATATATATATATATATATATATATATATATATATATATATATATATATATATATATATATATATATATTCTTTTGTTGATATTCTTGAACCATTTGTAATATTTGTATGTTTTCTTGGTATATTGGTTCGTATATATACTGATAATGAAATAAAAATTCTGTTTTGACGTTTCGACAACGTTTATTGCCTTTATCAGAATTGTTAATTGAATTAGTGTTTCCATGTAATTTAGAAAAGAATAGATGATTTCGATTAATGAAATGCGTCTGCAGCCGACTTGTGTTTTAAGATCCAATTAAAACTGCAGAAAACATTGGATCGGTTGTGTGTGAAAGAGTAATGTATGGCTAACTACAATTTGAAATAGATTGAATTTGATTAAATACAAGACATTCCAATATTGTACAATTATAAATATCTATGAATTATTGTATGAATTAGTTACTCTATGATAAGTATTTCTATCATAACTATTCAAGTTTAAGATAATTCTATGGAATTTAACCTCAAAATTGTTACTCTATAGTGTCATAGTTAAATAATACTTCATCTTTTTTAGGTTGAATTTTAAATAGACAATGGAAAGTGGCACTTCAAATTAATAAAATTTTGTTAAGTTTGAATTAGATTATTGTACAGTTTCGAAAGATTGGAATCTATTTTGTCATTTACACAATTGTTCTTTTTAATTTGAATAGATTCTAATATCAAACGTTTGTTGTCGTTTGTTTCAATATTCAAAATTTTTGTATTGTTGTAGTCGAAAGTATGGTTAGTGTCTTTCACATGTTTATTGAGCGCAGTTGATGAATTTTTGGTATATTTGTGGCCATTTAATCTTTTTTCGAGGTATTGTGAAGATTGGCCAATATATACCTTTTCGCAATCTTTGCAAGGGATGGAATAAACAGTATGGGTTATTTTTTTGAAAGGTACGCTGCTTTTTAATTTTGTAAAGAGACTTTTCTGATTTAAATAACTCTTATGACATATATGTAGGTCATAAGGTTTCACTATATTACAAATTTTCTCTGAAAGTCCACCGATATATGGTAGTGATATGTAATGCCTATCATTAGTTTTCTCATTATTGGTATTGATTCCACTAAATGAGTTATAAAATTTATGAATTTTGTCTTTAGTTATCGAATTTACTAAATCAATGGGATAACCATTTCTTATTAAAGTTTCTTTTGTTTTTGTAATAGATATAGTTCTCAGTTCAGGAGAACTTAGTCGAATAGCTCTATCTATTAGATTTATAATAACATTTTTCTTATATTTTTTAGGTATATTAGAATTGAAATTAGTATACCTTCCTGACCAAGTAGGTTTGGTATACCATTTTGTTAGAATTTTGTTATCATTTGATTTTCTTACTAAAGTTGAATCTAAAAAATTTATTTCGTTATGATTTTCTAATTCAATCGTAAATTGTAACTTATGGTGAAAGGAATTGAAAGAATTCAAAAATTCATTACATTTGTTTTCAGGGATTGCAGCAATACAATCATCAACATATCTTTTGAAGAAGGCTATATTATAATTTAGTTGAGATACTACTTTTTCTTCAAGGAATTCCATTACTATTTGGGCTATGATACTTGATATTGGAGAGCCCATTGCACAACCATCTAATTGTTTATAACAATCATCTTTATATTGTAAAAAATTAGCGGTGAATGTATATTCTATAGCTGTTAAGAACTCATTCATAGGTAAATTTGTATATAGTTTTATTTCATCCCATTTATTTTGAATTATTTGTTTAGCTAATTCTAAAGGGATATTTGTATATAAAGATGTGACATCTAGTGATACTAAGATATAGTTTTTAGGTATTGTAATTTTGTTAATGAATTCCTTGAAATCCCAAGAATCTTTGATGTAAAACTCATTTTTGTAAGCTATGTTTTTTAGTATGTTGGATAAGTATTTAGCCATTTCATAAAAAGGTGATTGAATGCTGCATACTACAGGTCGCATCGGTATATTAGGTTTATGAATTTTGGGTAACCATATATTTTTGGAGGATGAGCATTATGTATCGTTAATTGTCTATGAATGTATTTTGAAATATATTTCTTTTCAAACCATTTTTTTACTAAGTTATTATTTTTAGTTTGGTAAATATTAGTTGGGTTGTTATTTAGTTTCTTATATACTTCAGGATCATTCAACATTGTAGACATTTTATCCTCATATTCATTTGTGTCCATGATAACAGTTTTATTACCTTTATCTGCTTTTAAGATAGTAATTTGTGGGTTAGATTTGATGAATTGTTTGGTTTCTTTGAAATTTTTGATTGATTTGTTATTTTTATTATTAAATTTATTATTTTTAACTGTTTGTTTGAAATTAGTTATTGTGTTTATACATTTTGATCTTATCTCATTTGCTATTTGAGTAGGTTTTTTAGCAATTTCAGTTTCAAGTGAAGAAATTATGTTATTGATAGGTATTTGTCTTTCGTTATATAGAGTATTACTAAATTTCTCACCGAGAGCTAAAGTGTCTATTACATTTTTTGGAACATTTGTTTGAGATAAATTCATTAGCCAATTATTATCAACTATGAGATCTCTTTTGTTATTGTTATTTAATTTATTTATTTTCTCAATATTTCTATGTTTAATTTTATTAAAGTTTTTTTCAAATTTTTGAGTTTCTAATTCTAAATACGTATTGTAGATTTGGGTAGGTAGGATATTTTTCATTGTAGATTTGGTTCTGCTTATGTTATTTTCAGTTTGTTTGACATTTTTACAAGTGATAATAATTGGCTAATGAATTTATCTCAAACAAATGTTCCAAAAAATGTAATAGACACTAGCTCTCGGTGAGAAATTTAGTAATACTCTATATAACGAAAGACAAATACCTATCAATAACATAATTTCTTCACTTGAAACTGAAATTGCTAAAAAACCTACTCAAATAGCAAATGAGATAAGATCAAAATGTATAAACACAATAACTAATTTCAAACAAACAGTTAAAAATAATAAATTTAATAATAAAAATAACAAATCAATCAAAAATTTCAAAGAAACCAAACAATTCATCAAATCTAACCCACAAATTACTATCTTAAAAGCAGATAAAGGTAATAAAACTGTTATCATGGACACAAATGAATATGAGGATAAAATGTCTACAATGTTGAATGATCCTGAAGTATATAAGAAACTAAATAACAACCCAACTAATATTTACCAAACTAAAAATAATAACTTAGTAAAAAAATGGTTTGAAAAGAAATATATTTCAAAATACATTCATAGACAATTAACGATACATAATGCTCATCCTCCAAAAATATATGGTTTACCCAAAATTCATAAACCTAATATACCGATGCGACCTGTAGTATGCAGCATTCAATCACCTTTTTATGAAATGGCTAAATACTTATCCAACATACTAAAAAACATAGCTTACAAAAATGAGTTTTACATCAAAGATTCTTGGGATTTCAAGGAATTCATTAACAAAATTACAATACCTAAAAACTATATCTTAGTATCACTAGATGTCACATCTTTATATACAAATATCCCTTTAGAATTAGCTAAACAAATAATTCAAAATAAATGGGATGAAATAAAACTATATACAAATTTACCTATGAATGAGTTCTTAACAGCTATAGAATATACATTCACCGCTAATTTTTTACAATATAAAGATGATTGTTATAAACAATTAGATGGTTGTGCAATGGGCTCTCCAATATCAAGTATCATAGCCCAAATAGTAATGGAATTCCTTGAAGAAAAAGTAGTATCTCAACTAAATTATAATATAGCCTTCTTCAAAAGATATGTTGATGATTGTATTGCTGCAATCCCTGAAAACAAATGTAATGAATTTTTGAATTCTTTCAATTCCTTTCACCATAAGTTACAATTTACGATTGAATTAGAAAATCATAACGAAATAAATTTTTTAGATTCAACTTTAGTAAGAAAATCAAATGATAACAAAATTCTAACAAAATGGTATACCAAACCTACTTGGTCAGGAAGGTATACTAATTTCAATTCTAATATACCTAAAAAATATAAGAAAAATGTTATTATAAATCTAATAGATAGAGCTATTCGACTAAGTTCTCCTGAACTGAGAACTATATCTATTACAAAAACAAAAGAAACTTTAATAAGAAATGGTTATCCCATTGATTTAGTAAATTCGATAACTAAAGACAAAATTCATAAATTTTATAACTCATTTAGTGGAATCAATACCAATAATGAGAAAACTAATGATAGGCATTACATATAACTACCATATATCGGTGGACTTTCAGAGAAAATTTGTAATATAGTGAAACCTTATGACCTACATATATGTCATAAGAGTTATTTAAATCAGAAAAGTCTCTTTACAAAATTAAAAAGCAGCGTACCTTTCAAAAAAATAACCCATACTGTTTATTCCATCCCTTGCAAAGATTGCGAAAAGGTATATATTGGCCAATCTTCACAATACCTCGAAAAAAGATTAAATGGCCACAAATATACCAAAAATTCATCAACTGCGCTCAATAAACATGTGAAAGACACTAACCATACTTTCGACTACAACAATACAAAAATTTTAAATATTGAAACAAACGACAACAAACGTTTGATATTAGAATCTATTCAAATTAAAAAGAACAATTGTGTAAATGACAAAATAGATTCCAATCTTTCGAAACTGTACAATAATCTAATTCAAACTTAACAAAATTTTATTAATTTGAAGTGCCACTTTCCATTGTCTATTTAAAATTCAACCTAAAAAAGATGAAGTATTATTTAACTATGACACTATAGAGTAACAATTTTGAGGTTAAATTCCATAGAATTATCTTAAACTTGAATAGTTATGATAGAAATACTTATCATAGAGTAACTAATTCATACAATAATTCATAGATATTTATAATTGTACAATATTGGAATGTCTTGTATTTAATCAAATTCAATCTATTTCAAATTGTAGTTAGCCATACATTACTCTTTCACACACAACCGATCCAATGTTTTCTGCAGTTTTAATTGGATCTTAAAACACAAGTCGGCTGCAGACGCATTTCATTAATCGAAATCATCTATTCTTTTCTAAATTACATGGAAACACTAATTCAATTAACAATTTTGATAAAGGCAATAAACGTTGTCGAAACGTCAAAACAGAATTTTTATTTCATTATCAGTATATATACGAACCAATATACCAAGAAAACATACAAATATATATATATATATATATATATATATATATATATATATATATATATATATATATATATATATACGAATTGGTCATTTTAGGGACGCTTATAGATAACGCTCACATTCAAATAGATTATCAATGTATAACCCAAGAAACTTCAAATTATGCTATATATGAACTATTTTGCTATCTATAAGGGAAAAAGCTCATTTCCATATATTTGAGGACATTGCAAAGAATCATCATTTTGGGAACATGCGTATTGGTATGGTTACTGGGTGATATACAACAATATAATCCGGACAATTTACAGTCACTCAAAGTAAGTTAGAGAGTTTTAGCTCGATGAAAATGCCAGTTTACAACCAAAATGTTGAATACATTTATTATACCTTAAAAAAATGGTAAATGCTCCCTTTTGGCATTAGCATTGATAAATGAACACTCAAAATATAAAATATTAATTTTGTGATTCTAATATAATAATAATTCCAATTTATTATTGAATATACAGGTTCGGAAATTATTTATCTTGGGTATGGTGGTTTCATGGCAGCGTAAAGAATAGATTGCTAATGTTGAGAGAGCATTAAAATTTCAGTATCATACCAGCACCAGTCGGGAGAATATTCGAGTCGATGTGTACACCTCGGGTGGGGTAAGAGGAGGGGCGCACACCAGTGCGTCTCTCTTGTTTATGTGGTATTATCATATCATTGCGTTCCTTGTTGCTCGTGTTGATTCCGGTCCAATACCCCAGAAGAATTGTTTCCGATACTGTATATTTGAACTACTCAGTTGAACATATTGCTACCCAAAGCTGGAAGATTGGAGTCATACCTAGTGAATGAATTTGAATTAACATGATCAATAATTTAAGTTATAATATTGATACTCAATTCTGCTCCGAAAGGAAAACGTTGCTTCTGATATTATTAGAGAAAATTATCAGTTTTTCGGTAACTCTTCAAATTGAGCAAATATTTGTAGAGAAACTAGAATTTTTCTCAGGATATCTCCGGAACCAGAATGGTAAGATCCAGTTTCTCCACAAGCTCTGGAATACCGACTTTGCAGTAATTTAAGCGCCTCTATCTTTATCGTTTACGAGATCGCATAGACTCGAATGTCACACAACCAGTATAAAATATTTCATTTAAGCTTTTTTCCCGTAATAGCAGTCTTCAGAACAGGCAGCTTAAGGTCTAAAAAATTGTTATGTTATTAGAGTTTATAAGACCGTTGTAGGGTCAAACAAACAAGCATCGGAGTTTTCCGGAGAACGTTGGAAATCTTAATAAATTCTACGAAAATTCCATCTTTGATAAAATAGTTCACACTGTGGATATACTAAACTTTAACACTATAGATAAGAAACAATCTCCTTATTTACTATAATTATACCGTACGAATAATTTTAATCGTTCAGTTACCGAACGATTAGCTCTACCCATAAATTTAAGAATGATTCGATTCGATGCTTCCAAAGAAACTAGTATAAAAAAACGATGAACTGTGATAAATTGACTTCCCTCACTTTTGTTAACAGAATAACTTTCGGACAATCCTGCGGATCAAATGTAAATGATTGTAGGAACAGAAAATATATTGGAAATGATTTAGGAACCGCTAATGAAAGACGTTGTATTATACTCATTATACTTATTTAATCCAAATGATCTACATAACGTATTTGACAACTCTATGTTTTCTACTGACACCTGCTGTCAGGTTGAATTTCTGAATTATTCACATTATAATATGACTTGTTTTTAACTGACAATCTGCAAATTTACAACCAATAGGAACGGCGCAATCGCCCGCGTAGTGCGTTACGCACGTCTACACACACATACAGAAATCACGTAAAAAATAGTCTAGATCGATTCAGAATTGATCAGAAGGGATATTCCGGAAATTTTTTTTGGGTCGATTACAATACTTACCTTACACTACTACTACTAGTAAGGGAAGAAAAAGGAATGAAAAACTGGAAAATGAAGGGAACATTCAAATCGAGAAGATTCCAAGCGACATTACTGGATTACGCAGAGTTCACATGCTTGCTTTTGACTTTTAACTTCTGAGTTTAGGCGTACGCGTGGTGTTTTCTGATTGGTTTGTAAATTAAAAATTTCTCAGTCAGCAGCCGTTCAAAAACCAGACCGCAATAACTTAAAGCTGTCATGTGATAGTGAATCTATCGTTACTTTCCACTGAATGCTTAATGAGTCGACTGATATTCGGGACTGAAATGTTTCTCACATTGGATTTTTCTTGTCTTATAAATATCCTGCTAAAATTATTGTGTACACTTTAGATTTTCTACAAAATAACAACAATGTAGATTTTATCTGCATTGGTACATTAAGGCTGGGGTTTTGTGGACAAGAAAGCCCCTTGAGAGGGAGAGAATAATAAAATGCCCAGGAACTTCGCCATCTATACGTCGGAAATTACAATCCATACATATTCATTCGCTTCGCATCTCTCACGAGACTCATGTAGAGAATTTTCTAGAAATCTGTATATTTAGTCTGTAGCGTCCACAGCTTTGGAACGAGAAATATCATTTATTAGATGATGTTGATGAGAGTAAAATGAGATAATTGCTATAAACTTAAATGGGTGGCGTACAGAATGAATTAATATGGGACAGCCGAAGTAAACACCATTCATGAGCTCACAATATAGCTGACATGGGCTAGAGATTTTACTGTCTTTGAAATGATTTATTGCGTTATCAGTGAGATTTACATTTATTCGAAGATATATAGTATATTGACCTGGATTTATTTGTGATACTCGTACCAAAAATTGTGCTAAAAACAAAACGATGATGATATTAAAAAGTTCCTAAATCGCGAGTTTCATTGTTATGAACGATGTTTAATTTTAAGACAATTTTGTTTTGAACTGTATAGCGAAAACGGTACATCGGACACGAAAAATCATGGATTATAAAATGCGAGGTTTTATCTACATTCGTCACTTCTTGAACCAAATTATGGGTTTTAATAAACCATTTTTTCTCTGCAATTAAGAGATCTATTTTACAAGAATATTGGAAATATGTTCAGATTAACCCACATATGTTTTCATTTCGATATCTTACATATTTTAAGATTACTTGAACAATCAAGTTAGTATGTTTATTAATGAGTGGTATAGATTTACTAATGCGGAATACTCAAATGAGGCGGCCATCCTGTGACTCCTTTGAGTATCTTCCATGGAGGGAGCAGCTACCACCGTTCGAAAACGTTATGAAATCGTTGAATTAACGGAATTACCTATGTAATTATCTCTCTCGCATAATCGCGCGCTAAAGAGAGACAGGTGCCGTAAGCCATACCATTGCGGCGTCGTCGTAGTAGTGCTCTTCTCTTTGACTTTGAGTATCCGCCGAAGCACTCTGTGGGTAGTACCCACGTGGCTTGAAATCATTCACGTTCATCTATGATTCTATGCCGCATGAACGTGACAGAGAGGGAATATTTGCGACTTTCAGTGCGAGAAAGGGATAGATAATAGATGAAATAGTTCAGTGTGTATACGATACGCACTTTGACGTAATATTTTCATGAAAATTATAGAAGAATTGAATTTAGAAACTTCCTCAATCTACCGATGAGCTCTATGAGAAACAGTTGGCTAAAACTATCACTTTGTAATGTTACTGATCGATATAGACTAGATGAATTTATAGTTAGCAAATGATTTTTGAGGTGATGTTATCGATTCACACTTTAGCGAAATTTGCTGCCTTCGACGGTTCGATTAAAGTTGAGAATTGTATGCAGACGCAGATATGAGAAAGAGCTGTTCACCGACAAAGATGTGGTTCATAGTAGTATTGTTAAGAATGGCATTATTTCTATAATCGAATTAATCAGGTTAAGAATGATTTTAATAAACGGATTATTTATCAACCGATTATTTCGTGCGATTTAGCTGAACAAAAGAGCGCACAATCTGAAACCGGCTTGGTCGAAACGAAACAAATGATATCTTAACATCGATAGTTGGTAGGATTTACCTAGTTACTGTTTAACCCATCTGGGGATTAGACAATAGCATGGAAGTCAATGGAAATTCTAATTATTATAAAAATTTAACAAAGGTGTTTTTATACTTATTACTTTCTTCCGGCAAATTTAATTTGTCACTTTTGTTCTGGAAGTGTAGAATTTTAAAATTATCATTAAAGTTATGGTTTTTCATAATCAAATATTTACGAGAGGGTACCTAACCTAACACCTTGTTTGCATTATTAACTACATATGGTAGTTAAACAGGCACATTGATGATGGCGGATGGCTACTTGATAGGTGAAAGGTACCTACTCAGTACTTTAACAGTATTATTAGTGGATTCAGTTCTGAAGGGTAAAATTTTAAATTTATTATTAAAGTTATGGTTTTTCATAATTAAATTTTCTGCAATAAGTGGATCAGTTTTATTATCAATGAACCTGCGTCTGTGTTATTTGATTCGCTTACTAAAGGTTTTTCGAAATAATAATAATAATACCATATACGTTATTTTCTGTTTATTTCACTTGATACTTGATAATATTAACTATTTCTTTCATTATCATTTCATGATACTGGCTTATCATTCATTTCTCTCATTTATCAAATAATTTGTGTGTGATATCTCTTTGATAATTTTTAAGTGAATTATATTGATGTTATTCTCGACTTATTATTAAATTGCTTTTTCGCAATCTAATGAATTCAGAAGTCCAACTGAGGGTAATTCCTTGTATTACCTATTAATTCCAAATACTATTTGAGCACATTTTGTTTGCTACTTGGTAGCTGGGAGGTCCTCAGTACTTCAACAATATTTTAAGTGAATAAGGGTGATTATTTCTTATTTATAGTGTATTCACAATGTGTACTGTGTATAGTTTACTACTGGCCATACTCATTGAAAAAGTCTCTAGTATTGTGCTGAATAATAAATCGGTCATATGAAGTCTTCCATGTCCATACTCACCACCAACAGCACCCTCTTATGGGATGATCATGTGAGGTCCATTGCGAAAACCGCTTCATAAAAACTTGGTTTTCTGTTACGTGCCGAGAGCTACTTTACATCTCAGCAGCTCCTCATAATCTACTGTTCACATATTTGGAGTTTGGCTCCCAAACATACGCTGAAGCTCTTGGATTCATTCCAGAAGAGAGCTATTCGTCCTATTGATGATGTCACACAGAAATCTCGTCTGTTGCTCCACTACAAGAAATTCCAGATAGGCGGACTAGACGAGCTCAAGCTAATCATCCCTTCATTGTCAAGCACGGGACCTGCCGAACTTCCTCCTACCAGACTTCATTTTTCTATCGAACAACGAAGTTGTGGAACTCTATGCCTAGTGAGGTCCCTATGCCTATAACCTCAAAATCTTCAAGAAAAATTCGAACCAACATTCCACCGCTGGCTCACACGATGTTCTTAGAACATTGTAGATTTCCCTCTCGTGTAGTCAAAGTATAGAAAAAAAATTGAAATGGGTATATCAACACAGTTAATCCGCGCGCCAATAGGAGCGTAATATTAACTACATTGGCGGGGAGTTGTGACGATTGTACTGCTCTTATAATATAAATATAAATACCTACAATATAACCACTTGAGTAAAAAATGAAAGAATAGTATAGTTGTTATTCTTTTCACTTGAGGATGTAACGCACGTCGAATTGGAAATTTGCAACAGTTAACCATAGACGACCCTCTCAGTTAACAATTAATTTGACTTTTTGCCTAGCAACTAGCAAAAGCAGTCTCGTACTCGCTGTGAAAGCTGTCCTTTTGTTCAAATTTACATTCTCTCCTGATGTTTCAGTTTCCATTTAAATCTCGCTTCATTATGACAAAAAATGGTTCTCAAAGCTATTTGAGGATCATATCCATATTTGTGGTAAGTATCTGGTTACATAAATTCACTAACGAATATTTTATGAGTGTTATTCGGTTTAACCTGAATTCAAAGTTAGGTTAGGAATCGATAATATTTTCTTTTTGTTCTAGAAAATGCCAATCAAACTCTTGCATTCTCAAGCCCAGCAAATGGTTTGAATATATTAAGCTATTTTCAATGTGAAATGGAGAATAATGGTCCATCATTGTCATTATCCATAGTTACAATATCTATTCTGAAAAAACTCTTTACTTTGAAGTCCTTTAGGTCTGAATTAGAAGAGAAGGGAATCGTAAATATTGGTATAACATCTTCGTGTCTGTGTCTGTGGTAAATCTTTGAGATCTTTATTGAATAACCTTGCTCTCAAACTCAAACTGATGACAGTCGAAGGGCTTTAACTGATAAAGTCAATATAGCCTCTATGAGAACTTGATTCTGGAGACATTATATCGATAAACAATTTCTGTGACTTCACGACAGGATATTTTCATCGATGAAACATGGATTTATTCAAAAGGCAATAAGATGAAATCTTGACAAAATTCAAATGTTGAAAGTGTTCATAAGTCTGCAGGTTATTACATTCCAAGAAATAGTTGTATTATTTCTGTCTAATTATATTTGAGCATTTTGATATTTATAGATGTAGTATTTCTTCTGTAGCTTATTTAAATTAAATTAAATCTATGTGGCATAATGTTGTTTTATTCATTAGGTCATATGATAATGATTCCACAGAATATAATATGTATTATTTCTGCTGCATATCTTATTTAATGTGAAGTACAGTAGTAATTTCAGATAATTACATACTAAAATTTTCCATTGATGACAAATTTAAAATGAGAGATATTTGATTCTATATCTATTGTAATTTTGTCCATACTATTATGTATTGTTGCTGAATCATAAAAACCGTTCAAAGAAGATTATAACTTAGTAATTTATGAAATTCATAAAGTACTGCATTTAAATCAATGTAAATTATGCACTTTTGTCCCATATCATGTGGCCAGAATGGTTTCCATCTCTGTCTAATACCAGTGCTGAAATCGGTCTTCCGTCTCTCTCACGTGTGGAGTCATCGACTGAACAGAGGTTTGTATACCATGCGCTATCCATGTATGTATAAATTATATATAATATACCTGGGTCAAGAATCATTATGAACCATGTATGTATATATAATATCTATGAGTACATCATGCCCATATACTTAAGTATATGATACATGCATGGTCTTCTAACGGATTGAAGGGACCAGTTTGTTATTTGCATCAAAATCAACTATTGATGTTGATGATTCAAGTTCTGAATGTGAAAGTGATTGATATCTTATCTTGATGCTTTAAATATGAAATATTTGTGTTAAATGGGTCATTAGATGGAGTCTGTTCTTTCATAAATCAGAAGAATAAATTTATGACAAAGACGGCATAATATTCTTTTAATCCTGGTCCATTCAACTGAGGTGGAAACAGTGGCGGAACTTCAATTTTTTGGCCCCCCCCGCAAAATATTATTCGGGCCCCTACTACAAAGGAAACACAAATTTTTATAGATATTTTTATAAAAAAATAACAAAAAGGAACAAAATTGCATTATTAACAATTAAAAATTAACAAAAGAAATTATATTGAAAATTTAAAATCCTTCCTCCTGGATTTCAAATTTGCAAAATCTCTAATCACATCTTTTATTTCCATATTTGAATTAAAAAATAAAGCTGAAAATATAACTTATTTTGTAACGAATTCGAGTTGAATGCAAATTTCAAAGTTACCCACACATTCACAAGATATAGGTATCTTAAAATTAACAAACTTAAAATCTAATAGAAACGTAGAAGAGGGTGGTGTTTACAAATTGGTAGGTTCCTATTGGTGACAGGAAGGAAGTGGTGGAAAACATGCTATTACTGAAGAATGTGTAAGATGGAAAAACCCGAATTGTCGATGCGCCAAGAAATGGTCATAAATAACATCTGGAGAGGTATCATAAATAATGAATATTTGGGTTTGTATAGTTCTGAAAACATGAAACAAATGAACGTACCTACCGGAGGGTACGAGACGGTGACGAGACGGTTGTAAAATTGGGAAGTACATACATAATTAAATAATATAAAATAATATATAGTGGTGTTAATTAGCGACGTAACACTGTCACTGATCAGCCTACCCTAACAATTTTCGACAAGTGTCAGAGAGGGGCCTTTTTCTTTGTTTTCAGGCAGCCGAGTCAGTGCGTCAAAACAAAGTAATGACCAACAGATGTGGGAGGTTGCAATACTTGCTAAGGGCTTTAAGATGTTTTGTATTAGAATTGTTTGTTTTTTTTTGCGCTTGCTGGTAAAGTCGGTTATCAGTTTCGAGAATGTTTCACTCTTTTCATGATGCATTTGGGCCCCTATAGGTTTTAATAGAAGACCTAGATATTATATAGTAATTCACTTAACACATTTGGCAACGTAACATATCGATGGTTGACGGATTATTCAGTACAATACTAGAAATGTTCAATAGCCTGTAATGAACTAGAAAAGAGTTCACATTGTGCATACACTGAAATACTACCAATAAGAAACAATCCCCCTCATCCACTAAAAATTATGTTTGAGTACTGAGGGTGTTTCAGCTACCAAGTATACATATCATAAGAGTAAACTAGGAATAGGGTATACAGGGGATTACCCTATCAGCCGGAGATAAATCTAAATTCATTAAATTGTTTTTTTATAAGCAAAAAAGCAATTTAATGAATTCAGAACAACATCAAAATAATTGATTTTAAAATTATCGAAGAAATATCACACCTAACTTAAATTCTTTGGCAAATGAGAGAAATGAATTATAACTCAGCATCAAGAAATGATATAAAGAAATAAATAATAATCAATAGTATCAATTATCAAGTGAAATAGACAAAAAATAACCTACATATTATTATTATTATTTGGAAATACCTCTTTTAAACTAATCAAAGAATACAAAACAAGGCAAGTTTGTTGGAAATAATAAGTATGAAAACTTCTATGTTAAATTTGTATAATAATTACAATTTCCATTGGCTACTAGGATACTGTTTAATCCCCAGATAGGTAAATTCCATACTAACTATGGATGTTATATATATGGTTCGTTTCGACCAAGACAGTTTCAGATCGTGAGTTCTTTTGTTCATCTACATCGAACGAAGTAATCGGTTGATAAATAATTCGATTAGTGAAATAATGCGATTTTGCTCGTCACTACCTGCAACTACTACCGAATGCATCTTTGCCGGCTCCTTCTTTGTCTCTAAAGAGTGCAAAGAGATATGCATAGATAATAAACAACGATTAACATATTATTACGAAGATGGCTAACGTACTTACAAATAAGCGACCGTAGAAATGTTCATCACACGTGATGTGAATATCAATAGACTATAGGCACGGTCGTATATACAGATCTGGAAACTCTATGTTTGACATGAGTCTCTTACATGTCGCAAAACTCGTAGTCCCTCGCTCAGCCACCAGCTAGCGCATGGATAGAAGTATGTTGTCAGGATGTCAAGATTAGGCGCCATATCGTTCAAACACGGTCGTATACGTGCCAGAGAACATCACTCGACTCAGGCGCCACCCTTTTGGTACTACGCAACAGATGACGCTTGGCGGACTCACTTCTCACATAGGAAACAGCCTCGAGTTTCCAGACCTGTATATACGACCGTGGCTATAGGTGATGCACAGTATTATTTTGTCTGGAATACCTTTAGAATATCATGCCGTCCTCTGTGATTGAACGGTGGCTACTAAATGGGTCAAGTTGATATAAACCATAGAAATCAAGAATAGAGTACTCAAAACTCATAAGTAGGTATTCCGGCACTTGGGGCAGACTTTCCAGAGGCTTAGCCTCCGGCCACTTCCGATCTGAGCAGACGGCTTGGGACATTCGCGCATGCGCGGGTAGGCGGTCGGGATATGGTCTCTGACCCCTGTATTATCGGCCTCGTGGCTAGGGTGTGGTGTCGCCTCTAGGTGACCTTCTGATCGCTAGGTGTCGCCTCAGCTTACATGTAAATACCCATTTCATTTTACCGAAAGGGCCCCTTCAAGGTCATCACGCATGCGTGGTCGATGGGGTAGGTAGTGTATGGCTCTGAACAATCTGAAGTCTGTAAACTAGTCATCTATGGTTCTTCCCTAACTATAGCCTAGACAACCTTAAGTCTGTGAACTAGGCATCTGTGTACTCACATTCTACTGGATGGTTTTCTACACACCGAGATTCGAACCCGCTCTAAAGTTAACCGCGGAGGACTTGAAACAATTTAATGTAGAACACTTCTACTAAAATGAAATATTTTTCTACACACGGGAGTCGAACCCGACACATGAAATCCAAAGTCGATTCCTTAACCGCTCAGCTATGGAGGACTTGAGAACAAGTGATTTTAATGTTGTAGATATAACCGCGGGGTATCCGTGACTCGCAAGCGCGTTGGCCGTGAGTCACACGAAACAGTCGACGAAATTCCACGAGCTAGGTTAAATCTATTTACATATAGTTACAATATATCTATTTCACATTAGCGGGGTATCCGGCCTGAGTGTGAGGTTAGGGAGAGTTTCAATGTAAAGCTACATATAACCACGAGAGCAAATAGTTGAGAGGTTTCAGTCTGTGAATATTCACGAAAAATAAACTACAATCTTAATAAGAATAAAATAATATTAATAAACCTTATCATTATATATTAACAAGTAGTAATCGCAGTTGAACGGACGGATAAATCATATCTGTTTGAAACACTACGCTAACGTTTTACGATGCGTGCTAGAATATTTATATGACTTGGATAAGCAATACTTGTTAATATTTACCAGGCTCGGACTGCCCCCGATATACTGGACTACTTCTACGATCAAGAACCAAGATGGCGGCCATAGGGGTGTCGGTGATAAGGAATGGATGTGTGTGATAAGGTGTGAGATAAGGATATGTTGTTTGTAAAGAGTATACAGGGTGCGTACAAAAAGTGTGTCACATGTACAGGGTCACGTGACTATCACGAGGCAGCTGCCATCGAGTATACAGGGTGTGTACAAAAAGTGTGTCACATGTACAGGGGTCATGTGACTATCACATGACAGCTGTCATGGCGGACCTAAGGTACAGCTGTCATGGCGACCATAAGATCCAACTGTCATGGCGGCCCTAAGGTACAGCTGTCATGGCGACCATAAGATCCAACTGTCATGGCGACCATAAGATCCAACTGTCATGGCGGCCCTAAGGTACAGCTGTCATGGCGACCATAAGGTTCAACTGTCATGGCGACCATAAGGTACAGCTGTCATGGCGACCATAAGATCCAACTGTCATGGCGACCATAAGGTCCAACTGTCATGGCGACCATAAGGTTCAACTGTCATGGCGACCATAAGGTCCAACTGTCATGATTGCGTTGTAGAGGTGTCGCCACCACGTGACAGCTGTCATAGTGGACCTATGGTACAGATTGCTTCGTAGAGGTGTCGCCACCAAGTGACAACTGTCATGGCGGCCCTAAGGTACAGCTGTCATGGCGGACCTAAGGTACAGCTGTCATGGCGACCATAAGATCCAACTGTCATGGCGGCCCTAAGGTACAGCTGTCATGGCGACCATAAGATCCAACTGTCATGGTGACCATAAGATCCAACTGTCATGGCGGCCCTAAGGTACAACTGTCATGGCGACCACGTGTTTCAGACACGTGCTTCAGTATCCAGACACGTGCTTCAACATTCAGACACGTGTTTCAGACACGTGCTTCAATATCCAGACACGTGCTTCAACATTCAGACACGTGTTTCAGACACGTGCTTCAGTATCCAGACACGTGCTTCAACATTCAGACACGTGTTTCAGACACGTGCTTCAGTATCCAGACACGTGCTTCAACATTCAGACACGTGTTTCAGACACGTGTTAAGCACGTGACATAATGGATACCTGCTAGCAGTCTGTGAACAACTATGAAAGCTGAATAATTACAGCACTGCCACCCTGTTTGAGAAATAAAATGCCAAAAATAATAATGATAACATTTATTGGGAAGAATACATTTTGATAGTACATCATTTGTAATTAAAATAATAACATTATGATTCATGACCTGGCTCTTCACACTAAACTCCGAACTGATCCTGTAATCGGGGAATACTCCATTATACGGTCGTTAATGATGATGCAATAAGCCCTGGTGTTTTTGGGGAAATTCAGGAAACTTTCCATCTCTAGTTTGACGTCAACTGTTGATGACTTTATAGCATCGTTCTGTTTTGAACAATCAATAACAAAAATTGCTCTATTCTTGAATGCTATATAATCCAACATGGACATATTATTTTATTTGAAAATGATTTCTGGAAATCATAATACATCTGGTATGCTTCCATGTATTGCTGGTCGGTGGAATTCAATTTCATTGCTTCATAGGGATAACACTCTGAATTCAAGTATAATTTTACATTTAGCAAGTTTATATTATCGAAATATGCACTGTGCTTCACAGGATTATTTTTTCGATCAGTTTGGAAAGCTAGAATCACATATCTGGGGCGTTCCAAATTCATTGATGTTTTAACAGCCCAAATGTCGCGAGTGCTCTCCTTCATCAACGGATTTTCATGCAGATCCCAACTACGGAATGGAATCAAAATAGGCTTCTCAGCACTCAAATTCTCCAACATTTGAAATTTAACTTGATCACTTGGAAACACATGTCGCACTTTTAATGCTATCGTCTTCACATTTATTTTAGCCCTCTTCGTGCCTGTGCTATTAGTATAGCAATTGTTATCGGTTCGAGACCTTATCAAGCGCAACTTATGTTTTCCACTCAAAACTTTGTTATAGTCAATGAATAGGCCTAGTAGAAAATTCAACGGTATCCATAAATTGATTTTATTATTGTAGACTGAACTCAGTGCATCCTTAAATGACCATCCAGAAATAGCTAGAGGTATAGATTCATGTTTGGAATATGTTAGATAAGCTCTGATGGTGCTGACAATACCAGGATCACGTACTTTGTCTATCTCTTTCCCATTCAATTCATAACTGATATATTCGAAGAGAAACGCTCCGAAATTATTCGTTAGTTTACATTCACCATCACCACTTGCTTCTGGCTGGAATTCTGCCTCGATGAATAAAGCAGACGATGCCAAATCTACCAACACGTCTTGTTGATTGATTAATATCTCAACTTCATCGCTGTTGCCAAAAGATGTTGTGTGTGGATAGTAGGTGTGAGTTTCTTCTCGGATGATGTCTTCAATGAAGTTTGGCTCGTTGAATATTTGAAGTTTTTCTGACATTGTAACCAAGGAACTTCAAAAAATTTATATTCTCCAATGATAATGCTGCAGTAGCAACCTTCTCCTTCGAGCTCGTTGTAGATAATGACTGATGACCACTATGGGGATGTCTTTTATTTCTGAAATCTAAACCCATGTTCTCAAGTGATGTGTACTGCAACAACAACCTTCCCAGATGAAGTCTTTCTATATAATGAATGATGATGAGTATTGGATTATTATTTATTGTTGGAAGCCATAATCTCTTGCGGACTTTTTCAACTCCAACCGTATAATAATTTCTTCTCCACGAAAATTTACCCGTTTCCAATTCTGATCCAAAATATTCAGAGTGATGTTATCGAAGGATGTCTTGTTGATGACCGGTAGATAAATAAGATTTTTCGGCTCTATATCAATGGAAAACCCAGGGGGTACAAGAGGTGAAAACTCATATATCGTATGAGCTAACTTATTATTATAATATGCTCCAGCGGTTAAGTTACACTCCACTCTAATAGATTGAACTTTGATTATGTTTATAGGGCGATCAGATACGTGTAGTTCACGAGATGTCAATTTCTTTTTGCTGAACCCCAACAGTTCGCTTATACTATCTTGAGGAATAAAATTCACTTTAAAATCACTCTTCAGCTCTGTGTGTAGAGTGTTGTTGTTAGATTTTATTGATAATTTCCGGTCACGTTCTTCTTGCTTCACTCCTATCCCACAAACTGTACTTTGTATGAAATTCTCGATGTCTGTCAGCTCGTAGGACCCCGTAGGTATAGTAACTACTTTTTCCTCACCCTTCACATCTTCATAATAGAATTTATTAAAACCTTCTTCAATGTTTGGGATGCTATTGTACGTATGCAAACCAACAAGTGCGATGGAATAATATGAATGAGGATCTAGTTCTATAGGAGGGTGAAAATCTACAGATAAGCGGGAGCTCTTACCCGTGATAGTGAACGTCTGAGACATGATTGATAAAAACTTTATCAACAATCTATTTATATACTAATAAAATGCAATGTTAGTCGACCACAGTTGAAGAGTTAGAGAGGAATTCCAAACATAACTGACCACAGTTATAAGTGTTATATTACATGAAATATCGCGTTGACGGCAGACTTTATCGAGTGGATTGATACCTAGATCTCCTCTTCTCATCCGTTCTTCTAATTTTGCACCTGGGATTGATAACCAGGAATATGAAGTTCAAACGGAAGCTTGTTTATAAGCGTATTGAAAACACCTTCTTCCTCGTACGCTTCCATACAGACTGATGAGAATTCAAGATTGCAGTGTTATTTAAAGAGGGGAAGAAGAAAGACCAAAGATCTCAAAATAATATTTTTTATTAATTTTCTCAATACAAAAAATGTTAGTATAACCTCAAAATAGATTTTAAATATCTCAATCTTGACTCTTGATTCATCGTCCTAGTCGTATTGCATATTCCTACCCCTTCCACCTATATTGAAGGTCCTTTATGTATGTTCGATGCTGGTAAAAATTCTTTCTTCTCTGCTTATGAAACTCATGCATAACTTGTTCTCTACTCATCTTATCAATGAGGAAATCTAGTGTAGAATTAATTTTTTGGGTATATTCACAGGATTTGGGGTTATACGTTTCACAGAGGTCTGCTTTGTTTTTGTTGTAGATGATGAGGGTCTCTTCTTAGAAAGCTCCACAGATGTCATCCGTCGTTCTAACGCCTCCACTTTACTAGTAATGTCATTCAGACGCATGTTCACACTGTTAAATGTGTTATTGATCTCTTTCAATTCATTTCTGTTTTCCCTCACACTATCACTGATTGTTTGATACTCTGATTTTATATAGGCCTCCATTCCGTTATATTTATTCTGAATGTCCGTCAGATGTTTATCAATGTTGAGAATAACCTTCTCATTCGTTAATTTATGTTCATCCAGATCCTTGTTGATATCTTTGATCAAATTATCAACCCTAACATTGAGGCTGGTTTCCGTTCTCAGATTCAGTTTGTGTGTTAATTTATCAACATATACTTTATTTGCAACATCTCCATCATCATTCGGTGATTTTACGTTGCACAATCTACGATTTTCATATCATAACTTCCATCGCCCGTTAGGAATAATCCTTGTCCGTGAACTTGTTTGAAATTATTATTAAATATATTTGTATCATATATCCACATGGAAGAGGAGGCTCTGCCAAACTTATCCATTGAAACCATCTTTATAACTGTGAAGAATTCGTCTTACACCTGGTTTTTGTTCAATTACACCAACCTCCATCAATTCTTCTATTATAGAGACTATCTCGTTGTGATGGTTATTGTTACCAGCGTACGAGGATGCAACAAGAAGTCTCAGTCTATCCACAATCTCGTTAACGTCATCCCAATAAACATATTCGATAGGTTTCTCGTTATATTCAAGCATATCATTTTTGATATATGCACTCCCAGTGTATGTTTTGGACCTTGGTCTTTTCATGGAATTAATCAAAGGTTTCAGTACATTTTTGTATTTTACAATGTTTCTTATTCGATCAGCTGGATCGTTATTACGTCTATGGGCACTAGTCATTTCCATCATTTGACTATAATTTTTCCCATCTTCTACAGTGTAAGTATCCGGTAGAACATCTCTGTAAAATATTAAATTATACAGTCCTGTGGTACCCTTGAACGGAGTACCCTTGATAATTATATTACTCTCACTATCAATTTCTATAGGTTGATTACCCATGAACCATTTGTCTAAAGTTGAATTATATTGCAAGCCCATTCTATCATCGTATTTCTTGACATCATCATCCAATAGGAATCCCTCCAAGTAATAACGTGCTAATGTGGGGTATTGTTGCAGAAACTCCTCTGTAGCCTCTGCATTATCTTTCTTATGTTTTCTGAATTCTTCACGAATCTGATCGATATTAGGTTCGGGGATAAACACATCCTCCTCAGTATCTTGGGGGTTATATACGAATTCTTCTCCTTCAGTTACAATATTTGGGATTGGTATGTTCTCCATTTGTGTTGCTGTAGAAACACTACTTTTAGGTTTAACCAACGAATTTTGTTTGATTATTTCAGCATTTTTCGCAATTTCCTCTAGTGGTTTAGATACATTCCTGAACATATTATCTAGAATCTCATCATTTTCAGCTTTACCCAATTTTACAGCCATATATTTTTTCCTCACAACGTTTGCTAACTCCCAAATTTTTCTCTTCAATTGTTGCTTTTCTTCTAACATGTTACTCACACTCCATGCTGAGCGGTTTGTCTATTCCAAATGAAAGTATATATGCATGTTAGATGTATATATAACTATCAAAACCTTTGCGATAACGTCCTTTGTTCATGTCACAGTCTTTGTTTATCATAAGGAATCCATATTTATCTTTCCAACATGCGCTACATATTTCTTTGAATTTCTCTAGCGACATGTCGGTACTTACATGATCGGTAAATATATGTTTCAAATTGAGTTCATCCTGTTTGAAAATAATCAAGCAATTGGCATTGTCGCGCAATCCATGTTTTGGACATTTGGCAAAAGACTGGCAAAGATAGAAACTATCAATTGAGTTGTGTCTCCCTCTTGAAAAATAAGCACGAATTTTCTCCTGTTTCTCAAACATCACGTCATCAAATATCATTATCGAATTAGGCCTCGCTTCTGTGGGGTCTATGACCTCATCACTGTCGGTACAAGGGAAATATCCAAGCCCCTCAATTTTCTTCAATGTCTCCTTTAGTAACTGGTATTTTGGTTGGTGTAAAGACTTTGAGTATATGTACACGTTTTCAAATTTCAGGCCGTTTGCATCTAACAATAGAGATAACATTACATTTGTTTTCCCACAATCACTCGGACCACAGATTATTGTTCGTAGAGTATTAGGCAGCAAAGAGCTGTGACGTTGTGATTGTTCTACATTCTCAATGCTTGACCCTAAATTCATAATATTCAACGAGTCTTTTTGCTTAACAATCTTCATCATGCCTGAAGGCGAATCGAAATCATAATGAAACATATGTTAATAAGCATTTGATTATATACTAGTTGATGATGTTATATTGTGTATGTTCGAGCACCCGGTTAAACACTTCTACACTCCTGTCAAAAGTAAGTATCGAACACGTGTCTGGATACTGAAGCACGTGTCTGAAACACGTGTCTGAATGTTGAAGCACGTGTCTGGATACTGAAGCACGTGTCTGAAACACGTGTCTGAATGTTGAAGCACGTGTCTGGATATTGAAGCACGTGTCTGAAACACGTGTCTGAATGTTGAAGCACGTGTCTGGATACTGAAGCACGTGTCTGAAACACGTGGTCGCCATGACAGTTGTACCTTAGGGCCGCCATGACAGTTGGATCTTATGGTCACCATGACAGTTGGATCTTATGGTCGCCATGACAGCTGTACCTTAGGGCCGCCATGACAGTTGGATCTTATGGTCGCCATGACAGCTGTACCTTAGGTCCGCCATGACAGCTGTACCTTAGGGCCGCCATGACAGTTGTCACTTGGTGGCGACACCTCTACGAAGCAATCTGTACCATAGGTCCACTATGACAGCTGTCACGTGGTGGCGACACCTCTACAACGCAATCATGACAGTTGGACCTTATGGTCGCCATGACAGTTGAACCTTATGGTCGCCATGACAGTTGGACCTTATGGTCGCCATGACAGTTGGATCTTATGGTCGCCATGACAGCTGTACCTTATGGTCGCCATGACAGTTGAACCTTATGGTCGCCATGACAGCTGTACCTTAGGGCCGCCATGACAGTTGGATCTTATGGTCGCCATGACAGTTGGATCTTATGGTCGCCATGACAGCTGTACCTTAGGGCCGCCATGACAGTTGGATCTTATGGTCGCCATGACAGCTGTACCTTAGGTCCGCCATGACAGCTGTCATGTGATAGTCACATGACCCCTGTACATGTGACACACCTTTTGTACACACCCTGTATACTCGATGGCAGCTGCCTCGTGATAGTCACGTGACCCTGTACATGTGACACACTTTTTGTACGCACCCTGTATACTCTTTACAAACAACATATCCTTATCTCGCACCTTATCACACACATCCATTCCTTATCACCGACACCCCTATGGCCGCCATCTTGGTTCTTGATCGTAGAAGTAGTCCAGTATATCGGGGGCAGTCCGAGCCTGGTAAATATTAACAAGTATTGCTTATCCAAGTCATATAAATATTCTAGCACGCATCGTAAAACGTTAGCGTAGTGTTTCAAACAGATATGATTTATCCGTCCGTTCAACTGCGATTACTACTTGTTAATATATAATGATAAGGTTTATTAATATTATTTTATTCTTATTAAGATTGTAGTTTATTTTTCGTGAATATTCACAGACTGAAACCTCTCAACTATTTGCTCTCGTGGTTATATGTAGCTTTACATTGAAACTCTCCCTAACCTCACACTCAGGCCGGATACCCCGCTAATGTGAAATAGATATATTGTAACTATATGTAAATAGATTTAACCTAGCTCGTGGAATTTCGTCGACTGTTTCGTGTGACTCACGGCCAACGCGATTGCGAGTCACGGATACCCCGCGGTTATATCTACAACATTAAAATCACTTGTTCTCAAGTCCTCCATAGCCCGAGCGGTTAAGGAATCGACTTTGGATTTCATGTCTCGGGTTCGACTCCCGTGTGTAGAAAAATATTTCATTTTAGTAGAAGTGTTCTACATTAAATTGTTTCAAGTCCTCCGCGGTTAACTTTAGAGCGGGTTCGAATCTCGGTGTGTAGAAAACCATCCAGTAGAATGTGAGTACACAGATGCCTAGTTCACAGACTTAAGGTTGTCTAGGCTATAGTTAGGGAAGAACCATAGATGACTAGTTTACAGACTTCAGATTGTTCAGAGCCATACACTACCTACCCCATCGACCACGCATGCGTGATGACCTTGAAGGGGCCCTTTCGGTAAAATGAAATGGGTATTTACATGTAAGCTGAGGCGACACCTAGCGATCAGAAGGTCACCTAGAGGCGACACCACACCCTAGCCACGAGGCCGATAATACAGGGGTCAGAGACCATATCCCGACCGCCTACCCGCGCATGCGCGAATGTCCCAAGCCGTCTGCTCAGATCGGAAGTGGCCGGAGGCTAAGCCTCTGGAAAGTCTGCCCCAAGTGCCGGAATACCTACTCTCATAAGAGCAATGTTATTAATTTGACTGGATCTAAGCTACAGTGACTCTATTAATAGAGTCACTGTAGTCTAAGCGAGCGGCTGGGATTTTATCCTTTTCTAATAGTCTGCTCTCTCTTCCGACAATTCAGAAAGGTATCGAAATACCGTAGAGTTTTAGAGCTAGTCACGAAATCCGTCACTCAAGTACTTTATTCTTCATCTCTATGGTATCAACATGAGGGGACGGTTGAATCAAAATGAAATTGACAATGACAATGACGAAAACGTAAACTCCTTACACATTGTAACTAACGAACCCACTGACACAAAATCAATAAAGATGAGTAATAATTCTTACGTTCCAACAAAGTCCACCCCCTCTGAATCGATAAAAACAAACGGACAAAACAAAGACGAAAAAACTCCCCCTATCATTAACCAGGAGAAAACAAAATGGCTTCAAGTATCGTATAGACTCCATAGAGATCATATAGCATAGAAGAGTAAAGCCACGCAGGGTTCGAATGAAATTTTCTCTATTAGCGGTCCTCTCTCTTCTCGCTCAAGGTAATGTTCTCGCGGTACCTTTTACATGTTAATTGTGGATACCTTTCATAAGATGACTGAAACAATGAAACACAGCAGTATTATTTTTTTTTATATAAGAGCACGCCTTCATCAATGTAAGTGGTTGGAGGAGACTGTGAGGGGAGGGTAAAAATACGAAGGAGTAGGTACCACTAAGAAATTTGAACATATCACGCACCGCTTATATACCTTAAACACAGCCTTTACTCCTCTATGCTATATGATCTCTATGATAGACTCAACTTGGACATAACAAAATACAATAGGCGTGACGAAAGATTTTGAAATACTCTTTCGTAATGTGGGTACACATTCACTATTTACGAAAAAACCTTTATTTCGGTAATAAACTTAAGTTTAACGAAGTTTGAAGCCATTTTACTAATATTTTTTCAATAGTGCGCGAAAACAGCTCGCAGGTGTCATGGCGTCGGCTCTGACGTCACGCCTAGGTAAACATGTCATTGTGTCTATGCGTAGCGAAGAAAGTAAACAAAACATTGAATTAATTCGTGTGATAAAAATGAATTCCAAAGTTTATAAGTGGTGTGCAGTACCGCAGTGTAAAAACACATCAATAAGAACACCCAACAAAGTGTTTGTACATGTTCCAAACAATAAAATAATAAGAGATAAGTGGATGAAGCTGACAAGGCGAAACCCGAACGACGTAGTCACGAATTCGCCACTTTATTTCTGTGAAGACCACTTTGATGTGAGTATGTTATCATATATTTATATTTCTCAAACTTAAAACGTTTGTTTGAGGTGAAATAGTTGAAATATTGAGGCTATGGAATAACTAATTTATTGAGGTTATGTTAGTTTTGGACTTGTCTATCATTCTTATTATCAATTTTAATCGTTTACTTTTCTTTTTGCAGTTGCCAAATGATATAGAAAATTATATGGAGTATCATGTGATGGGGTCAGTATCACAAGTACGTATGAAACCAGGATGTATGCCCCATAAATTTATATGCCAACCAGACAGGAAACCACGAACATCTGACACAACAGAGCGACCCTATATAGCTAAGAAACGAAAAATGATGATTCTTGAAGAGTGTAAAAAGGAATTCGAAGAAAATTTTATAGTTACAGAACAATCATGTTTTGAAGAAACTGCATCCGGTAGTTCAGGTATATATTATTAACTTATTGATTAGAATATAGCATTGAAAAAGTTAATTTTATTCTCAGTCTTATTACATAGCTACATTGTTGGTACACTCAAAACTTCATAGATTTTTCTGTGACCTAGTAATCTCCTATTTGTGTTCATACTTATAACATTGCACTTAAATAACAAAATATTTGTTTTACAGTTCAGCAGAATGTAGAAGTTCCCCAATTAACACCAAGAGTTTTGGATAAATTAATTCAAGCACACATATCGAAAAGATTCAGAAGTAAAGCTAACCGAGTTAAATAAACTCGCATGAGTTCAAAACGAGTTTGATTATATCTAAGTTGGTTGTATCTAGGGTAAAGATAAATACTAAATTTACTTACAAGGAAGTTTTCACGTTTCTAAACTCAGACGAGCAAAATTCTCGATTTGTTGCGAGGAAATCGCCCAACATCATTACATCAATCCTGGGCAAATTTGAGCTATTTGCCTTAACAAAGCTTGGTTCCATTGTTATAGTAGAGTGGGGCCGATAAATCACACGTAAAATAATAAAAGATCTATCCAAATGCGTAATCAGTAGTATTCACAAGAAAACACAGAGAAGGAGTGTATTCTGTATTGACTGACAGCGGAGTTTACCTAAGCGTGACGTCATGCGCTGTGATTTGATGGCCGATTGCAGTATTTTAATGTTTTATTTTATTGAAAATCTTAATAATCTGAATTTTTTAAATAAAACTAAAGCAGTTTTTTTAATTTTTTTAATATGAATTTTCCCCTAAAACCATTATATCGACGATTTTTTGATACTGTCGTCATCCCTATTCAGCTAAATGTACCCAAGAGGGTGTTAGGCGACTATTGACGACTGCCAAAAAATATACAAGACTCTACAGGATGAAACTGCAGTTTCATTCCTTCTTTCAATTATGCAGCGAGAAAAAGTTGTTTTGTTTGCGTGGATTGAACTAGAACCTACCTGATTCGTAGGCAGTTAATGCCTATGGATACCACATTGGTAGTATCATGTATTCTAACTTATAAATAAATATATAGAAACAAAAGCTCCAACATTTACTCTTGAAATAAAAACACAAATCAATCGAAATCCGAATAAACACGAAACGAAAATGTAAGATTAAGAATAGTAAACAAAATTCAATGGATGCTGAATGTCAATATGTTCTGTTCTCTCTTGTAATTGTTAGATGCTAAATTAAAATGCACATGAGCACCAAGGGGCAACAGCTGTTCTGGTCTGGACCATATTCAATATGTCTTAAACATACACACACGCATTATTTAGGTATAATATCAGAGAATCTGATAATATTTAGCTCTCCATTTTACAACAGAAGTTTTTGGCCTATGGGTCACTGGGTCAGTGCTCATACACCATCTTTACACATTTATTGTTTCGTTTCTCTCTGGGTATTTACAAATATTGAATCTCTGAATGCATTATCAGATAGGTAGTATTATGCTATAAACTGTCGAGCATTAGTGTTGATAAATATTATTGCAATTTAACATTACACGATAGCGATATAGAATGTCCTTTATACGTAATATTAATTTATAATAACATAATAATTGTAATTGAGAATTAATATCTAGAACTACAGAGTATATACCTCTGTCAGTTATTGTACCTCAAGCTATTCGATGCATCAAATCACGGATTGTTTTCTAAAAAATAATATGTTGGATGTGGGTCAAACCAAAAGACATTTTAAATCGTTATTAGCAGAACATATTTTGAATAAAGGTCCACGTTTCTCACTTTCAAAACAGTACGTACAAATATCTAGGTAATTTGGAAGGGATGGAAATGTATAAGCAAAAAAGCAATTTATTAAATTCAGATTTATCTTCAGCTGAGGGTACCTAACACATTGTTTGCATTATTAACCACGTATGGTATTTAAACAGGCACATTGATGATGGCGGATGGCTACTTGATACGTGAAAGGTCCTCAGTAATTTAACAGTATTATTAGTGGATAAGGGTGAATGTTTCTTATTTTTAGTGTGGGGAGGTTATTTGGAAAGGATGTAATATTACAATTTTTTTCATTGTTAACCTCAAATATTAGATATAACAGCTACATTTCGTTTATCTAACGAGTGCTACAATGAACATCATTCGTACAAGATTAATTTTTGTTGAATTTGGTTGTTGGAAACTTTGCAAAGAACCTTTGAAAATAACGAAATATCACCAATCTGTGTTGAGAACATGTCTGATTTTGAGACGAGCAGTTTATGATAGAATATTTCAGAAAATTTACAAATTACTTTCATACCAGATTTTGCTTTGCCATAGTCCTCATTGTTTACAAGGATATCATACATTTTCGATGATCATCCAGGAGGGGCTAGGGTGGTTGGTGGTGTAGCAACTGGGGTTGATGCATGATAAAAACAGAAGTCACTTTCAATATTTCGTAATCTGGGGAAGCTCCGGTGTTACGCAAGCGGCCAAATATTTCTATCACTACTTGTACTAACAGTTATAACACCGTGCTCCAACAGAAAGTATAACGCTGAGTTAGTCAGACGACAGCTTTTACTTACCGTGTAACCGGTTTTTGATTGGATACTGAATAAGAACTTTTTCGTCCTGTAATTCAACAAGCAATCAGGAAACAGTATACCCTAAGCTCAGGAGCTAAAAGTAGCATATGAACTCGGCGTAATAAGATAGGTTTTTGACACTTTCAGAATGTAATCATTGTTTTGATAATGATTCAGCTTTCGAGCTTTATTCACATATAGCATTTCTTATATATGACCTCATGTATTGTACGAAAGCTCTTAAAATAGGCCCTTCATATTAAAAAAATCTGGATTTTTGAAAAGTTTATTCATCAAAATCGAATTCACAATGAAGAATCGGACGTACAGATACTTTACAAACGGTATCCAGGTGTTTTCCAAACAATATTCAAGTTATGTACAATTTGTTTTAATAGTATACATCTGGTACTCAATACAGCTATGATGGCTGTTGGACTACAGGACAGCAGTTTATCCATGAGAACATGTTATTAAGGCTAGTTTTACATACAATGCACGACAAAAGTATGGAAAAATAAAACAATTTTCAGAAAACAATAGAATAATTTTCTAAATTACTTGAGGTCTAATTTTATTACACGAAAACGGTTGGATAGAGATGAACAAAAAGTCAAATAACATTTTAACTGTGATGAACAAAATAGCAAACTGAAAATGCAACATGTCAACCAATCAAGATATCAGAATATGATTTTGACAAACATTTTTCATTTGGGTTATCTCAAATGGGGTAGAGCTATGCAAATGTTTCATCTCCGAGTTGGTACGAGTCAAGGAGGTAGTCACACATATGAGTCGTGTTTAAATGTCCACACCTTCCAACCAAAATTGACTCCCCAGAAGCCTTTTCTCAAAATTAAAAGTTTAATGAAAAATTAATTTGTTCCATAATTTAGCCGCGCACTGTATATAATAACCCTGCCCCAGATGAAGTATTGGAAAACAAATCAGGGAGAGTAATATATATATTATTAATTATGCAGAATATTTTAAATTCAAATAATATCAAACAACTGAGTTCAAATAGTAATTTTCTTTATTAGCATACGGAAATAATTTTCAATGTTTGGTTGGAATATCAATTTTATTTTTGTACACAATCTAGGCAAATACTCTGAAAATTTGAATCACTTGAAATTACAACGTTCTCATCCGAAGACACACACAGACAACATTTTCTCAATAGGGACTCAGCTTCCCCTTATATATTTCCTGACCTAGGTACTGTATTTACTGATTGTTTTCTGGAATGTCCAGAACAAAAATTGCATAAAAAAAGACCTCATTGAAAGGAGCTAGATCGAAATACACATGCCAGGATCCCCTTAAATAATATATCTGTTCATCAATCAGGAATGTCATCTTGTGGAGTAACAGTGTAACAATTAGGATAAGTTTTTTCAATTGGCTTTTTTAACCAAGTTTTGTAATTCTGTTGGATTATATTTGTCAAGTGTTGGTGATTTTGAATATGAAGCATAACACTCCTGAAGGGATGGAATTCTTTTTTCAGCAATGTTATCAGCAAATAAGAGATAAATTGTGTTCGGAATTCGATTTCTCTTCTGTGGGCCCTTTGCTGGATTATCTGTTTTGTCAGAAGAAAGAATTTTTCTTTTCGTATGTAGCCATGTCCTTATTTGGGGCGCTGTACGCTTTTTCAAACAGGGAGTGTTGTTAATGACTTGTTGAATTTCACAGGAAGATGGTAATTTGGAAGAAAGTAAGTTTTCTCCAAAAGCTTTCATAACTGCGGCACATGACTGTGGATCCCATTTCGTTTTCGAATATGATGGAGTTTTCACTGAAAATAAACAAATGTGTAAGGACTATTATCATAGTTATTATAACATCAGGTATGCACATCTATATGTGTTAGATCCCAGATGGAATATGCCTCTATTGTTTGGTCACCATTTTACAACATTCATATCGTTACCTTGGAGAGAATTCAAAATAAATTCCTAAGATTTTGTGCGTTCAAACTGAACTTGCCAATAATTGATCATGATTACAGCGCAATAAGTTCTACACTCAATATACACACGCTTGAATGTCGTCGGCAGCACAGCTCCCTATGTTTTATGTTTAAACTTGTTAATGGTTTAATATCATGTCCAGATTTATTAGCACTTATCAACTTCTGTATACCAAGTCGTTCGCTTCGGTTCAATCAAGCTTTTCATATAAGATTTCACTCAACAAACTATGGTTTTCACTCTCCATTTGATAGAACCTTCAGATTGATTAACAGCTATGAAATAGACTTGTTCAGTGGCTCTTTAAGTGCTTTCAAAAATAAAATTAGGCATCTGTGATACTTATGTACATTATCTGTGATTGTACCTGCTGTTTGTTCTATTAACCTGTTACTGTGGATGTACCTGCTGTTAGTTTTAATAACCTGTTACTATTCTTTAGTTTGTATCATCCGATAGTTATATTTTAATCTATAAGCTATTATACTTACGAATTCTTATCTTGTATTGGGGTTTTCCCGTGTATTATTAAATAAATAAATAAATATAGTTTGTATTGCTATGATGAAAATACTTATGAATGAGTACTCATTCATGACGAAATTTTCATGTATCTCAATTCACTATCTTTTTCAACAAAATCTATACAAGTGAAGAAGAGCAGACTTCCCCGATAACTGCATACACTATTATTTTTAAATATGGAAACCATAATTTTGCTAAGTGGGAATAAATATAAATTGTAAGGTAGTCTACGCAAAGTGACCAGGTAGACTGAAAATCTCCTCTGCTACATTTATAGATATAGACTTTCTCGAATAATTCAACTATTTTTCTTTAGGATTCGACAGATTAGGTTAGGGTCCCCAACAAATCTGGTCATAAGCAAGTCAGAAGGTATCCAAAGAGAGGAATTATAATTATAAGCATATTGTGAAGATTAATTTGAAAGAATATAACGACATTGAATGAAAGATAATTTCCGACATTGTTCTATTCACAAAAACTGAACAAAGACAACCCCAAGACAACTTCAGTATGAACTATTAATTCTTATTACCAATGCTTTTCATCAATTTCAAAACATGGATTTGTCACGGGTAGTTGTCACCAATTGCAATTTCCATAGGCATTTCAAAAAAAGTTAAAAAAGACTTGTTTATTTTTCGATATTATACCCTCACACAGTATTTCAACCCTCTAATGGAATGTTAATTTTATTTTTTTGTCATAATTCAGTTTTGAATTCGAAAAATTCACCCTTAGTTGTAATGATTCTAATGTAAAAATGTGTGTGTAATATGTTTCGGTAAGCAACCACAAGTTGAGATATGCGAAGAAAAGTGACAAACACTCAAACATTTTTGCAGTACAACTGTTGAAAATAAATCTATTTTGCATCAAACCTGTAATTTTAAGCGTGTATTTATGTCCTCTACGGCAATAAAATGTTAGAACCTGAATGATGCACAACACAGTCCAATATATTAACAATGAGATGACAGATTGTGATATGTCAATATTTTCACTCAAACATTTGGTATCAACTATTAATTATACAACTTACATTCCTGAAACATTCCTTTTTTGTATAACTCTCTGGTCTCATTTTCTTCTGAAACAAAGGTCAGTTATAAATAATTATAAAAACAATATTAATTATATATACCATTTACAAAAGTTTCTTTTAAAATCACAGAATCCATCATGTTCTGATATCCAATACTTTCAGTTTCATTCAATAACATATCCACATTAGTCTCTGTTCCTTGGGCCTTTTCAAGTAGTTGGGATATTTCTAGAATATCTTTTGTTGCTACAGGTTGACGATAAATGTTGAGGTGGATGTTTTTATCATGCCCCATGAATTTGGATAAATCATCAATTTGACCATTAGTAAGGTTGAGTGAAATGTAACAAGTAGCTACATGTTTGCGTAATAAAGTTCCTCTCAAAGAGGAGGGCACTTGAGCATTACATTGCAGAGAGAACTTCCTCATAAGATCACATGCACTAGGGTATCTTTCCATATTTCTTGCTCCTCCTGAAATTCCGAAGATATAAGGGTTCCTTCTTGAAACTTTGGCTTCATCTCTATATCTGAGAATGATGTCTATACAATCAATCATTTCTTTATTAAGTAAAACAGGAACAGTTCGGTTTAATTTCCCTCTAAGCAAAATGCGTGAATATTTATTGGCAAGTTCTTTAGCATTAGGATTCAATTTGTTATACAAATCAAAGTTAGACTTTTCATCAATTTTCTCAAGTGATTCATAGTGAACCAATTTCAATCTCTCAATTTCTCCTGCTCTTCTTCTATTCAATAGCTGAATCGAAGTGAGTGTGGTTTCCAAGAGTTCTTTCCATGATTTAAAATCGAATTTATCTGTTAACATTTGGAATGCGTGTGTTCTTTTTTCAACCAAGTAATTGTGTAATTTTTGAATATCTTTCAATGAGGGTAGGATTATTTTTTTTCTTAATTCTTATTTCTGTTTGTGATTCCATCACAGTTTTATTGACAATTTTCCCAATTTTTAAGTTATAAAGATGCATGAATGCTTCTGCAGATCTTTTTTGTTCTGAATCTTTTCTTTCTATACAGTCAGCTATCCATATGTCACCCAGTTCCTTTGTCAGCGTTCCCAGAGCAAAGGCTGTTGCCGGAGTATCATAAAGATCACTTACTTCATTGAAATTTCCCAGGTTGTTCACTGCTTTCAGAAAGTTACTGAAATTTGGTGGGTTGAATAATGATGAAAAATCAGTAATGTTGCTTTGTAATCTTCTCAATTCCAATAACAAACGTCCAAGACGGCGCAATTTAGCTCTTACCATTTTACTATGATGTTGGGAGTGCCTATATTTGTAAGATTCCAAATTACCAAATAGTATAACTAAATAGTCGTATCGAATAATAGTTGTTACATCATCGTCCCTCATTCGAGATACAATTTTTCTTAAAAGGGGCTCTGCTTTCTCATGTATATTGCCTATGGTTTCCCGACTTAAACACTGTACCTGTCGGTTGTGTTTGGCAGACTGTCCAAAGCATCTCTTGAAATGCTTATGAAGAGTGGATTTGGAAAATGAATCTTTGCACTGTGGACAAACACCAAAGGCAGACACAGTTTTAGCAGTATTGTTTTTTCGAGGTCTCCTACAGGGGATAAAATCATCATTTAGTGAACACTTCACATTGTGCTGAAAATTCCCCTTTGCTCGTATAGCATTGATCATTTCAAGCCTTGCTCGAGCAGACGATCCTATAGATTTATTTTTTTCCCTGCGTACTCTGGAAATTAAACTTAGCTTTTTCACTTCATCCAAATCTTTATGAACTGTTTCAATATGTCTTACGAGTTTTGCCACAAGTTTGTGGCAATATTTACAACTATATTTTTTTGTACCAGAATTACTACATTTAACAAATGTAGTTGTAGAATTTTTTATAGCATCACCTACTGGACTTTCATTAATGGAAAAATCAATCATCTTCCTAAAAAATGAATCATTTTTGCTTTTTATCTCATTTCCATTTTCATCTATACATGGCGAAAAGATTCTTCTTTTTTTATCCCAAAATTCTGAGCTTCTTTCATCTGTAGTCGGCAGATTACCATAATCTTCATCATCTGTGGAAGGCTGATAATCTTGTCATCATCTTTAAGTAGCTGATAATTTTTATCTTCATGATGTGTGGGTTGTTGATAACTTTTTTCTTCATCATCTATACCTGACATATCATCTCGAACTTGATCATATGTAGATGATAGATAATCTTGGTCTTCATCATCTGTGGGCGACTGATAATTTTCATCATCATCGGTGGGTTGCTGATAATCTTGATCATCATCATCGGTGGGTTGCTGATAATCTTGATCATCATCATCATTAGTGGGTTGCTGATAAGCTTCATCATCACCATCTGTTGATGACTGATAATTTTTACCTTCTTTATCATGTTTGGGTTGCTGATAACTTTGTTCTTCACCATTTGTACCAAACATACAATAACGATCTTCATCATATGTAGATGGTAGATAATCTTGGTCATCACCTGTGGATGGCTGATAATTTCTATCACCTGTAGATGGCAGATAATTTTTATCTTCATCCTGAGTAAATGGTGGATAATTTTGATAATCATCACCTGTTGGTAACAGAAAATCTTGATGATCAAATGCGGATGGCTGATAATGTTGATACTTTTCACCATCAGCTCTTCCAGGGGGCAAAAAGTAATTTTCATCTTTTTTATTATGGTCATTGTTGGTACTTGCTACTGATCCTCCTGTAAAAGATCAAACATTGAAACTTGACTATGGAAAAAATCTACATCCCTCATGTAATATCAAGAACACATAATCTATCCGAACAAGTTGATGCGGTTTATATAATCTTCTAAAACTGAACATGGTGAAGGTTCTGAAAACTGTCCTGATCAGTATATTTCGTCTGCCTGGATAAAATTTTGATCATTCATGGTTTAATAGGTACTGTAGCCAACTTGATTATTTTCTATAGTTCTCCTGTATTTTTATCATCCCGAAATAAACGATTAGTGAGTTAAGGAACTTATTTTCAACAATATGCAGTGACTGGATAATGAAGAGATCATGCACTACTTCTACATCAATTGAAAATTACACAGGCAAAAAACACTGAAAGAACATTAAAAATATCTGTTTCCTTTTCAATATGTTTCAACAATTCTATTTTAGAAATGAGTTCTAGTTCAAATTCATTTACCTATAAAGATGCATATGTAAAATTATTGTGGTATTCTAATTTTCCTAGTAGGCCATGTAATGTCTTCAACAATTATGTTATTCTGTCAAATTTATTTGGTTACATGGTACATGAACTCATTATGGTACATGGTGCATTTATCCAGAGTTTCAACAAGGTGAATCTGATGGAACAACTATCGAAACTGTGACTCATTTTTGGATTATTATTTGATATATTAAAAAACATGGGTTTTCAATTCATTTTATCAACAAATTTATACTAGTTCTCTGAGCACTCTGTTTTATTTTCAATGGGTTTAAAAGATGGTTTTTCAATTTATTTCATTAACAAATTTATACTACTTCTTTGAACACCCTGTGTTATTTTCACTGTGTGTTCTACAAGCATACAGTCAAAAACATTCATTATGGAAAATCATCATCACATGAAATGAGATCAAAATCATGAGTATATTCCAAAAATAAAAAAGTTAAATACAGTGTTTCAAGTGTAAATAGAGGCTACATAATTCAGGTGAAACAATAAATTACCTTCAAACATTCTACTCATTTTAAGATCACTCTTCTGTATACCTCACATGAACTTTTTGTTTTTGAAAAATCACCAGCAACCCTTGAATTTCTTATGAGTACTCAGGAAAATCCATGTTTAAATCATTGGTAAAATTTGTCAATGTTATTAATAATAATTAAACTAGCTAAAGCTTATATTTTCACCAATCAGTGGTCCAACTGTCAGTGGTCATGAAGTTAGTTATAATCAGAATGCATAGCTGCCCATGAATTAATTGTATTTATTGTAATAGAATGAAGTTAAAATAAATCAGATTTTAATTCTCAACAACGATGAAAAAATATAATTGTATTATTTAAAGAACTTATATTTTATGTCAAGTATATGGATTTTAGAGGCACCCCATATTCAAGTATTTTGAACTAGCAGGCATTAGCCGATAAGTTATTTAAATATACTAAGGAATCAATTATAAAATACTAATATTCAGGAGTGAAAAAGTACACCAATTATTGCAATATCATATACTCATAGTTAATGAATATAATATCGTCGAGACTACATGCAAAAGGAAGCTTATCATATAATATTTTACATTGAAATAGCTACATCAGAGAATCCAAACTGAACTACTTACCAATGACATTGAAATCTTTACATTTATTGATATTCACCAAGCATCTTTCCAAAAGTTGATTTTGCATTGCTTGTAGATAGATAACATCCTCTAGAAAAAATTTATAGTGATTAGGAGGCAGAGTATAGCATATATTGAAATACCAATTTGGACCGCAGTAAAATATACTCAATGTGTAAAAATGGCCCTGAAAATTTGATTACAATTATACTATATATGTTTTTTTAGAAAGATCACACACCTTGTGCAGGTATGTTTGAGGTGCCTGTTTTAATACACATGGAATTTTTTTCTATTTTCTAATAATGAAAATTGTTTTAAACTTACCGTGGTTATATAACAATTGACAAGAATAATAAACACCATCCCTATATCTTGCTGATACCGCGGTATGGCTTATTTTAGTGTGTTTCTCGTCGAGCACGAATAAAATACCATCGCTATAACGGACCAAGGAAAACATAGTTGACAAAAATATTAATTCCATCAGTGATGCTAGACGATAAATGGCGGTTAGCGGTAGACAGTAGAATATACCTAGATTACCTAGATATGGACACTGACCCTAGATAAATGACTCATCTTGGACACTGACTAACAACTAACAAAAACAGTCTGAGCTGAGCTGAGGCTTTGAACTTCAAATGAGGTACTGGCAGACTGGCACTGGCGGTAGATATCACATCAAAGAATCGAAGCATGAACCATAGAACCAGAGGGAGAATTTGAGTAAAGAAAATGTCAGTTTATGTAAGCATAGATTCGGTAAAATACTCGACTGCGGGTACAGGGCATACAGCAATCAAACAATAAAGTAACTAGCTCAAAGAATACTAGACCAGTAAGGACTACTCGATGTCTGTGTATTGTGAGCCCACGTGGAGCCATGTGTGACGTAATTCTGAAATCAGCTACCAGTCTTATTAAAGCTGATCGTCGATTTTACCACCCTTACGATAGATTCCAAGTAAATCTGGCTACGTGTTCAGCGACCCAAAAAACCTCTTAGGTGCACTCGAAATGCCAAAATACCTTTTTTGTAGAAAATACAATTCAAGACTTGGCATGTTGCAAATGTCGCCCCCAATGGATGGGGTTGGGGTTCCCAAGAGGTTTTAAGGTCTATGAATGATCCTGAGAACATCCTGAAGCTAATACAAAAAAAATTTTTCGATTCGAACCTACATGTTTTTTTTTATTTTCCGGTTCACAGCCTGGACTATACAGTACCGGTTGCATCTAAATGCAAATTTAAAAATTTATTTTCGTTTTTCACGTAATTCAAAATTTCTAATTGCTCCGAGCTGAAAATGTAGACTGTCAAAGGAGCTATGAATCTGTAAACGTAATTAGAATCATATAAGGACATCTTTAACAGATCCGCGGTTTCATCTGCGTCATAATCAAGTTGCGCTAAATGCTCAGATCTAATTTTTCTATAAACCGCGTGAGATTTAATATTTACGTAATTACCCGAGTTAAGTTTAATTGTAGATTCGGACAATTTATCTTTTACTTGGACAAGAAATGGTTTTCTAACTTCCATTTTGTCCCCTAGTAATAACCGTTCATAATTTCTAACATATCCCGTTTTCTTTAAGCCATATAAATGATTGAAATTTAAATTACCACTCATGAAGTGCCCTCGCACTTCAGATTCTAATCTAACACTGTAACTATAATTTTGAAACGTTTACACTGTTCATGAGCACAATAACAATATAACGTGTGTCTCAACCCCAAAATGTCACTACTCTTACGTTTAAAGTTCAATGTGCATGTATTATTGACCGTTTCAAACATTTTTCTAATGGTTAATTGATAATTCATAAGTTTATTGCCGATAGTTATGTCCTTCAATTCTTGAATATTCATGTAAAATAAACCTTCAGTTATATCGAGTAAACGTTTTTTGAGATTCATTGATTTGTTATTCAAATTTATCGATCCAAATGGTAAAACTGAATTTATAATACAAGTATTGTGATGTTACACTATCTGGTATTGTGATAATAGATTTAGTATGTGATTTTGTATAATTAAATTCAGAAAAAACAATTGGAAAATCCTCATCAAAAATATTTATGTGATCATTATTATTATCGACTTCGCAGCTTACGTCTATATCGTTATTAAAAATATTTAAGTGATTAATCGAAGATTCACCCATCAATGTGCTTATAATATTTACTTCTGCATCACATGGACTAATTTCAGAATTATTGATTTCATGGTGTCGATCTAAGTCATCATCTAAGAACATACTACTATTATTATTATCTATATCTAAAATTTCTAACTGATAGTTCGGATCCGAATTTACAGAAATTTCTAAGCGGTCTATATTTTCTAAACAATCCTCGTCATAAATTGGTTCCCTAATAAGTCGCGAATTATTATTTCCATCACATACATCTACAAGTGACATAATAGCTAATTTATTTCGATTCCAAATGGTATTGAATCGTTTTCTGTTTAAGAAGGAATTAGTTTTTGAAAACCGTTTGCAGATTAGAGCGTAAATCGAGTTTATCCCTGAATACGAACCATTTAATTTACAACTATCAATTCGGTGGTCTGAAATTATGGCAGCAAATGATTCTAGATCGACTTGAGACATGTTCCTTATCGTGTTCGGTATATTATTATCACTATCCCAAGCCCTATTCCGTGCAGTATAAAATAATTCCTCTATCTCTGAAGAATGTCGAGAAATATAGGTCTTTAACGACTTCCTATTCCCTTTGGTACACTTAATTTTTTAATTTTGACAACACTCATTGAGAAACGATTCATTAAATTCTATATTGAAATAAAAATCAATCTCGACATTTTGAAGGAAATTGCTAATATTTAAAGCGTTTATCTTACCCTGTTTCGGCATTTTAAAAATAACTAATATCTAAAACTCGAAATTAAGGTAATAGTGTCGATAAAAAAACTTACTCTAAACAATCACCAAGGTAGTATCTTAGATAAGTTGTCAGTTGATTTCACAACTGATTAAATAAAAGGACTGAGCTATGCTATGTCCGCATTAAGACAAAGGCAGGTTGCAAAAGCGGTGAGACTATGTATTAGACAAACAAGCAGCGGTTCGCGGTATCTCTTTCATGACTTTTACTTTGTCGGTACAATAAATAAGCCGACAGTAAATAATATGACTGCGCCTGAGTATACTGCACATAGTATACTCAGGCCACTCAGGCGCACTCGCAGCAGCATTGTATGATTTGTATGGAAGCACCACCGATGCCCTTTCCAAAAAAATTCTTTAGATGATTATAGTCTCCGATAGTGTGACGTTACTACACATTTCACTGTCGTGCCCTTGGCTACCGTAGATTCAAATTTACATTTTGAAACTTCATCAAATTGGTCTTTATTTAAATAAGAATCATATAATAAAACCATATAATATAGGTACATTGATTCGTACGTAACTAAGTAGATTTAAGAACTTTGACTACTGTAATCTTAGACGTGAATAATTCATTACTCCTATTTTGACATGAAAATTGTCAAGTTGATTATTATCACGAATCACAGATATAATTGTGAAGAGGTAATCAATAGCTTGAATAGCATTCGGAATAATAACAGGAATTGGCCACTGATAATTTTGAAACATCAAGTGAAATTGATATAGATGTAAATTCGCAATCTACGATATACCGGAATAGCGGATTTTACATTCACTTTAAACATTCATTAGATAAAATCTTTATAATAGAAGAAAATGATCAACATGATGAAAATGCATTGTACTGCCCAGTTACGCTTCATATTATCTTGATTAAATATTTGCCTTATTTACCTCTTTGGGCCAATATAATAACAAACGATCTTCAATCTAAAATTTCGCGGACCCAGCGTTATAGTAATGCTCCAGTGAAAAACTGGTTCGGGCAAGTTGAAAATAATGTTCTGTTGGGAAATAGAAATTTAAGATGTACACGATTTTTAAGGGAAACTAGGAAAGTAGTAGAAAGCATCCATAAAGAATGTTGCTTTGACATTTCAAGAGTAAGATGTTCGATACCCATTAAAAGAAAACGTGGGAATGAGGATGATAACGGGAATATGTCAGAGGAACAATGGAATAAGAAGAAAAGTACAAGCAATCATATTTTCAACCGAAATTGTTGAATACGTATGTAGACGGATCGGAAAAACATGATACCACTAATTGCTGCCGTGCGGGAACTTACTTTCAATAAACACACTTTAGTCCTAAACGAAAATTATTATCAAAATTATAATAGCACAGATTACATTGTCGATGTATATCCCGGCGAGCAAAAAAATTTTCATTTTTAATCCGGCGGGCAGTTCATTAGCGGAAACCAACAAATATTTCAGAATATTCAATAAACGTTTACATTTAGGATCAGGCTGGATTTCCACGGTTAATGATCATCCTGTGCAAAGCGATAGTTACAATTGCGGTGTATTCGTTGTTCAATTTGCGATGAACATAATATATGAGAACGGTTACACTATTTTTGATTGCCTTGAGCCCAGACAGTTATGATGAGGAATCTATTAAACTTTTCGTGCGATATGAGTAATAGATGCTTGATATGCGGCGAAGATTTATTAAATATTACTACCGATTGGGTACAGTGCGACATTTGTACGAGATGAATAATGATTCCTTGTTTACCATTAAATATGCAAGATAATATGAATTTAAATGAACGCTATACATGTTTTTTATGCATGGAATATGTTACAGTTTAAATTTATATTAGTAGTTTCTTCTCATTAAACGATACATAGACGAACGTGTAAACGTTTTGTTTCAGTAGCTATTCGTATGTATTAACGCGGAGTTATTTGAAACGGCAGCGGATTTCAAATATTAATATTTTCAATCGCCTATTAGTCTAGTTAGGGCTTTCGGAATTAAAAATTTTCAAATTTACTCTCGTAAATGGAGATAGTTATTACAAAAATACCAATATAGATTACGTCGTGGCACTTTTTACAAATTTAGATTGTTTCAATCGAACTACTGGTATTTAATACTACAAATAAATCTCATGTGACTATGTAGATAAAGATCACGAGAAAGTTTTGAGCTTTTAGCGGATAATTAAATCATTTTAATTTCCATAATGTGAGGTAAGGGTAAGGCTGTGAGTGGAGGTAGGAGGCCTTTTACAGGGACGAGTCAAGCGGTTCGACTTATCCCTGTCCTAGGGGTAATATAAATTAGGTAAACAATACGATTTAGAATATTAGGAGGCGTTTTACAATGAGGATTCAACGACGTGAGTTGTCCCGGTCTTAGAATAGCAGGAATAAAATGTGATTAATTTTTTCGATATACTTATCAATGTCATTTTTAATTTCTCGTGTTCATGCACTCGACACACGTGGGATGATAGGGCTCCTGGCGAACCACCCACGAAAAAAAAAGGTAACGCACCCTTGTGAGAGCTGACTGTTATAATATATGTTAGGAAAATTAGGAATAATAGATTAATGCTCTAGGTCTCGTTCTCACTTGCCGAGGTTCGGTTATTAGGGGCTTCCCCGTAATCGCCGATAGCTCTGGAGCCGACAAACTGGCGCGGCGCCGGAGATGACCTCAGCCAGTAGTAGTAGGAAGTCAACCCAATATTACCAGCATTTATGCTAACATATATGTATACCTACAAGTTCTTTCAAAATGTCTCTGACTTTCATAATATAACTTCGGCTCTCACACTGCAATACCTCCTGGATGAGTGTGGAAATTTGCAAGTAGTCAGGGAAATATGGCATTTATATCAATGGCATGTTTACCGAAATTTTTTCGTCCATGCGAAAAGTTGAGAAATAAGTTATTTTCTGAAATATTACACTAATTGAACAATTGATTAATCGACTATTTTGTGATTTAATCAGTCAACGATTACTATTAGTTCTATGAATCAAATTATCGAATCATCAAATAATTCACTCCAGATGTGCGTATTCTGCTCACTTGAATGCCGCATGCATTTGTCTAGGAGCGCTCTATCTTTGGAGTGGATATTCCATACGTTTATGATAGTAAGCTACAAGTCCACGAAATAGTCGGCGTCGAAAAAAGAAGGCGGATTTAGCACATAGACATCTGGCAAACCCAGTTCTTTCATCGGCCGCCCGAACATTGTAGAGTAAATTGAAAAAAAAATTAAAATCCATGAGAAGTCTCAGTTTTTATTTTTTCTAAGTATGCTATCTCGTTTGTGCCATATTGTGTATAGTATCAAATTGAAGCTAACATCATCAGAAATGTACACTAGATGTTTCATCATTTCACAGAGAGGCTGAATGGGCCCTTACGCAAAAAGAAAATGAAAAAAAATTAGAAATCCATGAGAAGTCTCAGTTTTTATTTTTTCTAAGTATGCTATCCCGTTTGTGCCATATTGTGTATAATATCAAATTGAAGCTAACATCATCAGAAATATACACTATAAGTTTCATCATTGCACACAGAGGCTGAATGGGTCCTTACGCAAAAAGAAATTGAAAAAAAATTGAAATCCATGAGAAGTCTCAGTTTTTATTTTTTCTAAGTATGCTATCTCGTTTGTGCCATATTGTGTATAGCATCAAATTGAAGCTAACATCATCAGAAATGTACACTAGATGTTTCATCATTTCACAGAGAGGCTGAATGGGCCCTTATGCAAAAAGAAAATGAAGAAAAATTAGAAATCCATGAGAAGTCTCAGTTTTTATTTTTTCTAAGTACGCTATCCCGTTTGTGCCATATTGTGTTTAGTATCAAATTGAAGCTAACATCATCAGAAATATACACTATAAGTTTCATCATTGCACACAGAGGCTGAATGGGTCTTTACGCAAAAAGAAATTGAAAAAAAAATTAAAATCCATGAGAAGTCTCAGTTTTTATTTTTTCTAAGTATGCTTTCTCGTTTGTGCCATATTGTGTGTAGTATCAAATTGAAGCTAACATCATCAGGAATGTTCACTATAAGTTTCATTATTGCACAGAGAGGCTGAATGGGTCCTTACGCAAAAAGAAATTGAAAAAAAATTGAAATCCATGAGAAGTCTCAGTTTTTATTTTTTCTAAGTATGCTATCTCGTTTGTGCCATATTGTGTATAGTATCAAATTGAAGCTAACATCATCAGAAATGTACACTAGATGTTCCATTATTTCACAGAGAGGCTGAATGGGCCCTTATGCAAAAAGAAAATGAAAAAAAATTAGAAATCCATGAGAAGTCTCAGTTTTTATTTTTTCTAAGTACGCTATACCGTTTGTGCCATATTGTGTTTAGTATCAAATTGAAGCTAACATCATCAGAAATATACACTATAAGTTTCATCATTGCACACAGAGGCTGAATGGGTCCTTACGCAAAAAGAAATTGAAAAAAAAATTAAAATCCATGAGAAGTCTCAGTTTTTATTTTTTCTAAGTATGCTTTCTCGTTTGTGCCATATTGTGTGTAGTACCAAATTGAAGCTTACATCATCAGGAATGTTCACTATAAGTTTCATTATTGCACAGAGAGGCTGAATGGGTCCTTACGCAAAAAGAAATTGAAAAAAAATTGAAATCCATGAGAAGTCTCAGTTTTTATTTTTTCTAAGTATGCTATCTCGTTTGTGCCATATTGTGTATAGTATCAAATTGAAGCCAACGTCATCAGGAATGTACACTATAAGTTTCATCATTGCACAGAGAGGCTGAATGAGTCCTTACGCAAAAGGAAAATGAAAAAAAATTAAAAATCCATGAGAAGTCTCAGTTTTTATTTTTTCTAAGTATGCTACCTCGTTTGTGCCGTATTGTGTATAGAATCAACATGAAGCTAACATCAAGAGGAATATACTCTAGATGTTTCATTATTGCATAGAGAGGATGAATGGGTCCTTACGTAAAAAGAAATTGAAAAAGAATTAAAATTTCATGAGAAGTCTGTTTTTATTTTTCCTAAGTATGCTATCTCGTAGGTGCCCAATTGTATATAATATCAAATGAAACCTCCTCATATCTTCAGGAATGCACACTGAAAATTTCATCGTTGTACAGAGAGGCTGAATTATTCTCACGCAACAATGTAATCGGAATAAAGTAAAAATCTATTAGTATTGTCAGTTCTTATTATTTCCAATTGACTAAATTTGAGAGTGATATGTCTTATAATGAAGTCAGTATTACATTTCCTATTCATGTAAAATATGTGTGAGAAACTTTAAGTTAGAAGCGCGCAGTGTTGCCAAGTCGAAGTGAGGCTGGGTTTAACACAGGCTCACTTCACACACATCAAATCACACTACGATATATTCGGTTATAAATTCGGTTGATTTGGAAAATATTGTTTTGCACTAGTTTTTCGATTGTACGATATCAAATCTTTCGGTATTTTCGGTTAATTACTCTGATTGAGTTTATTCTGTCACCTAACCCACCCTTGTACTAGCTTTCACGGAGCGCCCGGTAACTGTATGGCAGTGTAGATTTCATATACTTTACAGATTCAGAATCTAGACAATTAGGGCTTATACTTCCGGTATGTCACAGTGTGCACAAACCCTGACTATCGTATCTGCAATAACCCCTATATCCACGGCCGAGGACTTCTCATAGTATTAAGGGAATTATTACGATTCTCAATCACACAACCACCCCAGCTTATACTTTTCCGAGGTTCTGGACAGGTCTGCTCCACCAATTCCTTATTTTGTGCGGAGTTTTTTTTTTTACTTATATCCCGAACAATGCTTAAAAGTGACGCTACTTTTTATATCTGAAATTCGCGCTCATGATATCACACCAGTTCCTCCTGGCGGAGTAAGCAAGTGTTATCGGAGTTTTTTGGTTGTTCGCCCTTTTTTATACATGAGGTTGCACAAAGTTTGGTGTCTTAACTGGCCAGACCCCTGTTTTTGCAACATTTTATCGGAATGAAATACAATTTTTGAAAGGGCATGAATTAGATTCATCTATTTGAATAATTATACTTATTTGAAATTACGGAGATTTAGAAAAGTAATCATCACGGAATACACATTCGGAATTCATTCATATCTATTGAAATAATGAACTGTTCAAACTGAAATTACATGTAACATCCGTATTTACTGCCTGATCTAAATTAAATAATCTTTCAAAATTTTAGCTTCGTTACATCCCCCTAAGTTCGGTTAAAAATGAAAGAATCTGATTCTTTCATTTTTCAATTCTCATCTGAGAATTCATACGAGAAAAAAAAATCTAATACAAAGGTAAGATACCCTAACCTGACGTTGAAACTTAAATTTCCTTCGTCGGGAACTTTGCAGAATAGCAATATCTTACATGGAACATGAAATGAAAATTCTTCTGCGGAACGGAGAACTGCACTCCTTCTTCGGAATGGGAAAACTTAAGACTTCTTTTTCAAAACGGAAAACTCAAAACTTCTTCCTCTTCGGAATGGAAAAAAAACTTAAAACATCTTCTTCGGAACGGAAAACTCAAAACTTCTGCTTCATCAGCACGGAAAACTTAAAACTGCTTTTTCGGATAGGAAAACGGACAATTTCTTCTTCTTTAGAACAGAACTTTTTTTCGGAATGAAAATTTAAAACTTCTGCTTCGTCAGAACGGAAAACTTGACATCTTCTTCAGAATGGAAACTTGAAGATTTCTTTGGAACGGACAAACTTGAAACTTCTTCTGCTTCGGAAAACAAAACTTCTTCTTCAAAACGGAACTTCTTCTTCGGAACGGACAAACATGAAATCTTCAGTGATTTCACCGACATGGGCACGTTCGGCAGCGCACGCACCGCGGTCTCGGTGGTACTGCAAAGGCTGGACGCGCTGTCCGGCTGCACCTTTCTCTCCGGTGTCCTGGATCTCCACATAGCTCACATAATCCCCATAACTGGACGGGTACGTAGATCAGGTGCGTCGGGGTTGTCGGAGAAGCTGGGGTTTTCTTAGCTTGGACCTGCTCGGACTCTTCCGGCTTCGACGGATCCACCATATTTTGTAGTGCTTCGTCTAGCACTATCTCAATGGAATCGGACGGTTCATACGACATATTATTACCCTGTGAACATTGGATCATAATAAGTAATGATACTACAACTGACACTCTGTCCATCGGTATCTATATTTTTCGGTACCTCGATTTATCTCAACTTTCCGGAATGCTAGGAACATTATACGGCTTCAGATCTTTGATATGGACTCGTCTTACTTGCTTGCCATCTTCGCCTTCCAGGTCGTAAATGACCGGAGAAATTACTTTGATTACGGTAAACGGACCGGTATATTTCGGAGCCAATTTAGCGGCAAAATGTCGAACACTAGAAGACAGCTGATGCTCTACCTTCATTACTTTATCACCCACGTGACAACGCCAATCTCGACGACGGAGATTGTAATAACGGCTTTGATGGGTAAAAGCACGGGATAACTGGACACGGACCAGTTGGAAAGTTTCGCGTAATTTCTCTAATCTAGTTCGGTGTTCTGAAATCTGTACCCGATTCGGATCGGTAGGAATATTTTCCTCGGTCTCCACCGGATGGGTAAAGGAACGGACTATTGAATTCGGTACCTCAAGTTCTCGGCCAAAATTTAAAAAGGCAGGTGAAAATCCTGTGGATTCATGTGGGGCGGAATTTAAGGCAAATAAAAAATCGGGTAGAAACTTATCCCATTTTCTGTGCTCTCCATTGCAAAATTGTGCAATCATGGTTTTTAAAGTCCGGTTTGTTCTCTCCACGGGATTGCATTGTGGAGTATATGTAGGAGTGAGGCGGTGCTTAATTCCAAACTCCTTCAGGAGTGTCTTGAAAATTTTACTTTCGTACTGCGTCCCATTGTCGCTGATAATGGTTTCCGGACAACCAAAACGAGTTATGATTTCCTCGTAGAAGGCTTGAGTTTCAGCCTGCGCGGTAGCTTTTCTCAACGGCTTACACTGTACCCACTTCGTAAAACGGTCCTGCATGACAAGAATAAAATTGTTTCCCTTGGCGGATCTTGGTAACGGTCCTACCAAATCGGTGCTTACACATTTCCAAGTCGACTGATTTAGGGTCGGCTGCATGAATCCAGGCTTCTGCTGTTGAGACACTTTGAAAGCTTGGCACTGCGTACATCCACGCACGTACTTCGCTATATCGCGGAGCATCCCCGGCCAATAATACTTGTGGGATATTCGCGAAATCGTCTCGGCAATACCTAAATGTCCTGCAGTCGGACTGTCATGGTTTTCTTTGAGAACGTTCAACCGGAGCGGTTTCGGAACACATAGCTTCCACGGATCTCTCATTTCCGTTTCGAACAAGTCATTCGAGTCCCAGAAGTGTCGGTACAACCGATTATCTTTAATACAATAATCACAATAATCCGGATACGCTTCTGGACTCTTCTCATTTTCGGCTTTCTTTGCATTGTACCAGTTACAATTCACGGGGTCATTCAGTACGAATAACTCTTGATTGCCATCCATTCCTACCTTGTTCGGTAATAGATCACGTGACAGAGCATCAGCCACACGATTCAACACTCCTTCACTATTTTATCTCAAAATAGTACTGCTGTAGGAAAATGCTCCAACGAGACAATCTCCCACTCGGACTCTTTATTGAGTGCAGCCATTTCAATGACGGGTGGTCACTCAATACGGTAAATCTGTATCCCTCTAAGTATGGTCTCATTTTATCAATGCCTCACACAATAGCCAAACACTCCTTCTCGGTAACAGAGTAATTCTTCTCGGCGGCTGTTAATGTTCGGCTAGCGTGGGCAATGATTCGGTCGGCTCCCTCTATATTTTGTGTCAATGCCGCAGCAATTCCCACATCCGAAGCATCGGTTTGTAAAATAAACGGCAGGTTGAAATCTGGACAAGCCAACACAGGGGTACTGGTCAACATATCTCTCAATTTGTTGAACGCGACTTGTTGCTCCTCTCCCCAACTCCACCGTCGATGCTTCCTTAATAAGGCTGTTAACGGACTGATAATTTTTGAAAACGACGGTATAAAACGGCGGTACCACGAAGCTATTCCTAAGGAACGCCGGAGTGCCCTCACTGTAGACGGGCTTGGAATCTGATGGATAGCTTCGATTTTCTCAGGGTCTGTATGAATACCCTCAGCGGTGACTACATGGCCTAAATACTTCATCTACGTGCGGCAGAACTGGCATTTTTCCGGGTTTATCTTCAGATTAGTTTCCCTTAATCGCCGGAAAACCTCTCTTAAATTCGTGAGATGTTCCTCGAACGTCTCTCCCAGAACAATAATGTTGTCCAAGTAAGGAAAGGCGTGTGGATCCATATCCGGTCCGATGATGGTATCCATCAGCCTCTGAAACGTTGCCGGTGCGGAATGTAAACCAAAGGCCATTACCGTAAACTGGAATGAGCCACGGCCTGGTACAGTAAATGCTGTTATGGGTTTACTTTCCGGTGTCAGCGGTATTTGCCAATACCCTTGCTTCAGGTCAATGCTAGTAATATATCTAGCTCGCCGGAGTTTGTCCAAGATGGCACTTATATAAGGTAGTGGATATGCATCTTTCACGGAGACTTTGTTTATCATCCGGAAATCAATTCAAAATCTCGGTTTTCCATCTTTCTTCTTCACCACCACAACGGGTGAACTCCACGGACTACTTGACGGCTCGATGACTTCCTCTGCTAGCATTCGATCAACTTCTTCGTTGATGATTGCTTGCATCCTCGGATTCTGCGGTCGGTAACGCTGCTTTATCGGATCGGTATTTGTCAATTTTATTCCGTGTTGAACCAGCGGCGTGGTTCCTTGAATTCCTTCAAAATATCTCATTTCTGTTTCCAGAAATCGGTTCAGTCTATCCTGTTCAGTTTCCGACAATGTTGCTAGGCGTGTCTCCGCTTCATCACAGAAGCGCACACGTTTGACTGCCTTCGGTCCAGAACTAGCTTCATAGGAAACTTTCTCACAATTTGTCCCAATCAAATTGTCCTTATAATACACCCCAGCGGATGGTAGATGTATTGTAAGCAAACCGGAGCTCAAAATCTCCATTCCTATTATCATTTCCGATTATAACGACGGTATATGCACAAATTCTGCTTCAATCTCATCATATCCAAAATGCAATGAGATTCGGTACGCGATAGTACTAGGAACCAAACTACCGTTGGCCATCCTAGTGCCTACGGCCTTAATGGGGACGGATTGTAACCCGGAATCCTGACATAACCTATCAACTGCGTCATTGATGAAAGAACGGGTGGCTCCGGTGTCCACGAGGGCCGAAAAAGTTTTACCTAATACCCGGACTTTTATAAACGGTCGGTTTTCACCTAAAGTTTGAGCAGCGGTATTTAAAAAAATAATTCTCTCATCACACGGGGCTAGAACACTCTCATTTTTCACTTTATTGTGTTTCGTATCTATAGCGGTCTATTATAGGTATTATCGGTATTACAATTAACGGTATTTTCAACGGCGGTGAGTTTACACTTTGTATTATCATTTACGGCTGAGTCCTCATTCGCGGTACGGTTCATATCAGTGGTGCAGTGAGCGGTTTTCACTTCCTTCGTTGAAACCTGTTCAACCGGGATCTGCTTCGGCCTCGCTACCTCGCAGTCCCGCGGACGTTTCCCTGTCCCGGACACGGACAATCACGCGACATGATCCCAGGGCGGCGGCATCTCGAGCTAAATGATTTCGGCGGATTCCGACAATTACTTTTGCCATGCCCCATTTCCCCACATCTCCAATAAGAGATGATCTGTGTTGCGGTATTCGGCTTCAGCCTGGTAGGGCACTGCGTCCTGAAGTGGCCGCGGAGACCACAATCCCAACAAGTCCGCTCAGGGACCTTCGGTATCCCGGACTTGACTGGCGATGACGGTTCAAGTGCAGGTTGCCTACCCGGCGCTGACGGCTCCATAATCCTTGCTGCTGGACTTGGAATCTGTGCCCTCACTGACACTGGGAAAATTCTCTTCTGCATGAGCTTCTGCTCGGCCTGAAGATTCTCAAACTCTTTTGCCTGTAGCATTAACGACGGCACGTCGTTAAAAGTCCCTTGCCGGATAAATTGCCTATACTCCGGCAATAAATTCCGGTGCAACCAGAACAATTCCCGTTCTGCGGTCATTGCACCATGTCTTCTGATCAGTGTCTGCATATCCACAACATATGCAGCAGCTGTTTCATTCATGCGTTGATGCCTGCGGCTGATCTGTACCTCCAGATCAATGTGGTAGCATCCATGAGAAATAAGGTGAAGTCTCTCTGGAAATCGGCAAATGTAGCCCAGCGGCTACGATTGTTCCGATACCACAATAATGCGGTTCCATCCAAAACTTCTGGTAACGATAACAATAAGGAATCTTTCGGTGTATTCAGTTGTATAGCTATTTCGTCAAAGCGTTCCAGGAACGTAACGGGGTCTGACGTTCCATCAAATTTTATTCGGTATTGATACAATCTCGGAGCACTGTTCGGATTTTGGAAATTAAATCCCGGTACTTGTTGAATATGACTGAACGGAATATTATACCCTTGCGGAATAATAGTAACCGGAACATAGTGTGCGGATACCTGCGGAACATTTGGTACATGCAGAATCTTAGGGGCTTGCGGAACTATCGGTATTTGAGGAATGATCTGTGCTTGCGGAACGGTCGATATTTGCGGAATGGTCGGTCCTTGCATCCATGCCGCTGTCACATCTGACGACGTGGTCCTATAAATCGGAGGGTTCATAGGATTCGGCGAAGAAGAATAGATCGGCGTTTGAATCGGTGGTGTCGTCGTTACCACCGTGTTAGTATATGTCGCTGTATTCGTAGTGGACGTAGTTGACCAATACGACGGCTGTATCCTCGGTGTGCTTCTTATGCCAGTCTTGACTGAACACCCGAAGGACTAAATGTCGGTGTTGTGTTTAGTACCACTTCGGTTGTCAATGCCTTGGTTAGCGATGCCATGGTACTGGCAATCTTTTCCAACATTCTACGCGGAGGGCGTATTATTCCTTTACGGACCTCCTTTACGCACCTACGGCGTAATTCTTCGGCGGATCCATTATGGTCAATATCATGATTGGCCAACACTTCCTGAAGTTGTGCCTTCTTCAAGAAATAAATCCAGTTGACTTTCAAATCGACTTCGGTAGCTTCAGTCTGGCTTTCCTCGCTATTAGAGCACAATTGCGCCATTTCGTCAAAATGAGCTACCATTTCTCCCATACGGTAGGCGCAGACTGCGGCGCCTTGAGTATAGCACCAGTGCACGCTGGGAACTCCATTTTATCCAATCCAATTCAAAATCGAAATTTTCAACCCCAAAATGAATTATTTTTGTTCAGGAGTAGGTAACGGAAGAAAGAGCGTTGACCAAAACCAGTCCACACCTTCCTACCAATAAGGTAGAAGCAATGAAATCACTTGCCCCAATTCGGGCAACGTAACTTCGATTTGGAGAGGTAACTCCAAAACTGTTTGGTCAATCCGTCCAAAAATGTTACCAACGGCTTCCTCGGTATTGATTTACTTGGAAAGGAGCTGTGACTTGCCCAATCCGGGTTACGGTTGACTGGGAAAATCAAAGGGCAAAATATGGGCAGAAATCAAAATTTGGGCAAAACACTGAGGTGTAGTTAACAATTCTACACCTCACGGAACAATCGATTTTTCAGTCAGATTCTCTGTTAAGAACTTGATGTTTCCCCTGAAACGGATGGGCGGATCGAAAAACAATTTCCACCAAGCAACCTTGGGGAATACGGGGAGCAAGTTTCTGTCAAAACTTTTCCAAATTTCCAAAATTCAAAAACAAACTCTTGGGGATGTTTCGAAAACGTATTCGAAACGTCGGGGACTTGAAGCTTGTTTTTCTGTCACACTATATCTGAAATTTCATTCAAAACGGACAACCGGTTCAATTGCAATACATTTTTCAACATTTAATTTTTTCGGAATCAACAAAAAAAAATTCCCCCCCGGTCAATTTCAAAAGTCCCTGCTCGTGGGCGTCATTTTATAACGTGTACCTTGCGACTTTTCGGTAAAGTGCTTATTTCAAATCCTCGGGCGCCAGATTTTCTAAAGGTTTACTCCTTTTTGAAGACTTCTGCTAGGGTCTTCACCACAAGGCTTGTCACTCTGCTATCTATAGATAGCCTTGTCCCTAGGGTAGCTACAGTGAAGTATAACCAGAGTCCAATGGGCAGAAAACAGTATCGAAATTGTAGGCTTTAATTACAATCGATACCTGGTTATAACTTAGCTCGTTTGAAGATGGAGCAGAAATAATTCAATAAAACGGGGAATTCCAAATAATAAAATATGTAATAATTATAACAAGTACACTTTCAGAATAATCAATATAAATGCAATTGAACAGTATTATTTACAAAGATTTCACCCAGACGGAAAATTTAATGAAGCTCAAACGGTAAATGTAAACTCTTTCAAAATATCTACTCTACGATGTGTTCGGTATCTAAATTCAATTCAGCGGTACGGAATCGGTTGACAAATGATTCAGAATGATCAATTTGCGGAAAAGTACGAATCAAACAGGTCCTAGCGTAATGAGCGGTATTCGGTAAATTTTAGATAGCAGCACTGATAAATGAAATGTCCAAATCACACTACAATATATTCGGTTGGTTCGGAAAATATTGTTTGCACTAGTTTTCCGATTGTACGATATCAGATTTTACTATTTTTCGGTTAATTACTCTGATTGAGTTTATTCTGTCACCTCACCCACCCTTGTACTAACTTTCACGGAGCGCCCGGTAATTGTATGACAGTATTAGATTTCATACACTTTGCAGATTCAGAATCTAGACAATTAGGGTTTATACTTCCGGGATAGACACAGCGTGCACAAGTCCTAACTATCATATCTGCAATAACCCCTATATCCACGGCCGAGGACTTTTCATAGTATTAAGGGAATTATTACGATTCTCAATCACACAATCATCCCAGCTTATACTTCCGGGATAGACACAGCGTGCTCAAGCCGTTGGCGGTTTGGTCGTCTATGATATACTTATACTTCCGGGATAGACACAGCGTGTACAAATATACCGAAGACGCCCCTGTCGTTCAAACATACACACTCTGTACACACCATACAATTACTTGAATATTGGAATTCACGCGCGAATTCAAATCGTGCGCGATCTGACCTATGACGGTATAAACTCAAATTCACCAATTCAAATTACTGAATACTACGGAACTCAGGTATCGTACAAACGTTTTTTCAATTACAATAATAATCATAAATTACGGAAATCAATATATCGTAATGCCCAAAAAATATAAACTAATTTGCTATCATTTACCTTCTGAAACAATTCACTTGCACGGAAAACTATTGTTAATTCACAGTTTTAAATCTGACTCAAACTCGGATAAATTCAAAAACACAAGAGAGAGCTACTACACTGATTGAAAATCAAAAACACAAGAGAGATACTGTACGCCTTGAAAATTGGAATCACAAAAGAGAGCGATCTGTTATATCTCACGGCTTTTATACGTTTTCCGAGGTTCTGGACAGGTCTGCTCCACCAATTCCTTATTTTGTGCCGAGGGTTTTTTACTTATATCCCGAACAATGCTTAAAAATGATGCTACTTTTTATATCTAAAATTCGCGCTCATGATATCACACCAGTTCCTCCTGGCGGAGTAAGCAAGTGTTATCGGAGTTTTTTGGTTGTTCGCCCTTTTTATACATAAGGTTGCACAAAGTTTGGTGTCTTAACTGACCAGACCCTGTTTTTGCAACATATTTTATCGGAATGAAACACAATTTTTGAACCGGCATGAATTAGATTCATCTATTTGAATAATTACACTTATTCGAAATTACGGAGATTTAGAAAAGTGACAATCACGGAATACACATTTGGAATTCACGCATATCTATTGAAATAATGAACTGTTCAAATTAAGATTACATGTAATATCCGTATTTACGGCCTAATCCAAAATTTAATGATCTTTCAAAATTTATGCTTCGTTACATCCCCCCCTAAGTTCGGTTAAAAATGAAAGAATATGATTCTTCCATTTTTCAATTCTCATCTGAGAAATTAAACGAAGAAAAAAAATCTAATACAAAGGTAAGATACCCTAACCTGACGTTAAAACTTAAATTTCCTCCGTCGGAAACTTCGCGGAATAGCAATATCTTACTTGGAATATAAAATTCTTCTGCGGAACGGAGAACTGCACTTCTTCTCCGGAACGGGAAAACTCAAAACATCTTCTTCGGAACGGAAACACAAAAACTTCTTCTTCAAAACGGAAAAACTTGACTTCTTTCTCAGAACGGAAAGATTAAAACTTCTTCGGAATAGAAAACAATTGAACGACTTCTTCGGAACGGAAAACTTAAAATATCAACTTCTTAAGAACGGAGAACTTGACATCTTCTTCAGAATGGAAACTTGAAAATTTCTTTGGAACGGACAAAACTGAAACTTCTTCTGCTTCAGAAAACAAAACTTCTTCTTTAAAACGGAAAAACTTAAAACTTCTTCCTCTTCGGAACGGAACTTAAAACTTCTGCTTCATCAGCACGGAAAACTTAAAACTGCTTCGGAATAGAAAACTTAACTTGGAAACGGAAAACAAAACTTCCTTCAAACGGAAAACTTGACTTCTTCCTCAGAGCGGACAACTTCTTCTTGTTACCATTGATTTCGCTGACAGAGGCATGTTCGGCAACGTATGCACCGTGATTTTGGTATTACTACAATGGTTGGTTTATAGCCGGATATGCATTTTCCTGTTGCCACATAGGAGGGAGCCGGTAACTGCGGTCCAGGCCTGTTCTGGTCTTCGTTTCGGATCTTCTTCGGGGAGGGAGTGTTCGGACAACCACATTGTTTCGACATAACGCCTACCTTCCCGCAACGTGAGCAAAATAGACGCGCTGTCCGGCTGCATCTTTCTCTCCGGTGTCCTGGATATCCACAGCGCCAACATAATTCCCACAACTGGACGGGCAGGTAGATCGGTTCCAGGTGCGTCGGAGTAGCTGGGGTTTTCATAGCTTGTGGTTCGGACTGTACCTCTTCCGGTTTCAGCGGAGATGATGAGGCATCCAACATGGTTGTTTTCGGTTGCTCATCCGAATGTTCCGGTGTGGGCGGTGAGGATTGGATTTCCAAAAGGATCGGGTGCGGATTCTATGGAAAGGACTGGCATACGCCGAAGACACTCAAACGACGGATCCACCATATTTTGCACTGCTTCGTCTAGCACTATCTCAATAAAATCGGATGGTTCATCTGACATATTATTACCCTGTGAACATTGGATCATAATGAGCAATTATACTACTTGATACTTTGTCCAACGGTATCTATATTTTTCGGTACCTCAATTCATTTCAACTTTCCGGAATGCCAGGAACATTATACGGCTTCAGATCTTTGACATGGACTCGTTTTACTTGTTTGCCATCTTCGCCTTTCAGGTCATAAATGACCGGAGAAATTACTTTGATTACCGTAAACGGACCGGTATATTTTGGAGCCAATTTAGCGGCAAAATGTCGAACACTAGAAGACAGGTGATGCTCTACCTTCATTACTTTATCACCCACGTGACAACGCCAATCTCGACGACGGAGATTATAACAACGGCTTTGATGGGTAAAAGCACGGGATAACTGGATACGGACCAGTTGGAAAGTTTCGCGTAATTTGTCTAATCTAGTTCGGTGTTCTGAAATCTGTTCACGATTCGGATCGGTCGGAATATTTTCCTCGGTCTCCACCGGAGCGGTAAAGGAACGGACTATCGAATTCGGTATTTCAAGTTCTCGGCCAAAATTTAAAAAGGCAGGTGAAAATCCGGTGGATTCATGTGGGGCGGAATTTAAGGCAAATAGAAAATCGGGTAAAAATTTATCCCATTTTTTGTGGTCTCCATTGAAAAATTGTGCAATCATGGTTTTCAAAGTCCGGTTTGTTCTCTCCACGGGATTGCATTGTGGAGTATATGTAGGAGTGAGGCGGTGCTTAATTCCAAACTCCTTCAGGAGTGTCTTGAAAATTTTACTTTCGTACTGCGTCCCATTGTCGCTGATAACGGTTTCCGGACAACCAAAACGAGTTATGATCTCCTCGTAGAAGGCTTGAGTTACAGCTTGCGCGGTAGCTTTTCTGAACGGCTTACACTGTACCCACTTCGTAAAACGGTCCTGCATGACAAGGATAAAATTGTTTCCCTTGGCGGATCTTGGTAACGGTCCCACCAAGTCGGTGCTCACACATTTCCAAGGAAACTGATTTACGGTCGGCTGCATAAATCCAGGCTTCTGCTGTTGAGACACTTTGAATGCTTGGACTGCGTACATCCACTCACGTACTTCGCTATATCGCGGAACATCCCCGGCCAATAATACTTGTGGGATATTCGCGCAATCGTCTTGGCAATACCTAAATGTCCTGCAGTCAGACTGTCATGATTTTCTTTCAGAACGTTCAACCAGAGCGGTTTCGGAACACATAGCTTCCACGGATCTCTCATTTCCGGTTCGGACAAGTCATTTGAGTCCCAGAAGTGGCGGTACAACCGATTATCTTTAACACAATAATCCGGATACGCTTCTGGACTCTTTTCAACTTCGGCTTTCTTTGAATTGTACCAGTTACAATTCACGGGGTCATTCAGTACGAATAACTCTTGATTGTCATCCATTCCTTCCTTGTTCGGCAATAGATCACGTGACAGGGCATCAGCCACACGATTCAACAGTCCTTTACGATATTTTATCTCAAAATCGTACTGCAGTAGGAAAATGCTCCACCGAGCCAATCTCCCACTCGGACTCTTTATTGAGTGCAGCCATTTCAATGACTGGTGGTCGCTCAATACAGTAAATCTGTATCCCTCTAAGTATGTTCTCATTTTATCAATGCCCCACACAATAGCCAAACACTCCTCGGTAACAGAGTATTTCTTCTCGGCGGCTGTTAATGTTCGGCTAGCGTAGGCAATGATTCGGTCGGCTCCCTCAATATTCTGTGTCAATGCCGCAGCAATTCCCACATCTGAAGCATCGGTTTGCAAAATAAACGGCCGGTTTAAGTCAGGACAAGCCAACACAGGGGCACTGGTCAACATATCTTTCAATGTGATGAACGCGACCTGTTGCTCCTCCCCCCAACTCCAACGTCGATGTTTTTTCAATAAGATGGTTAACGGACTGATAATTTTTAGAAAGGACGGTATGAAACGTCGGTATCACGAAGCTATTCCTAAAAAACGCGGGAGTGCCCTCACTGTAGACGGGCTTGGAATCTGCTGGATAGCTTCGATTTTCTCAGGGTCGGTATGAATACCCTCGGCGGTGACTACATGGCCTAAATACTTTATCGACGTGCGACAGAACTGGCATTTTTCCGGGTTTATCTTCAGATTAGTTTCCCTTAATCGCCGGAAAACCTCTCTTAAATTCGTGAGATTTTCCTCGAACGTCTCTCCCAGAACAATAATGTCGTCCAAATAAGGAAAGGCGTGTGGATCCATATCCGGTCCGATGATGGTATCCATCCGCCTCTGAAACGTTGCCGGTGCGGAATGTAAACCAAAGGCCATTACCTTGAACTGGAATAAGCCACGGCCTGGTACAGTAAATGCTGTGATGGGTTTACTTTCCGGTGTCAGCGGTATTTGCCAATACCCTTGCTTCAGATCAATGCTAGTAATATATCTAGCTCGCCGGAGTTTGTCCAAGATGGCACTTATATAAGGTAGTGGATATGCATCTTTCACGGAGACTTTGTTTATCATCCGGAAATCAATTCAAAATCTCGGTTTTCCATCTTTCTTCTTCACCACCACAACGGGTGAACTCCACGGACTACTTGACGGCTCGATCACTTCCTCTGCTAGCATTCGATCAACTTCTTCGTTGATGATTGCTTGCATCCTCGGATTCTGCGGTCGGTAACGCTGCTTTATCGGATCGGTATTTGTCAATTTTATTCCGTGTTGAACCAGCGGCGTGGTTCCTTGAATTCCTCCAAAATATCTCATTTCTGTTTCCAGAAATCGGTTCAGTCTATCCTGTTCAGTTTCCGACAATGTTGCTAGGTGTGTCTCCGCTTCATCACAGGAGGGCACACGTTTGACTGCCTTCGGTCCGGAACTAGCTTCATTGGAAACTTTTTCACAATTTGTTCCAATCAAATTGTCCTTATAATACACCCCAGCGGATGGTAGATGTATTGTAAACAAACCGGACCTCAAAATCTCCATTCCTATTATCATTTCCGATAATAACGACGGTGAATGCACGAGATCTGCTTCAATCTCACCACATCCAAAATGCAATGAGATTCGGTACGCGGTAGTACTAGGAACCAAACTGCCATTGGCTATCCTAGTGCCTACAGCCTTAAGGGGAACTGGTTGTAACCCGGTATCCTGACATAACCTAACAACTGCGTCATTGATGGAAGAACGGGTGGCTCCGGTGTTCACGAGAGCCGAAAAAGTTTTATCTAATACCCGGACTTTTATAAACGGTCGGTTTTCAGCTAAAGTTTGAGCAGCGGTATTTTTAAAAATAATTCTATCATCGCACGGGGCTAAAACACTCTCATTTTTCACTTCACTGTTTTTCGTCTCTATAGCGGTCTCTACTTTGATTTCACTTTTACAGTTATTCGGTAGTTTCGGTTTACTATCGGTATTATCGATATCACAATTAACGGTGTTTTCAACGGCGGAGAGTTTACATTTTGTATTATTACCGGCGGACTCCTTATTCGCGGTGCGGTTCACAACAGTGGTGAGGTGAGCGGTTTTCACCTCCTTCGTCGAGGCCTGTTCAACCGAGATCTGCTTCGGCCTCGCTACCTCGCAGTCCCGCGGACGTTTCCCCGTCCCGGACACGGACAATCGCGCGACATTACCCCAGGGCGGCAGCATCTCGAGCAAAATAATTTCCGACAATTACTTTTGCCATGCCCCATTTCCCCACATCTCCAACAAGAGATGAGCTGTGTTGCGGTATTCGGCTTCAGCCTGGTAGGGGACTGCGTCCTGAAGTGGCCGCGGAGACCACAATCCTAACAAGTCTGCTCAGGGATCTTTGGTATCCCGGACTTGACTGGCGATGACGGTTCAGGTGTAGGTTGCCTACCCGGCGCTGGCGGCTCCATAGTCCTTACTGTTGGACTTGGAATTTGTGCCTTCACTGACACTGGATAAATCCGCTTCTGCATGAGTTTCTGCTCAGCCTGCAGATTCTCATATTCTTTTGCCTGAAGCATTAACGACGGCACGTCGTTAAAAGTCCCTTGCCGGATAAATTGCCTATACTCCGGCAATAAATTCCGGTGCAACCAGAACAATTCCCGTTCTGTGGTCATCGCACAATGTCTTTTGACCAGTGTCTGCATATCCACAACATATGCAGCTGCTGTTCCATTCAAGCGTTGATGCCTGCGGCTGATCTGTATCTCCAGATCAATGTGGTAATTAGCACCCATGAAAAATAGGGTGAAGTCTCTTTGGAAATCGGCAAACGTGGCCCAGCGGCTACGATTATTCCGATACCACAATAGTGCGGTTCCATCCGAAACTTCCGTTAACGATAACAATAAGGAATCTTTCGGTGTATTCAGTTGCATTGCTATCTCAGCCGTTCCAGGAACGTAACGGGGTCTGACGTTCCATCAAATTTTATTCGGTATTGGTACAATCTCGGAGCACTGTTCGGATTTTGAAAATTGAATCCCGGTACTTGTTGAATATGACTGAATGGAATATTGTACCCTTGCGAAATAATAGTAACTGGGCGGGTACCTGCGGAACATTTGGTACATGCGGAACCTTAGGGGTTTGCGGAACTGTCGGTATTTGAGGAATGATCGGTGCTAGCGGAACGGTCGGTCCTTGCATCCACGCCGGTGCCACATCTGACGACGTGGTCCTATAAATCGGAGGGTTCATAGAATTCGGCGGTGAAGAATAGATCGGCGTTTGAATCGGTGGTGTCGTCATTACCACCGTGTTCGTATATGTCACTGTATTCGTAGTGGACGTAGTTGACCAATATGACGGCTGTATCCTCGGTGTGCTTTTTATTGCCGGTCTTGACTGAACACCCAAAGGACTAAATGTCGGTGTTGTGTTTAGAACCACTTCGGTTGTCAATGCCTTGGCTAGCGATACCATGGTACTGGCAATCTTTTCCAACATTCCACGCGGAGGGCATATTATTCCTTTACGGACCCCCTTTACGCACCTACGGCGTAAATCTTCGGCGGATCCATCATGGTTAATGTCATGATTGGCCAACATTTCCTGAAGTTGTGCCTTCTTCAAGAAATAAATCCAGTTGACTTTCAAATCAACTTCGGTAGCTTCAGTCTGGCTTTCCTCGCTATTAGAGCAGAATTGCACCATTTCGTCAAAATGAGCTACCATTTCTTCCATACTGGTAGGCTCAGGCTGCGGCGCCTTGGGTATAGCACCAGTGCATGTTGAGAACTCCATTCTATCCAATCCAATTCAAAATCAAAATTTTCAACCTCAAAAATAAATTATTTTGTTCAGGGGTAGGTAACGGAAGAGGGTGCGGTAACCAAAACTTAGTCCACACCTTCCTTCCAATAAGGCAGAAGCAATCAAATCACTTGCCCCAATTTGGGCAACGTAACTTTGATTTTGGGAGGTAACTCCAAAACGGTTGAGCCAATCCGCCCAAAAATGATACCAACGGCTTCCTCGGTATCGATTTACTTGGAAAGGAGCTATGACTTGCCCAATCCGGGTTACGGTTGACTACGAAAATCAAAGGGCAAAATATGGGCAAAAATCAAAATTTGGGCAAAACAGTGAGGTGTAGTTAACAATTCTACACCTCACGGAACAATCGATTTTTCAGTCAGATTCTCTGTTAAAAACTTGATGTTTCCCCTGAAACGGGAGGTGGATCGAAAAATAAATTTCACCGAACAACCTTGGTGAACGCGGGGAACAAGTTTCTGTCAAAACTTTTCCAAATTTCTAAAATTCAAAAACAAACTCCTGGGAATGTTTCGAAAACGTATTCGAAACGTCGGGGACTTGAAGCTTGTTATTCGGTCACACTATATCTGGAATTTCATTCAAAACGGACTACAGGTTCAATTGCAATAAATTTTTCAACATTTCATTTTTCGGAATCAACAAAAAAAAATTCCCCCTTGGTCAATTTCAAAAGTCTCTGCTCGTGGGCGTCATTTTATAACGTGTACCTTGCGACTTTTCGGTAAAGTGCTTATTTTAAATCCTCGGGCGCCAGATTTTCTAAAGGTTTACTCCTTTTTGAAGACTTCTGCTAGGGTCTTCACCACAAGGCTTGTCACTCTGCTATCTATAGATAGCCTTGTCCCTAGGGTAGCTACAGTGAAGTATAACCAGAGTCCAATGGGGAGAAAACAGTATCGAAATTCTAGGCTTTAATTACAATTGATACCTGGTTATAACTTAGCTCGTTTGAAGATGAAGCAGAAATAATTCAATAAAACGGGGAATTCCAAATAATAAAATATATAATAATTATAACAAGTACACTTTCAGAATAATCAATATAAATGCAATTGAACGGTATTATTTTCAAAGATTTCACCCAGACGGAAAATGTAATGAAGCTCAAACGGTAAATGTGAACTCTTTCAAAATATCTACTCTACGATGTGTTCGGTATCTAAATTCAATTCAGCGGTACGGAATCGGTTGACAAATGATTCAGAATGATCAATTTGCGGAAAAGTACGAATCAAACAGGTCCTAGCGTAATGAGCGGTATTCGGTAAATTTTAGATAGCAGCACTAATAAATGAGGTGTCCAAATCACACTACGATATATTCGGTTATTAATTCGGTTGGTTCGGAAAATATTGTTTGGGCTAGTTTTCCGGTTGTACGATATCAGATTTTACTATTTTTCGGTTAATTACTCTAATTGAGTTTAGTCTGTCACCTCACCCACCCTTGTACTAACTTTCACGGAGCGCCCGGTAATTGTATGACAGTATTAGATTTCATACACTTTGCAGATTCAGAATCTAGACAATTAGGGTTTATACTTCCGGGATAGACACAGCGTGCACAAGTCCTAACTATCATATCTGCAATAACCCCTATATCCACGGCCGAGGACTTTTCATAGTATTAAGGGAATTATTACGATTCTCAATCACACAATCACACCAGCTTATACTTCCGGGATAGACACAGCGTGCACAAGCCGTTGGCGGTTTGGTCGTCTATGATATACTTATACTTCCGGGATAGATACAGCGTGTACGAATATACCGAAGACGCCCCTGTCGTTCAAACATACACACTCTGTACACACCATACAATTACTTGAATATTGGAATTCACGCGCGAATTCAAATCGTGCGCGATCTGACCTATGACGGTATAAACTCTAATTCACCAATTCAAATTACTGAATACTACCTAACTCAGGTATCGTACAAACGTTTACCAATTACAATAATAATCATAAATTACGGAAATCAATATATCGTAATGCCCAAAAAATATAAACTTATTTGTTATCATTTACCTTCTGAAACAATTCACTTGCACGGAAAACTATTGTTAATTCACAGTTTTAAATCTGACTTAAACTCGGATAAATTCAAAAACACAAGAGAGAGCTACTACACTGATTGAAAATCAAAAACACAAGAGAGATACTGTACGGCTTGAAAATTGGAATCACAAAAGAGATCGGTCTGTTATATGTCACGGCTTTTATACGTTTTCCGAGGTTCTGGACAGGTCTGCTCCACCAATTCCTTATTTTGTGCCGAGGGTTTTTTACTTATATCCCGAACAATGCTTAAAAGTGACGCTACTTTTTACATCTAAAATTCGCGCTCATGATATCACACCAGTTCTTCCTGGCAGAGTAAGCAAGTGTTATCGGAGTTTTTTGGTTGTTCGCCCTTTTTATACATAAGGTTGCACAAAGTTTGGTGTCTTAACTGGCCAGACTCCTGTTTTTGCAACATATTTTATCGGAATGAAACACAATTTTTGAACCGGCATGAATTAGATTCATCTATTTGAATAATTACACTTATTCGAAATTACGGAGATTTAGAAAAGTGACAATCACGGAATACACATTTGGAATTCACGCATATCCATTGGAATAATGAACTGTTCAAATTAAGATTACATGTAATATCCGTATTTACTGCCTGATCCAAAATTGAATGATCTTTCAAAATTTGAGCTTCGTTACAGCCAATAGGGAGTAATTTGTGAAAGTAAAGTTGACATTAATTATTTAACTTATTGTTAGTAGGGTTGCCACCTCTCCGGGTTTCAGACTTCTTCTCCGGGCTCCGGGTGAACGTTGAATTCTCCGGGTTATGATTAAAAACCTATTCGCCCTCCTGTATCCAGTTATGAGAGTCCTTTTTGTGTTAATAAGTTCAAGTTTTCATTGGTTTAAACTATGACATGTACCTTTCTACTTTTCGGTGAACTGCTTACTGTGGTAGACTTCAAATCCTCGAGCGCCAGATTTTTCTGAAGGTTTACTCCTTTTTGAGGACTTCTGCTAGGGTCCTCACCACAAGGCTTGTCACTATGCTATCTATAGATGGCCTTGTGCCTAGGGTAGCTACAATGAAGTAATACCAGGACCCATTGGGCAGAAAACAGTATCAAAATTGTAGGCTCTAATTACAATTGATACTTAGTTAAAACTTAGCTCATTTAAAAGATGGAGCAGAAATAACTTAATAAAACGGGGAATTCCAAACATTAAATATATAATAACAATAAATACACTTTCAGAATAATTAATGGAATGCAATTGAACGGTATATTACACAAATTCCACCCAGTTGGAGAATTTAAGGAAGCTCAAGCGGTATATGAAAACTGTTACAACATATCTATTTTTACGATATGTTCGGTATTTAATTTCAATTCAGCGGTACGGAATCGGTTGATAAATGATTTACATTTATCAATTCACTGAAACACACAAATCAAGCAGGTCCTAGAGTAATAAGCGGTATACGGTAATCATTCAAATAGCATTATTACTTGAAATGTTCATAACACACTACGATATATCAAACGGTTAATAAAATTCGGTTGGATCGGAAAATATTGGCCTGCAGTAGGTCTCCGATTGTACGATATCAGATTTTACGGTATATCCGTATAATTACTCTGATTGAGTTTATTCTGTCACATCACCCACCCTTGTACTAGCTATCAACGGAGTGCCCGGTAATTGTATGACAATGTTAGATTTCATACACTTTGCAGATTCAGATTCTGGACAATTAGGGCTTATACTTCCGGTATGTCACAGCGTGCACAAACCCTAACTGTCGTATCTGAAATAACCCCTAAACCCACGGTCGGGGCTTCTCATTCGGATAAGGGGTAATTACGATTATCAATCACACAACCACTCCAGCTTATACTTCCGATATGTCACAGCGTGTACAAGCCATTGGCGGTTCGGTCGTCTAGGATATACTTATACTTCCGGTATGTCACAGTGTGCACAAATATACCAAAGACGCCCCTGTTGTTCAAACATAAACACTCCGTACACACCATACATTTACTTGAATATTTCAATTCACGTGCGGATTCAAATCGTGCGCGGTCCGACCTATGACGGGATAAACTCAAATATAACAATTTAAATTACTGAAAGCAACGGATCTCGGATATCATACAAACGGTAACCAATCACAAACTACGGAAATCAATATATCGTAATACCAGAAAATAAACTATTAAGCTATCATTTACCTTATATGAAATTCACTAAACGGAACACTACTGTTAATTCATATTTCAAATCTGACTTGAAATTCGGATAATAATTAATCTACTCTGATTCTGATTGATATTCAATTAATAAATTGATATTCAATTAATAATCGAGGTTCTGGTCACGTCCGTACCACCAATTCCTTAAGGTTTTTGGTTGTTCGCCCTTTTTATACATAAGGCTGTTCAAACTTTGATGCGTTACCTTACCAGATCCTCGTTTTTGCAACATAAGTTGATCGGAATGAATGCTATTTTTTGAGCGGGCATGAATTCGATTCATTCATTTGAATAATTACACTTATTCAAAATTACGGAGATTTAGAAAAGTGACTATCACGGAATACACATTCGGATCTCACGCATATCTGTTGAAATAATGAACTGTTCAACCGGAATTTACGTGTAATATTCGTATTTCCTGCCTGATAAAAAATAAATGATATTTCAAAATCAAAGCTTCGTTACAAAACATACGTCTACATGTATGATGCATAGAAACGCGCCTTACTGGAAGGTATTTGTGTCAAGCTTCGTTATAGAAAGTGGTGACATCTATGTAAGCCTTTAGACTTCGACTCTTCCTATTTCGTATTTCGCACCATCAACGTTTGTAACCTCCTTACAATCTTTCAGATAACACTTTACAAACATTGAAAACATAGGACATAAGATTTATTTGCAGGAATAACGCGGCCAAGAGGAGGTTTATTGGTATAATAATTATGTTACAATTATATTGATATACAACTTCGAGTTTCAAACAACAATTAATGTATATTTAATAAATAAATAATCAATTATTTCAGATTGATCTGTGTTTATAACGTTGAGAACATGGATGATGCAGAAAATGTGCCCGGTCCCGCGAGAAAACGTAAAACATACTCTTTAAGTTATGGACAACACTTTCATTTCACATTCCTGATGACATTAGCTTCAATTTGATATTATAAACAACATGGCACAGCCGAGATACCATACTTAGGAAAAATAAAAACTGAGACTTCTCATGGATTTTGATTTTTTTTCAATTTCTTTTTGCTTAAAGACCCATCAAGCCTCTCTTTGCAATGATCAAACATCTAGTGTACATTCAGGATGTCGTTAGCTTCAATTTAATACCCTACACAATACGGCACAAACAAGAAAGCATACTTAGAAAAAATAAAAACTGAGACTTCTCGTGGATTTGAATTTTTTTTTTCAATTTCTTTTTGCGTAAGGACTCATTCCGCCTATGTGTGAAATGATCAACATTTCAGTGTACATTTCTGATGATGTTAGCTTCAAGTTGATAATATACACAATACGGCACAGACGAGATGGCATACTTAGAAATAATTAAAACTAAAACTTCTCAAGAATTTCAATTTTTTTTTCAACTTCATTTCGCATAAAGACCCATTCAGCCTCGCACTGCAATGATGAAACATCTAATGTACATTTCTGATGATGTTAGCTTCAATCTAATACTATACACAATACGGCACAAATGAGAAAGCATACTTAGAAAAAATAAAAACTGACACTTCTCATGTATTTTGATTTTTTTTTTCAATTTCTTTTTGCGTAAGGACCCATTCAACCTTTCTGTGCAACGATGAAACATCTTATGTACATTCCTGATGATATGAACTTCAATTTGATAGTATTTACAATACGGCACAACGAGATAGCATATTTATAAAAAATTAAAACTGGGACTTCTCATGGATTTATAATTTTTTTTCAATTTCATTTTGCGTAAGAACCCATTTAGCCTCTCTGTGCAATGATCAATCTTCCAGTGTACGTTCCTGATGGTGTTTGCTTCAAGTTGAAACTATACACAATACGGCAAAAACGACAAAGCATACTAAGAAGAAATAGAAACAGACTTCTCATGGATTTCAATTTATTTTTTAATTCTCCTTGCGTAAGGACTCATTCAGCCTCTCTGTGCAATGATGAAACAGCTAGCGCACATTCCTGATGATGTTAGCTTCAATTTTATACTTTAAAAAATACGGCATAAACGAGATAGCATTCGTAGAAAAAATAAAAACAGACACTCCACTCATTTTTTTTGGGTAAGGACCTATCAGTGTACATTCCTAATGATGTCAGCTTCAATTTGATACACAATATGGCACAAATGTGATAGCATACTTACAAAAAATAACGGATTTCTAATTTTTTTTCAATTTCTTTCTGCGTAAGGAACCATTCAGCCACTCTATGCAATGATCACCATTTCAGTATACATTTCTGATGATGTAATCTTCAAGTTGATACTATACACAATACGGCACAAACTAGATGGCATACCTAGGTAAAATTAAAACTGAGACTTCTCATGGATTTCTAATTTTGTTTCAATTTCATTTTGCGTGAAGAACCATTCAGCATCTCTGTCCAAATATGAAACGTCTAGTGTACATTCCTGATGATGCACGCTTCAATTTGATACTATACAAGATACGACACAACCGAGACAGCATACTTAGACAAAATAAAAACAGAGACTTCTCGTGGATTTCTAATTTCTCTTCAATACCATTTTGCATAAGGACCGACTCAGTCTCTCTGTGCAATGATCAACCTTTCAGTGTTCATTTTTGATTATGTTAACTTCAATTCGATACTATACACAATACGGCACAAACGAGGTAGCATACTTAGAAAAAATAAAAACTGAAACTTCTCAGGTATTTAAATTTTTTTTTCAATTTCTTTTTGGATAAGGACCCATTCAGCCTCTCTGTGCAACGATGGAACATCCAGTGTCCATTCCTGATGATACTATACACAATACGGCACGACTTGATAGCATACTCAGAAAGAATAAAAACAGAGACTTCTCATTGATTTCAATTTTTTTTTCAAATTCTTCATGTTTAAGGACCCATTCAGCCTCTCTGTGCAATGATCAACTTTCCAGTATACATTTCTGATAATGTTAGCTCCAATTTCATACTATACACAATACAGCACAAACGAGATGGCTTTCTTAGAAAATATTAAGATTGGGACTTCTAATTGATTTAAAATTTTTCTTCAATTTCATTCTGTATAAGAACCCATTCAGTCTCTCTTTGCAATGCTCAATCCAGTGTACATTTCTGATGATAATAGCTTCAAATTGATACTATACATAATACGGCACAAACGAGATAGCATACCTAGAAAAAATAAAAACAGAGACTTCTCATGGATTTCAATTTTTTTTCAATTTATTTTTGCGTAAGGACCCATTCAACCTTCTCGTTTGATGATTGAACATTTTGTGTACATTCCTGATGATGTTAGCTTGACGTTGTGGTATACACAATACGGCACTAACGAGATAGCATACGTAGAAAGAATAAAAACTGAGACTTTCATGTATTTTGATTTTTTTTAGCGTAAGCCTAGTCCAATTATTAAGACGTGTAACGAAGCTCTAAAATTTCGAATAATCATTCAACGGAAAACACGTAGATTACTTGTAAATTTTAGATTTCGTTTATATTAGTATTTAAAATTGATAATTCCGAATAATTATATTATTGTATAGGAAGATATATAGTACCGGGCATTGACAACTGTGTAGTTTAAGTGTCAGATTTGCCTACAGTTCCATTCATAAATTGCGTATATTTTAATTTCTCCATTAAAAGTTAATTCATGTCAACAAAAGATATCGGAACAGATGTAATCATAAAAACGGCACAAATCGAGGAGCTACTGAACCATCATGAGCGCAAAAAGAGCAAAAAAGGGCTCGGCTGGAACTGGTGTAGGTGACTTGATCTGAACCTGGATTAGTATGAAAGAACGCCTCGCAAGCGTTGAATTTAATTATTGTCAGTGAGGCAGTGCGAAAAGATAGCCGAGATCAAGAATCAAGTGCTCCGTTCAGTTACCTGTGAAGTATTAGGTAAATAGTGATTTTGCTATTTGATGCATGAGTAGCCGCTTTAAGAATACTCATATGAATATTTGTTGGCAAGGCTGTAATGAGGGGAATTAGCCTGTTTGGACCGCGGTTTTAGCAAATATTGTTTCTGAGCTTCCTGGTGCTTCCCCCCGGTCGGGATAAATTGATTTGTACAGAGAAAGTGAAATATCAATGTATGTTCAAGCTATAAATAAATTATTGGAAAGTTCCGTGTTTATCTAAAAGTGACTTTCTGCAACAGCAATTAAGTAGTCAAGAAGTAACCAAGTATTAATTGCAATGAAAGCCTGCAATTTTAATACTACTCAGTCTGCCCTATTGACCCTGGTTACTTACTTCACTGAGACTACCCTGGGACAAGGCTATTCGTAGAAAGCACAGGGATACGCTTTGTGGTAAGGGCCCCAGCAGAAGCCCTCAACTAGGAGTAAACCTTGACAAAAATCTGGCAACCGAGAAACCAGCATACAAGTTAATCAGATCGAGATTTGGTAGACTTGAAGGAGTATTGAAGTCGTAAAAAGTAATTATCGCCAAAAAGTAGCTAGGTACTTCACAGACGGAATGAGCAGGACCGGACGGAGTCTTCACTTGAATCAGTTCACATGACATAAGGTGCGTTTTCGAGTAATGACCAAACGGAAAATGCAATCCACTTGAAATTTTGGCATAAAAATTGCAATGTGGTTGTAGCGAGCGGTCCGTCGGAATATTCGACGCTATTCGCTCTGTTTCATGCGTCGTCCGGTGCGCTAACTATCTCACCGATTGTGGACAAAACTAGTGTTAACCAACAGGACTTTGGCTGCCGGTCGCATCTGCTGGAGCGGCACTCGACAAAGTGCTAAGCCGTCCCCGGGGATTGTAGAGATATTTGTGCACTCATCGGAACGCCTTCCACAAGGTTTGGGCGGCCGTTGAGAGAACTAGGTTTGCCAGATTTCTGTAATAAATCCGCTTTCTTTATTTGACGCAAACTATTCCGTGGATTTGTAGCTTACTATCATAGACTTAGGAACTATTATTTACCGACAATATAGAGCGCACGTAGACAAATGCATGCGGCATTCACATGAGCAGAATACACTCATCTAGAGTGAATTGATCGATTATTCCATAATTTGAACCATAGAACTGATAGTAATCGTTGACTGATTAAATCACAAAATAATCGATTAATCAATCGTTCAATGAATCTGATATTTCAGAAAAAAATATATTTCTCAACTCTTCAGAGCGACGAAAATCTATCAGTAAGCATGCCCTTGATATAAATGCCATATTTTCACTGACTGCTCCCAAGTTTCCACGCCCACTTAGGAGGTGTTGCAGTGTGAGAACCCAAGCTATATTATGAAAGTCAGAGACTTTTTGAAAGAACTTGTAGGTATACATGTATTATAACAGTCCACTTTCACAAGGGTGCGTTTATTTTTTCTGTGGGTCGTTCGCCGGGAGCCCTATCATCCCATGTGTGTCTGAGTGCATGAACACGAGAAATTAAAAATGATATTGATAATTACATCGAGAATTAATCACATTTTCTTCCTGCTATTTTTAGACACTGTGTATATCACGTCGTTGAATCTCCATTGGAGAAGGTCTCCTACCTCCCCTCACAGCCTAACCCTTACCACACATTATGAAGTCGCATCAATATTCTGAATCGTATTATTTACCCAATTTATATTACACCTAGGACAGGGATAAGTCGAACTGCTTGACTCATTTCTGTAAAAGGCCTTCTGCCTCCCCTCATAGCCTTATACCCTTACCACACATTATGAAATCGCATTAATATTATTACTTACCTAATTTATATTACCCCTAGAACAGGGATGAGTCGAACCGCTTGACTCATTTCTGTAAAAGGCCTCCTGCGTCCCCTCATAGCCTCACCCTTACTACACATTATGAAATCGCATTAATATTATTATTTACCTAATTTATAATACCCCCATGACAGGGATAAGTCGAACCGCTTGACTCATTCCTATAAATGTCATCCTACCTCCCCTCATAGCCTTACCTTTACCGCACATTATGAAATCACATCTACATTGTAAAGGGTATTCATTTCCTAACTTATTTTATCCCTAGGACAGTGATAAGACGCACCGCTTGACTCATCTTTGTAACAGGCCTCCTACTTCCTCTCACAGCCTCACCCTGACCTCACATTATGAAAACTAAAATGATTTCATCAGCCGCTAAAAGCTCAATACTTTCATTATCTACATAGCCACATGAGATTTATTTGTCGTATTAAATACCAGAGAAGTTAGGTATTTTTTTATTCTGTGGAGAGTAAATGCTTGAGGCACACCATACGCTTTTGATCCATCATACCTGGTTGTGCAGGACTCACTCTAGAAACCAGCATTCCTGCTAAAACCTCTCCTTTCTTCATCCATATCCCGGGATCGCTTTTCTCATTACTTCAGGATATGAACTGTCTCGTTGATGGATTCTTCCTTTGTTCCACAAAGTTGTTTCTGACTTTTTATTATCCTAGGACAAATCACCAGGCGAAGATGGAATCTTTCCGGCTCTCCCACAAGAGGGTCAGGAAAATATCGTCACGCTATTGGTGGAAATCTTCCGATTTTGCATAGCCCCTGGCTTTATTCCAAAGCTATGGCGGGCAGAGAAAGTCCTGTTTATTTCAAAGGCGAATACGACCGATTATATCCAAGCTAAGGTACTCCGCCCTACTAGTCTAACCTCATTTCTATTAAAGGCAATGAAGAGACTGATTGACAGATACTTGATAGATGGCCCACTGAAGGCCCATTCCTTACAATGTCGTCAACACTCCTACCAGACTGGCCTTTCGACTGAAACGGCCTAGCATCATCTAGTCACAAGGTGATATGGCCTGTGAGGAACACGCCTTGGGGATATCGAAGGGGCATTTGATAACACGTCCATCGAGTCTATCTGCTCAGCCGCTGAGAAGCATGGAGTCAGTCCAACATTGCTCCGGTGAATTGAAGCCATGCTATTTACGCATGCGATAAAGGCGCAACATAACGGATGCGTTCTAGGAACCATCGTTACAAAAGGCTGTCTACAGGGAGGTGTCCAATCTCCGCTTCTATGGTAAATTGTAGTCGATGGACTCGATAGAACTGGGAGAGGCTGAGTTTTATGCCCAAGCCTATGTCTATGCACATGGGGACGCTGTGCGAGCTGCAAAAACGCTACTCAGCATAGTGAACTAGCCCCTTCTCCTCAAATAATGATGATGATCCTAGGACAAGTAACTTGTCCATCTTCGAATAGAACTGAGCACAGAAGTTTGTTTATTGAGTCTTCATCAAAGAGAAAATGTTTTTTCCTCAGTGATTGCGTTACTGTTCATACTCTTCTTTGGTCTTTAAGATCAGTCTTATGAGATTTGGAAATTCGGATAGACAATTCATGTCTCTTCATCCTGGATCATTTTGTTGATCATAGTTTTTAGATATATCCGGAGAAGTTAGGTCTACCACAAAATTAGTTAACCAACTATTATTATCAAGTGATGCAACATTCGAATAATTAGTTCGATAGAAGCAATCTGAAGTTGTAAATAGTGCCACGACATAATCTATATTGATATTTTTGTAATAACTGGCTCAATTTATGTGAGTAAATTTGAAAATTTTTCATTTCGAGAGCCCTAACTAGACTAATAGGCGATTGAAAATACTGATATTTCAAACCTGCTACCGTTCAAAATAATTCCGCGTTAATACATAAGAATAGTTACTGAAACAAAACACATGAAAAAAAATACTAGAATGTAATAATGAAAAAAATTGAAATATTTAATTTGTAATTCTTGATCGAACTCGTCTATGTATCATTTAATGAGAAGAAACTACTAATATGAATTTTGAATCATCTCGAATTGAATGTAACTGTAATATGTACGTGAAGTGTTTAATGCCATTTTTAAAGAATAAAAACCATTGGTGCTTGGTAGTACGCGATATGAAAGCTGGAAAATTTTCATTTTTCTATCCGGCGGGCAGTTCTTTAGCGAAAACCAACTAATATTTTAGGATATTCACGCAACGTTTACATTTAGGATCAGACTGGAATTCCATGGTTAATGATCACCTGTACAAACCGATAGTTACACTTGCGGTGTATTCGTTGTTCAATTTGAAATGAACATAATATATGAGAGCGGTTACACTATTTTCGATTGTCTTGAGCCTAGACAATTTAGATCAGTGATGATGAGGAATCTATTAAACTTTTCATGCGATATGAGTAATAGATGCTTGATATGCGGCGAAGATTTATTAAATATTACTACCGATTGGGTACAGTGTGACATTTGTACGAGATAGATAATGATTCCTTGTTTACCTTTAAATATGCAAGATGATATAAATTTAAATGAACGCTATACATGTTTTTTATGCACGGAATATGTTTAAATTTATATTAGTAGTTTCTTCTCATTAAATGATACATAGACGAGTTCGATCAAGAATTACAAATGAAATATTTAAATTTTTTTCAATGTTACATTCTAGTATTTTTTTTCATGTGTAAACGTTTTGTTTCAGTAGCTATTCTTATGTATTAACGCGAAAGTATTTGAAACGGCAGCAGGTTTAAAATATAAATATTTTCAATCGCCTGTTAGTCTAGTTGGGCTCTCGGAATTAAAAATTTCCAAATTTATTCGCGTAAATTGAGCCAGTTATTACAAAAATATCAATATAGATTATGTCGTGGTACTTTTTACAAATTTAGTTTGCTTGAATCGAACTAATTATTCGAATATTGCATCACTAGATAATAATAGTTGATCAACTAATTTTGTGGTAGACCTAACTCTTCCGGATATATCTGAAACTATAGTAAATAAAATGATCCAGGATGAAGAGACATGGATTGTCCATCCAAATATCATAAGACTGATCATAAAGACCAAATAAAAGAATGAACATGAACAGTAACGTAATCACTAGGGAAAAAACTGTTCTCTTCGATGAAGACTCAATAAAGAAGCTCCTGGGTTCAGTTATATACGAAGGTGGACAAGCTTCTTGTACTAGTATGATAAAAAGTGAGCAACAACTTTGTGAAGCAAAGGAAAAATTCCCGGGAAAAGCGGTCCCGGGATATGGATGAAGAAAGGAGAGGTTTTAGCAGGTATGCTGGAGTTAAGAGTGAGTCCTGAACTACCAGGAGTGATAGATCAAAAGCTTTCGGTGTGCCTCAAGCATTTCCTCTCCACAGAAAGAAGAAAAAAATGACCTAAATTCTCTGGTATTTAATATGACAAATAAATCTCATGTGGCTATGTATATAATGATCACGAGAAAGTATTGAACTTTCAGCAGCTAATGGAATCATTTTAATTTTCATGATGTGAGGTAGGGGTAAGGCTGTGGGGGGAGGAAGGAGGCATCATACAGAGATGAGTTGAGCGGTGCGTCTCATCACTGTCCCAGGGATAATATAAATTAGGTGAATAATAATATTGATGCGATTTCATAATTGGTGGTAAGGGTAAGGTTATGAGGGAGAGCAGGAGGCCTTTTACAGGAATGAGTAAGGCGGTTCGACTTATCCCTGTCCTAGGGGAAATATAAATTAGGTAAATGATACGATTAAGAATGTTGATGCGATTTCATAATGTGTGGTAAGAGTAAGACTGTGAGGGGAGGTAGGAGGCCTTTTACAATGAGGATTCAACGACGTGATTTATACAAGGTCTTAGAATAGCAGGAACAAAACGTGATTAATTTTCGATGCAATTATCAATATCATTTTTGATTTCTCGTGTTCATAAGTCTATTATAGTAAGCTACAAATCCACGAAATAGTTGGCGTCAAAAAAAGAAAGCGGATTTACCACAGATATCTGGCAAATCTAGTTCTCTAAACGACCGCCCAAACCTTGTAGAGGGCGTTCCGGTGAGTGTACAAATATCTCTACAATCCCCGGGGACGGCTTAGCCCTTTGTCGGGTGCCGCACCAGCAGATGCGACCGGCAGCCAACGTTCCGTTGGTTAATATTATTATCGGTCAGACAGTTAGCGCCCCGGACGACGCATGAAACAGAGCGAATAGCGTCGAGTATTTCGACGGACCGCTCGCTACAACCACATTACAATTTTTATGCCAAAATGTCAAGTGGATTGCATTTTATGTATGGTCATTACTCGAAAACGTAGCTTGTGCCATGTAAACTGAGTCAAGTGAAGACTCTGTCCGCTTCTGATCATTCCGTCTCAACAATTAAACTAAACTTACGCAGAAAAAAATCTGGCGCCCGAGAGAGAAAGATCATTCCGAAGTAAGTATTCAACGCCAAAGTGACAAAGCACGTCACAAAATGGCGCCCGCGAGCAGGGACTTTTGAAATTAGACCGGGGGGGAATTTTGTTTTTTTTTATTCCGAAAATTGTAAAGTTGAATTATTTATTGTAATCGAACCGGTTATCCGATTGGAATGAAATTTGGAAATTAGTTAGACAGAAACACAAGCTTCAAGACCCCGACGTTTTGAACACGTTTCCGAATCATCCCTAGGAGTTTGTTTTTAAATTTTGAAAATTTGAAAAAGTTTCAACAGAAACTTGTTCCCCGTGCTCACCGAGGTAGTTTGGTGAAATTTGTTTTTCGATCCGTCCCCCCGTTTCAGGGGAAATATCAAGTTCTTAACCGTGAATCTGAATTAAAAATTGATTGTTTCGTGAGGTGTAGAATTGTTAACTACACCTCAATAATTTGCCCAAATTTTCATTTTTGCCCATATTTTGCCCTTTGATTTTCTCAGTCAACCGTAACCCGGATTGGGCAAGTCATAGTTCCTTTCTGAGTAAATCGATACCGAGGAAGCAGTTGGTAACATTTTTGGGCGGATTGGCCCAACCGTTTTGGAGTTACCTCCCCAAATCGAAGTTACTTTGCCCAAATTGGGGCAAGTGATTTGATTGCTCCTGCCTTATCAGAAGGAAGGTGTGGACTGGTTTTGGTTACCGCACCCTCTTCCGTTACATACCCCTGAGCAAAAATAATTTATTTTGGGGTTGAAAACTTTGATTTTGAGATTGATTGGATAAAATGGAGTTCCCAGCGTGCACTGGTGCTATACTCAAGGCGCCGCAGCCTGCGCCTACCAATATTGAAGAAATGATAGCTCAATTTGACGAAATTGCGCAATTCTGCTCTAATAGCGAGGATAGCCAGGCTGAAACTACCGAAGTTGATTCGAAAGTCAACTGGATTTACTTATTGAAGAAAGCACAACTTCAGGAAGTGCTGGCCAATCATGATATTGACCATAATGGAACCGCCGAGGACTTACGCCGGAGGTGCGTAAAGGGTGTCCGTAAAGGAATAATACGCCCTCCGCATGGAATGTTGGAAAAGATTGCCAGTACCATGGCATCACTAACCAGGGCATTGACAACCGGAGTGGCACTAAACACAACACCGACGTTTAGTCCTTCTATTGTTCAATCAAGACCAGCAATAAGGAGCACACCGATAGTACAGCCATCGTATTGGGCAACCACAGCCACTACAAACACAGTGACATTTACAAGTACCGTAGTAATGACGTCACCGTCAATGCCAACTTCGAATTATTCTTCCCCGCCGAATCCTATGAACGATCCAAGTTATAGGACCCCGTCGTCAAATGTGATACCGCCATGGATGCAAGCACCGACCATTCCGCAAATACCGACCGTTCCTCAAACACCTATGATTCCGCAAGTACTTACCGTTCCGCAATTTTCCATGTATAATATACCGATTCCCTCTATTCAGCAAATACCGGGATTTAATTTTCAAAATCCGAACAGTGCTCCGAGATTGTATCAATACCGAATAAAATTTGATGGAACGTCAGACCCCGCTACGTTCCTGGAAAGACCGGATGAGATAGCCATGCAGCTGAACACACCGAAGGACGCATTGTTGCTGTCTTTACCGGAAGTGTTGGAGGGAACAGCGTTATTGTGGCATCGCAATAACCGACACCGTTGGACAACATTTGGAGATTTCCAGAGGAACTTCGTAATATTTTTCATGGATGCAAATTACCACATTGATCTGGAGGTACAGATCAGCCGCAGGCATCAACGCCTGAATGAAACCGCAGCTGCATATGTTGTCGATATGCAGACGCTGATCAGGAGACATGGAGCAATGACCGCAGAACGCGAATTGTTCTGGTTGCACCGAAACTTATTGCCGGAGTATAGGCAATTCATCCGACAAGGGACTTTTAACGAAGTACCGTCGTTAATGTTACAGGCCAAGGAGTTTGAGAATTTGCAGGCTGAGCAGAGGCTCATGCAAAAAAGGGTATTGCCGGTGTCAGTAAGGGCACAAATGCCAAATTTATTATGGGGAATGTGGAGTCACAGGGTAGGCAGTCTGGGTCAGAACCGAAATTGCCAGTCAAGTCCGGGATACCGAATATCCCTGAGCCGACTTGCTGGGATTGTGGCCTCTGGGGCCATTACAAGACGCAGTGCCCAACCCGTCCAAAACCGACCGCCACGCAGCCTATCTCCTGTTGGAGATGCGGGGAAACAGGACACAGCAGAACCAACTGTCGGAATCCGCCGAAGTTGTTTTGTACAAGATTGTTGTGTCATGGTCAGGGAAACGCCCGCGGGACTGCAAGGTAACGAGGCCTAAGCAGATTCCCGTGGAGCAGGCCTCAAGGAAGGAGGTGAAAACCGCTCACCTCACTACCATCGCGAACCGACCAATGAATAAGGACTTTCTAAATAAAAATGAAAAACGTAAAATCAGAATCAAAAGTCTGAAAGCACTACCCGTCGAACCGATTAATTGTCCGCTCACCGCCGTTAAAGAGACCTTAGTCAGAAGTAATACCTCTGATCTCATGGATAAACCGAAACCACCGAATACTCTTAGAAGTTTGGATGCAGATGATTCTGCTGTTTCGCAAATTATCCCATCGGTATTTAGTCAAAATAAAGTAAAAATTCTTTCTGAAACCGAAGTACATGAAATAGGGGAAGGAAATGTTTCTGCCTCGAGCGTAACGTCTGACAAAATTATTTTTAAAAATACCGCTGATATTAATTTGGCTGAAAACCGTCCGTTCATAAACGTACGTGTATTGGAAAGAGAGTTCTCGGCTCTCGTGGATACCGGAGCCACCCGTTCTTTTATTAATGACACTGTCGTTAGTTTATGTCATGATTACGATGTGCCGCTCATTCCTACCAAGGCAGTAGGTACTAGAATGGCCAATGGCAAGTTGGTGTCTAGCACTACCGCCTACCGAATCTCATTAAACTTGGGGTGTGGTGAGATTGAAGCAGAATTTGTACATCTACCGTCATTATTACCTGAGATTGTAATAGGAATGGACATTCTTAGCTCAGGATTATTTTCCCTACATTTACCGTCCGCTTGTGTATATTTCAATGATAATTTGATATCGCATAATACCAAGGAATCTCCGAATGCGGTGGAATCCAAAACGAAACCGGCCAAACGTGTGCGCTTCTGGGATGAAGTAGTCACACACCTAGCGGCATTGTCCGTAGCCGAACAAAATAAATTAGATCGATTCCTGGAAACCGAATTAGCATGTTTTGAGCATATGCAAGGAACAACACCTCTAGTCCAACATGAAATTAAGCTGACTCAGAAAGATCCGATTAAACAACGCTTTCGTCCACAAAACCATAGGATGCAAGCGATAATAAATGAAGAAATAGACCGAATGCTAGCAGATGATGTAATTGAGCCGTCAAGCAGTCCGTGGAGTTCCCCCGTTGTGGTGGTTAAGAAGAAGGATGGTAAACCAAGGTTGTGCATTGATTTCCGGATGTATAATAAAGTTTCCGTGAAAGATGCATATCCTCTTCCGTACATAAGTGCCATTCTGGATAAACTCCGCCGGGCTCGATACATAACGAGCATTGATTTGAAACAAGGGTATTGGCAAATACCTCTGACACCGGAAAGTAAACCCATTACGGCATTTACCGTACCAGGCCGTGGTTTATTTCAGTTTAAAGTCATGGCATTTGGATTACATTCCGCGCCTGCCACGTTTCAGCGATTGATGGATACCTTTTAGGACCGGATATGGATCCTCACGCTTTTCCATATCTAGACGATATTATCGTTTTGGGAGAAACTTTTGAGGAACACCTCACCAATTTGAGAGAAGTCTTCCGCCGTCTGAGAGAGGCTAACTTGAAAATCAATCCAGTAAAATGTCAATTCTGCCGTACCTCCATAAAATATTTAGGTCATGTAGTCACCGCCGAGGGTATTCATACCGACCCTGAAAAGATCGAAGCTATCAAGCAGATTCCAAGCCCGTCTAAAGTAAGGGCACTCCGTCGTTTCTTAGGAATAGCTTCGTGGTACCGCCGTTTTATACCGTCATTTTCTAAAATTATCAGTCCGTTGACCGCCTTATTGAAGAAGCATCGACGTTGGAGTTGGGGAGAGGAGCAACAAGTCGCGTTCAACAAATTGAAAGATATGTTGACCAATGCCCCCGTGTTAGCTTGTCCCGATTTCAACCGGCCATTTATTTTACAAACCGATGCTTCAGATGTGGGAATTGCTGCGGCATTGACCCAAAATATAGAAGGAGCCGACCGAATCATTGCCTACGCTAGCCGAACATTAACAGCCGCCGAAAAGAATTATTCTGTAACCGAAAAGGAATGTTTGGCCATTGTGTGGGGCATTGATAAAATGAGACCGTACCTGGAAGGTTATCGATTTACCGTTTTGAGCGACCATCAATCACTAAAATGGCTGCATTCTATTAAAAGTCCTAGTGGAAGATTAGCTCGATGGAGCATTTTCCTGCAAAAATACGACTTTGAAATTATGTACCGAAAAGGAGTATTAAATCGAGTTGCCGACGCTCTGTCTCGAGATCCTTTGCCGTATGGAGACGAATCCATGAAAAATCAAGAATTATATGTACTGAATGATCCCGTCGAGTGTATTTGGTATAATTCCAAGAAAACAGAAATAGAGAAAAATCCCGCCGCCTACCCTGATTATTGTATCCGAAACAACCGGTTGTATCGCCACTTTTGGGATTCCAACGATTTGTCGGAACCGGAAATGAAAGATCCGTGGAAACTATGTGTTCCCAAACCGCTACGTCTTGATATTCTGGAGGAAAATCATGACAATCCGACCGCAGGACAGTTGGGAATTGCTAAAGCAATTGCGCGAATATCCCACAAATATTATTGGCCGGGGATGTTCCGCGAAATAGCAGAATACGTACGTGGATGTACACAATGTCAGGCTTTAAAGGTGTCACAACAACAAAAGCCTGGATTAATGCAACCGACCCTAAATCAGTTTCCGTGGAAGATAGTTAGCACCGATTTGGTAGGACCACTACCAAGATCTTCCAAGGGAAATAATTTTCTACTTGTAATACAAATTTACAAAATGGATTCAATGTAAACCGTTACGAAAAGCTACCGCGCAAGCCGTAACACATGCATTCTACGAAGAGATTATTACCCGTTTTGGTTGTCCGGAAACAGTAGTCAGCGACAATGGCAGCCAGTACGACAGTAAAATCTTCAAGGCTCTCTTGAAAGAATTCGGAATCAAACATCGTTTCACTCCGACCTATACCTCACAATGTAACCTTGTTGAAAGGACAAACCGTACTATGAAAACTATGATTGCCCAGTTCTGCAATGCGGATCACCGTAAATAGGACCGATTTCTACCCGATTTCATATTTGCTTTTAATACCGCGCAACATCAGTCCACCGGTTTTTCACCTGCTTTTCTTAATTTTGGCCGAGAACCTGAAATACCGAATTCGATATCCCGTTCCCTTGTTGCTAATGTGGACTCCGTCGAGAATATTCCGAAAGACCCTAACCCCGAGCAGCTTACAACTCACCGGTCGAGATTAGACAAGTTATGCGAAACCTTCCAATTGGTGCGTATCCAATTATCCCGAGCTTTCACTCAACAAAGCCGTCATTACAATCTCCGTCATCGAGATTGGCGTTGTCATTTGGGGGATAAAGTCATGAAACTTGAACACCATTTATCTTCGAGTGCCCGTCATTTTGCCGCTAAATTGGCTCCAAAATATACCGGTCCGTTTACCATTATCAAAGTAATTTCTCCTGTCATATACGACTTAAGAGATGAAAATGGAAAGCAGGTAAAGCGGGTACACATAAAGGATTTAAAGCCGTTTAATTCACCCGCCTAAATAATTTCATTTAATACAGGAAATATGAAACGGTGTAATGGAGAACCTCCACGTGGAGCCCTGCCGCCGCCGCTTAGACGCATCATAGATGATCGCACCGCTCATGAGGAAAAAGAGCGCATGAAACGGGTCCAGGTAACCAAGTTACAGGAAAAGTTTGTAGCACCGATGCCGACTCTGAGAATGCCTCGATTCGACCAGATCTATAGTGTGGGCCCTCGCCTAGGATGTGGCGGACAAGCGGTGGTTCACCTGTGTTCTAACCGCCAAAATGAGAATTTCGCGGTGAAGATTTTCAGCGGGAAGATGCTAATAAAAGAGCCGCACCCGAGCGCAGCTATAGAATTTGCAATTCAAACCCAGCTGCAGCATCGTAACATTGTTATGCTGCTGTAACAACATACAGGACGTGAAAATCACTACTTAGTGATGGAGTTGGCACCCCTTGGAAGCGTGTTTGACATGCTGGGGAAACAAAATTATTTGACACCCTCGACCGTGAGAGGTCTTATGATAGACGTTTTGTCAGCGTTGGAGTATTGCAAGTCAAAATCAATTGTCCACCGAGATGTGAAACCGGAGCATGTATTGGTATTTGGAACCGATAGCAACCCCCAATATAAACTCTCCGATTTTGAGCTGGTGGTGAAACTTAAGAATCCCCCGACTTGGGAAGGAATCGCTGGCACAACGGACTATTTAGCACCGGAGATATTGACAAGAAAACCATACGGGACACAAGTAGACATGTGGTCCTGCGAGGTCCTCATGTATCAATTGATACAAGGACACTTACCGTTCCCCGAGGGCGAAGTATCCGGAATAATAGCAGCCATTAAAGAAGGGGCTGTCAATCTTGGAGGATTCAACTGCCGAATCACTCTACAGCTGGCAGAGTACCTCGCCCTCTTCTTTAGCCGGGATCCCACCTATAGGATAAGGGTGGAAGACGCTATCGAACATCCCTGGCTAAAGTCGAACGATGAGGGGACACCGTCAAAAGAGAGTGATTTTCGATGAGTGGTACAAGAGGAAGACCCCGAAAAATGGTCGGCCAGAATAATAGTCCAGATGAACCAACATCGACGCGAAGGACAGCGACGTTTCCGTAGACCCGTCTGGTTGCCCGGTGGAAAGACCATGTGGCTGCAAATTCCGGCAAACAAATAAACTCCAGATAAATTGTGCGTTTGGTTAAAATTTAAATTAAAAAAGGAAAAGACCGTTTTCAATGTCAAGAACAGTGTAAATGACAGTTCCATTCTTGAACACCTAGGTGTGGTTAGATTCTCTGGGGAGACATGAGAAAATATATTCGCTTAAATAACGTGTAACCTAGCTGACGAACCGCGGAATGTTAGTAAAGTTTCTCATTTTGACTAAATTTTTACAGGCCATATCATGTCTTACTCCCTCACGGATTAAATAGAACTAATAGCCGAAGATTTCATGGATGAAGAAGTCAATATAATAGACATCGATTCAAAGGATGTGGATGAAGGATTCAAGATAGCCGACGCCCCTAACCCAAATGTGGATATACCTCTGATGAAGACTGAACCGACAACCCCGAGCCACCCATCTTCGTCTCAGCAGCAGGAACAGATGCCGCCATTCTATTTGCCCGTGAACCTATGGGATCTGTGTTGGCGCTGTGGTTATCCAGGACACAGACGGGGGGGTGTACCAAAACCGCGAGACTATTTTGTTCGAGATGCGGACAAATTGGTGTTATGTCCAGGGATTGTGAATGTCCCAACCCCAGGAAAATACAAACTTCTCAAGTACCGGCCCCCCATGATATTGTTACCGGTAAGCTAGTGAGCGGCTACACACCCGCAATTGTCGTACCTCCGAAACCGAGATGTACCCGTTGCAGAACATGTAAATGCCTCCGAGGATTCTTCTCAAATAGTTTCCAATCCGAAAACCGTTAAGCACCGATCCCTTTTATATAGTTTTTTTATGTACCGGCCATTCACTGACGGAAGTGTCCGGGTGAGAAATATTTTTTATGATGATCATTTATCCGTCGCCGTCGTAGGAGTATTTTCTTTGTTTCGTTTCAAGAAGTTTTTATATTTAGTTGAGGTCCTTTCATTGATGAGGTGGAGTCGTCACATCGATGGAGATACCAGGAAGAGGCGAATGAAGAGTTTTTTTTGTGAGTTGTTTAAATTTATTTTTAGTTAGTTTAATAATAGGTTTTAACTTTGTTAATTTTTGCGAATTCCCGAAGGGAATTGAAAATGAAAGGATTGCATCCTTTCATTTTTTACCGAACTAAGGGGGGAATGTAACGAAGCTCAAAAATATTGTAGATTATCAAATAAGGAACAGGAGAAATTGTTGGTAAAGTCAGAATGAATATTTCATAATATCATTTCAAAACTTGCAAAATCAAATATTATTGAATGATTCCGAATAATCATATTATTGTAAAGTACTTATGTTATTTAGCACCGAAATTATCTAGTTCATATTTCGAATAATCCAGGATTGATTCATTTAACGCTCGAATTAATCGATTCGTTAGATTAGTTAGTTAATTAGGGTCAAAATCCTGTACCCTCTTCTAGCATGATTCGAAAGATGCCCCGAATATGTAAATTATAGTGATGTACGTGAGTCGCGGTAGAGGGAATATCCCTCCACATAATCCCTTTCCATGATACCCGTAGGAAATAAGGTATTTAAACCAGATCGCAGCCTAAGAATGAGACTTCTACCTTTGACTTCGACTTCTAACTTTGACTTCGATTTCTACCTTTGACTCCGACTTCTAACTGGTAATTTGAACTTCAAGAAGTAAGTAACCGAGGTACTACCGAAAGTGATTATTATTCCAGATTCAATTAAGGTGAGATTTAGAACCGCATAATACCTGTATATCACCGCTTGCTTATTTTAGCGGAAACTGTTCTGGATTCATTACTTGTGACTGCGCCGTGGCATTGTCTGTAGAAATAATCAGATAAATTGTTTAAATTATCCGAAGTAGATTTATTCTGGCTCTATCTATACCTCGTTTACCGTTAATAATTATATTGATTGAACTGTAAGTAATTGTATGGTGTCAGATTGTGAAAAAGGTGAAACAGGATCACACCCTTCAGTTGTATACTGTGATCTCCGGAAATAACGGAACGGTGTAGATGAGCTACCGGCAGTTGCTGCACACTGTGATCTCCGGAAGTAGGAACTGCAGGTCAAAGTGTGTTTGTGGATCACAGTACTCAGTTGTACACTGTGATCTCCTGAAATAACGGAGTACTGTTGATTGAGATGTCTATAGTTTTTGCACACTGTGATCTCCGGAAGTAAGAGCTATAGACATCCTTTGTATGAATGAAGTTGAAAGAGCTGACACTACTTTGCAATTACCGTGTAAAGGGATTCGGTGTACTAACTCAGATTAGAGCAGAATCAATTGAAGTGCATAATCATATTTTGTTACTATTTGAACCATAAATAACTACAGATGATCTGCGGATGCGGGGGCGAGTATTGATAGCCGGACGGAAACCGTTTGCACCCGTTTCACCTGCACTGCTTTTTAACCGCTTTGATTAGTACCTAATAGAAAATACCGCACGAATTTATATTAGTTGCTTGCTTGCTTGCTTGATGAAATATCTGTAAATAATTTATTAGTTTGCTATAACCGCTTGCCGTAAAGAACGTACAGAGTTTCCTTGCATTCCCTCCGAAAGATTAATGATTACATAATATGTTGTTGAATATTCATTCACCAGTGTTATCATTGTGTTTTTTTAAAATAAAGTCAATAGTTGAAAAAGTTGTCTGATTGCAAGGAACTGAATGAAACCTCTGCTAACATCAACTTATAACTGCTGTAATTCCATGCAAATCATGTTACCCTGTCAAATACGGCCCCTGGCTATATTTATTCACTGGCGCTATCCTGGGACAAGGCAGTCTTTAGACAGCACTGTGATGGCTTTGTTAAGAGGGCCCTAGCAGAAGTCCTCAATGAGGAGTTAACCTTTAACAAAAATCTGGCGCCCGAGAGATAAAGATCATTCCGAAGTAAGTATTCAACGCACGTCACAATGTTTGGTAAGGGTAAGGCTGTGAGGGGGGTATTAGGCCTTTAACAATGATGATTCAACGATGTGATTTGTCACGGTCTTAGAATAGCAGAAATGACAAAATGTTTAAGTGATTAATTTTCGATGCACACATCAATGTCATTTTTAATTTTTCGTGTTGATGCACTCAGACATACGTGGGATGATAGAACTATTGCCGAACCACCCACGAAAAAAAAAGGTAGTGCACCCTTGTGAGGGCTGACTGTCATATTACGTGTATACCTACAAGTTCTTTCAAAAAGTCTCTGTCATAAAATAGTTTTGGTTCTCACACTACAATACCTCCTGGGTGGGTTTGGAAACTTGCAAGTAGTCAGTGAAAAATATGACATTTATATAAAGAGCATGCTTACCGATATTTTTCCGTCGCTCCGAAAAGTTGAGATAGTTATTTTAGTATTAAGTGAGTAAAATGAGTGTTTTTTAATGGCACATGAGAGTGCCATTATTCTCTCGAATGCGCCATGAAAACATGAATTTTATACACGAAATACAAACAACATTTTTTGTACAACTGTGAATGTGAATTCACATCGTCTGAAGTATATTAAAAATAAATACTTCCAATATAATTTCACAGCATCCAGTGGTCTTTCTCTGTCGTTACTATAGAAACGGTTTGTTGGCACGCCGCGTGTTTGAATGTTTGACTGTGTTTGCTCGTAGTTGCTTCAATTTCAAGTTATTTTCAAGAAGATGAATGTTGATTATGATAGTGGTAGTGAAACCCCATCAGATATATGTGAGAAAGCAAATGCAATAGTATCTAATATGTTACCGGCCAAATCCAAGTTAGTATATGAGAAAACGTATGACAAATTTTGTGAATCGTGCGACAAGGAACATGTAAAAAAGTTTTCTGAAAATGTTCCTGTATGCTATTTTGAGGAATAATCAAAACTCCTACGTTATGGAGTGCTTACTCAATGTTGAAAAGTACATTGAATGTTAAGGAAAATATTGATATGAGGAAATTTTCAAAATTGGTCCCGCTCATTGAGAACAAAAGCGTCGGATATCGAGGAAAGAAATCTGAAGTTTTATCTAGGGATGATATCAATAAATTCATTCAAGATGCTGATAACGAAACAAATTTACTTTATAATGTAAATACTTTTGGGTATCAGCGGTGCTTGCCGCCGTGAAGAATTATTACATATAACTATTGATGCCTTCGAAGATGCTGGATCTACATTGATTGTTGAAATACCTGATAGAAAGACCTATTGCGCAAGAACGTTTACTGTTTCAAATTCTGATTATTTTGAGATATACCGCAAGTATAGAGCACTACGGCCATCTCATACAAAAAGTAACAGATTATTTTTGAAATATTCGAGAGGAACATGTATTAACCAACATGTGAGGATAAATAAAATAGGGGAAATTCCCAGCTTGATTGCTAAATGACTTGGAAAAGACATGTATAAGAGCTACACAGGTCACTGTTTCAGGAGAAGCTCTGTAACTCTTCTGACCAATGCAGGGGGCAACATTACACCCATGAAAGGTCACGGTGGCTGGAAATCTGCCTCCGTAGCAGAAGCATATATAGAAGATAGTTTGAATAACAAAATTGAGTCTTTTTTTCACGGTGAAGGAAAGACTTTTTTCACGGTGAAAAAAAGTAATCATTTACGCATCAATAGAGATGCAGAAATGTCAAGGTTTTTGACAGTTGTAAAAAAAATAAATTATTTTCTGAAATATTAGAATAATTGAACGATTGATTAATCGATTACTTTGTGATTTAATCAGCCAACGATAACTATTATTTCTATGAATCAAATGATCGAATTATCGATTAATTCACTCCAGATGTGCGTATTTAGCTCACGTGAATGCCGTGTGCCTTTGTGTACGTGCGCTCTATCTTGGAGATGGATAGTCCATAAGTCCATTATGGTAAGCTACAAATCCACGAAAAAGGTCGGCGTCAAAAAAAGAAAGCGGGCTTCACATACAGACATCTGGCAAACCAAGTTCTCTCAACGACCGCCCAGGCATTGTAGAGGGCGTTCCGGTAAGTGTACAAATCTCCCTACAATACGCTGGGACGCGCTAGACCTTTGTCGGTTGCCGCACCAGCAGATGTGACCAGCAGCCAACGTTATGTTGGTTGATATTATTATCGGTCAGATAGTTAGCGCACCGGACGACGCATGAAATAGAGCGAATAGCGTCGAAAATTTAGATAAATATACCACATTAAAATTCTTATGTCAAAATTTAAAGTAGATTGCATTTACCATTTGGTTATTACTCGATTCTACCATGTAAAATGATTATGTGAAGATTCCGTCTGCTCACGCTCACTCCGTCTTGAAAATAATACTTAACTGACGCAAAAAAAATTAAAATTCATGAGTCTCTGTTTCTATTTTTTCTAAGTAGACTATCTCGTTTGTGCTGTATCGTGTATAGTATCAACTTGAAGCTAACATCATCAGGAATGCACACTGAAAGTTTGATCATTGCACAGAGAGGCTGAATGGGTTCTTACGCAAAATGGAATTAAAAAAAATATATAAATACATGAGAAGTCCCAGTTTAAATTTTCCCTAAGTAAGCTATCTCGTTTGTGTCGTATTTTATACAGTATCAAATTGAAGCTAACATCTTCGGAAATGTACTTGAGCAGAGAGGATAAATCAGTCCTCACGCAAAAAGAAATTGAAGAAAAATTTGTGAGAAGTCTCTGTTTTTATTTTTTCGTAGAATGATATCTCGTTCGTGCCGTATTGTGTATAGTATAAACTTGAAGCCAGCATCATCAGAAATGTACACTGGAAGGTTGATCATTGCAAAGAAAGGCTTAACCAAAAAAAGATTGAAAAAAAATTAGAAATCCATGAGAAGTCCCAGTTTTAATTTTTTCTAAATATGCTATCTCGTTTCTGCCATATTATGTACAGTATCAAATTGGGGCTAACATCTTCAGGAATGTACACTAGATGTTTGATTATTGCAAAGATAGTCTGAACGAGTCCTTATTGAGCAAAAAGAAACTGAAAAAATAATCAAAATCCATGAGGTCTCAGTTTTTTTTTTCTAAGTAAGCTATCTCTTCTGTACCGTATTGTGTACAGCAGTGTAACGGAGCTCTAAGATATAGGATAATTATTTAATGAGAAACACGTAGATTGGTTGTATATTTTAGATTTCGTTTATATTAGTATTTCGAATTGATGATTCCGGAAAACTATATTGTTGTATAGGAAGATAGATTGACATCCGTGTAGTTTAAGTGTCAGATTTGCATACGGTTCAATTCATAAGTCGCGTATATTTTGATTTCATTCTGAAACATGCATTCGTGTCAACAAAAGATATCGGAACAGATATGACCATAGAAACGGCACAAACTCGAGGAACTGGTGAACCATCATGAGACCGAAACGAGTAACAAAGGGCTGGGCTGAAGCTGCTGTAGGTGACTTGACCAGAACCTCGATTGGTATAGAAGAACGCCTCGCAAGCGTTGAAATTAATTTTTGCCAGTGAGACAGTGCAAAAGAAAGCAAGAGCGATCATTCCAGAAGTAATCTTTGTACCACCAAAAGTGAGTGTTCCGCCAGTTCTTATTGAAATATTAGGTAAATAGTGATTTTGCTATTTGAGGATGGAATTCCATCGTTTCGCCCGCAGTACGGCCTTGTATGATCAAATATGGTTTGATTAGTAATTGTAATTGTTATTATGTATCTGGTAAGTTTATCTTGTACAGATTTCCATAACGTCTCGATGAAATTGATTGTTTTCTGTACCTATAAACGTAAAAATTGAATTTGTTAAGTAATTGTATTGTGTCAGAGGGTGTGAATGATTAGAGTGAAAGGGAATCACGACGCACCAATATTCACTGTGTAGTATAGGAATCTTCCATCCCTATACGAGTTTACCTAGAATCCCGGAATTATAGAAGATGACCTTATTTATATTGAATGTTATGTAAGTATATGTTTAGATCTCGGATCTCGGCCACCAAGCATTACGTCAATATATTAAACATTTTGGTTGGCACAGATACCTCGACATTCTAGGCTAGTTTAGTAGAACAACAACAATAAACAGTAATGACATAACATATATAATTAGGTAGAGCATTAAGAATAAGATATAGTATATTCATACATCATGAGTATAGAGTAAGACATTGAGCTATAATGGCGTCGAACTCTAAGTTGAAGTAAAGTGTAACCCTTTTGTAAAGTGATGTGTTTTCTATTCCCTATACCCACACCAGGACCACGGGTCAGCTTAGGGCTAACCGCCCAACTTAAGATCTGATCCCCACATGGCGATCCCTACCAGTCTTTTTTCTTATGGAAAAAAAAAAAAGAAACGAACCGCTTCCTGTCCATATCCATGTACGTACAAATGGAAAGAATAGGGAAGTAACTCCCACAAATTGTATTGGCTTAACAGGAAGACATAATGAATTGGGAATTGGAATTGGAGAATGGGAAATGGAAATTGCAAATGGAAATCGAGATGAACATCCAGGATGCAAGCGATGGGGTGAAAAAAAAAGAGATCAGAAGAAGTCAACCAACATTGGTGTAGTGCTTCGAACATCATGTGAGTAATGAGCATTTTAGAAAATTTTAAGTACATTTTAGAAGAATTAAGAGTTTTCAATAGGAATCTGAACAAAGACAATAGTGTTAGAAAATCAGATTTAACCGCTACTAGGAAGAAATTAGATAAGTTAAATGAAATAACCGAAAATTTTAAGCTTGAGAAGGACATATTTAACAGAGAACAACATGAACAAAACTTAATTTCAGAGGCAAGGAAATACACAGGTTCAATAGAGAATTTAATTGAAAGTATAAAAACTAATTTAACCGAAAGATTAAATTTAATTGGGTCAGTTGTTCAAGCGTCAAATATGTCTGAAAAGTTTGATTTACGCACCGCGACCTCTTTACTTCCAGTAATGAATGGAAATAATGACGTCACGAAACAGTTAATCGATGCTATCGAATTATACAGCGACATGCTAGATAATTCTGGAAGAGTATTTTTAATAAATTTCGTTTTAAAAACTAGGCTCAGCCAAAATGCAAAACTGAGAGTCAAGAAAGCATACGACTCAGTTGAGGCATTGGTTCAGGACATAAAAGGTAAACTGCTTACGAGAAAATCGGAGGCTGCCCTCGCAAATGAATTCCATAGCGCAAAGCAAGGAATCAAAAGCATTGATAGCTTTGGAGGAACTGTTGAAGGTTTATTGGTAGATCTGACAATAGCACAAGCGAAAGGAAACGAAGAAACAGCAAATATCTTGAGGTCGGTTAACGAAAGATTAGCTGTAAATATTTTCGCTAATGGTCTAAACAATAACGACCTACGCACAATAGTAAAGGCTAGAAATTACGACAATTTGGCCGACGCTATTTGTGGAGCAGTGGAAGAAAATGGATTTCTACATACAGAGAAAACCAAAGTGGAAACATTCCACATGCGAGACTATAGAGTCAAGCAAGGTAACAATTTTGGCGCAAGGCATCAAAATTATAGAAAACAATACAAGCCCTTCAGAGGGAACAACCAATGTTACAATAGCAATTTTCAACAAAGTCAAACAAGACAGAGTGTTGAACGCAAACACAAACCGTTTGGAAATAATTTTCAAAATAATAATGGGTTCAAACCCAAAAATCAAGGTTGCTTTACAGCTCAAATGGCAGGTAATCAAAATAGTAGTAGCACTTCAGAAGAAGAGGTGAAAAGTTCACTTAAGAATCAGTTTTTTCGTTCCGAATAGAGTGAATGAAAATCTAAGTACGAATGGAATGAATTGTGTGAAAATGAAATATGGAATGAATGAATTAAATTTTCTTATCGACACAGGATCTTCAGTCAGTGTCATTTTCAAGGAAGTTATTCAAAATTCAGAGAGGATAAACGAAAACAAAAAAGTAAACATACAAGGAATCGCTAGTTCCGTAATGTCACAAGGCTCCGTCAACATAAATTTAAAAGTAAACAACATAGCTTTTGAACAAGAATTTATAGTTTTAAATCAATTTACTAACGGAATTCAAGGAATACTGGGGTCAAATTTCTTTTTAAAACATAAAGCAATTATAAATTATGAAACTTTTACGTTTTCCTTTATGCTGAATAATGAAAAAATTTCAATGTCAATTCATTCAAGGTGTGAATGTTATACAACAATTCCTGCAAGGTGTGAAATTGTACGATATTTCGACGTAAATGAGAGCGAAGAATGCGTTGTTTTGAATGAGGAAATATGCAACGGTGTTTTTATTGCAGGCACAATAGTAAAACCAGTACAAGGTCAAGTTCCTGTACGTATTTTAAATTCGAATGAAAGAGAAGTGAAAATTAGGAATTTTACCCCTACTACTGATAGATTATCAAATTATAATGTATGTAAATTCAAAAAAGATTACATGACAGTTGAGCGAGTAGAGAAACTTTTGGAAAAAGTAAATTTGGACACGTTACACGGAGAGGAAAAAACGACTATTGAAAAAATCTGTGCAAAATATGCCGATGTTTTTCATTTAGAAAACGACCCTCTCACGGTAACAAATATCACAAAACAAGGAATTCATCTGAATAAGGACTCTAGTCCAGTATTCGTGAGACCGTATAGGTTGCCAATCGCACAGAAAGATGAAATTCATAAGCACATAGATAAGATGCTGCAAGATGGCATAATTGAGGAAACCATATCTGAATGGTCTTCCCCGCTTCTAATTGTACCAAAGAAGCAAGTAGACAAAAATGGAGAAAAAAAGTGGAGAGTAGTAATAGACTATCGTTTACTCAATAAACAGATAGAAGATGATAGGTTTCCACTTCCCTCAATATCAGAAATTCTAGATTCATTATCAGGAGTAGTATATTTTTCACATTTGGATTTGTCACAAGGATATTACCAGGTGGAATTAGATACGGAAAGCAGGAAATGCACCGCTTTCACTACGGACAGAGGTCAATATCAGCTAACAAGGCTACCAATGGGATTAAAGATAAGCCCAAGTGTATTTTCCAGAGTCATGACAATGGCTATGACAGGATTAAATTATGAATCGTGTTTCATATATTTGGACGATCTTATAGTTTTTGGCAAAGATTTGACGACACACAACGTAAATCTCGTAAAAATTTTACAACGATTAAAAGATGTAAATTTGAAATTAAATCCAAGCAAATGCGAATTTTTAAAGAAAGAAATTTTATATTTAGGTCATTTAATTTCCGCGGACGGGATATCACCCGATCCGGAAAAGATTGAAGTTATTAAGCAATATCCGGTTCCAAAGGACGCCGGAGATGCAAAGCGTTTTGTAGCTTTCGCAAACTACTATCGGAAATTTATTCCAAATTTCGCAAAAATCGCAAATCCTTTAAATCAATTAGCAAGAAAAAATGCATCTTTCAATTGGGACGATAAGTGTCAAAAATCTTTCGAAACTCTGAAACTAGCTCTCATGAGCACGCCAATCCTGCAATACCCAAATTTTGAAAAGGAAAATAGATTCATTTTAAAATGTGACGCATCGGGATATTCGATAGGAACGGTGTTATCCAACAGTGATGACCGACCTGTCGCATATGCCAGCAGAACATTGAACAAGGCAGAACAAAATTATTGCACAATCGAAAAAGAACTTTTGGCAATAGTTTGGGCCGTAAAGCATTTCAGACCCTATCTATATGGTCGAACCTTTGATATATACACTGATCACAGACCGCTGGTATATCTTTTTGGCATGACAAACCCATCTAGTAGATTGACGAAATTTAGACTGACTCTAGAAGAGTATGATTTTACTATAAATTATATAAAAGGCACGGATAATGTTACAGCCGATGCTTTATCAAGGATTCGTATTGAATCATCAGAACTTAAGACGATGTGTAATAAAACATCGGAGAAAATATTTGCAATCACAAGAGCACAAAAGGTAAAAGCAGAAAAGGAAGGACAAATTAATAAGAACGATCACGACACTAATAGGATTGGCCACCCGGGAGTAGTCGAACTTATAAAACGTCCTACCGATTGTGTGTTACTAGAAGTGTTATCTGAGGAAGAATTTGATGAATTAAACAAGGAAAAATGTCTAGACAAAAATTTTAACAATTCATTATATTATGATGAAGAAAGAAAATTGATTTACATAAAACTACAATTTCGATCGGCATTGTACCTAAGGGCATTGTTGAGAAGTGTAGAGAATTTGTGTAAGGATTTCAATATTGCTGAAATATGCATCATGAAAAATTCCAAAAACAAGGAATTAATAAGCGCGCTGAATAAAGAAATCATAGAAATAAAATCCGCCGGTTTTGTAATAGGATTAAAAATAAATGTTATACCAGACGTATTAACAATTAATGAAAAAGAATGTAGACAATTAATCTTAAATGATTTTCATACATTAAAAACAGGAGGACACGCAGGTATAAACCGCATGTTCAATAACATAAAATCAAAATATACTTGGTCAGGTCTAAAGTCAGATATAGAGAAGTTTGTAAAACGCTGTGACGATTGTCAGCGATATAAACACTCTAGACCTACCAAAGAACCACTAACAGTGACTACCACAGCATCAGCGTCTTTTGAGAAGGTGTTTCTTGATTTAGTAGGTCCGATAGGCAACGAAATCGGTGACGATCGATATATACTTACTCTTCAATGTGAATTAAGTAAATTTGTCGAAGCTTATCCAATACCTAATAAAGAAGCTAGCACAGTTGCAAAAGCATTCGTCACTAATTTTGTACTAAGGTATGGGATTCCCAGGGAAATAGCCCACGACCAGGGTACAGAATTTTTGTCGGAAGTGTTCAAGCAATCTTGTAATGTGTTAGGAATAAAACAGCTAAATTCAACAGCTTACCATCATGAAACGATGGGAGCCCTCGAAAATTCTCATAAGCACCTAGGCGCGTATTTAAGAATTCAAGTGGCAAAATTTAAAGATTCATGGACCGAATGGGTACCATTTTGGACTTTTGCATACAACAACACAGTTCATACGGGAACGAAGTACAAACCGCACGACCTAGTGTTCGGGAAATCGTGTAATTTACCTTCCAACATAACGGAACAGGTAGAACCCGTGTACAACTTCGAGAATTATCCGGTTGAGTTGAAGTATCGACTCCAACAAGCATGTAAAGAAGCTAGGGATAATCTGATAGTATCGAAACTGGAACGTGTGCAAAAATCTAGGGAAAATTGTAATATAGTTAATTTTAAGATAGGTGATAAGGTATTAGTGAAAAGTGTTCCGAAAAATAAACTTGAACAATTATACAAGGGTCCTTTCGTGATTACGGAAGAAAGGAACCCCAATGTAGTGATAAAAGTAGGAAACAATCAAGTGGAAATACATAAAAATAGACTAAAACTGTACCATGATTAGATAAGGAAAACTGTTGTTTGTAAAATAAAAATAAGGTACGTCAATGGGAAAAAAATGTTAAATCTGTCAATTGAACATTTTTTTACCCCGCGTAGGGAGGTGTAGTATAGGAATCTTCCATCCCTATACGAGTTTACCTAGAATCCCGGAATTATAGAAGATGACCTTATTTATATTGAATGTTATGTAAGTATATGTTTAGATCTCGGATCTCGGCCACCAAGCATTACGTCAATATATTAAACATTTTGGTTGGCATAGATACCTCGACATTCTAGGCTAGTTTAGTAGAACAACAACAATAAACAGTAATGACATAACATATATAATTAGGTAGAGCATTAAGAATAAGATATAGTATATTCATACATCATTGATGCGGATGGATGGTATTGTAAATGATCCATACTTGTAATTATTGTAATGAGTATAGAGTAAGACATTGAGCTATAATGGCGTCGAACTCTAAGTTGAAGTAAAGTGTAACCCTTTTGTAAAGTGATGTGTTTTCTATTCCCTATACCCACACCAGGACCACGGGTCAGCTTAGGGCTAACCGCCCAACTTAAGATCTGATCCCCACAACTGTGTCTTACCCGGAAATAAGAATGCGCCATAGGTAGTCCTCCGTTAGGACCTACACGATGTGTCTTATTCGGAAGTAGGCTCTGAAGGAGGAATCAATATAGTGGATGTGAGCCACGACGTATCAATATACAATGTGTTTTACCCGGAAATGAGGGTGCGTCGTAGATAGGCCTCCGCCAGGGTGTACACGCAGTGTCTTAGCCGAAAGTAGGCTCTGGAGGGGGATATATGTTTGAGAGTCGTAATATCCACTGTACACACTATGTCTTACCTGCAAGTAGAGTGATATTGCTGACGAGATGATTATAATTTTAACACGCTGTGTCTTACCCGGAAGGGAGAGTTATAATTACCAAATTTATGTGTGGGTAGTATTTGAGTACTCTCGTACAATTACCCGTGAGACCGTTACCGAGAATTTACGCGTACTAACCTGAAAGATGTGCAGGATAAATGAATCTCAGTATTCTCTATTGTTGAAAGTTCCCAAAAGATTACTGATATTACGCGAGCGTAGTGAGGGTATTGCGGGGGAACCATTAGAACTCAAAAATTGCTTCCACTTGCTCTGCTTGAGTATCCGTGCACGTTTTTGCTAATAATTGGTGCGTGAAAAGCCGTTTTTGTTAACACTCATATGAATATTTGTTGGCAAGGGAAATAGCCTGCTTGGACCGCTTCATTAACAATTATTGTTTCTGAGCTTCCTTGTGCTTTCCCTGGGTCGGGATAAATTATTATTATACAGAGGGAGTCAAATATTTATTTATGTTCAAGCTATAAATAAGCTTATTATTGAGAAGTTCCGTGTTTATCTGAATTGACTCTCTGCAACAGCATTTAAGTAGTCAAGGAGTAACCAAGTATTAATTGCAATTGAAGCCTGCAATTCTAATACTATTCCGTCAGTTTTATTGACCCCTGGTTACTTACTTCACTGAGACTACCCTAGGACGAGGCTATCCATAGATAGCACAGTACAACAATAGCGGAGAACAACATAGGAGTAAATCGGATTCAGATCTGGTAGACTTGAAGGAGTATTGAAGCCGTCGTAAGAAATTATCGCCAAAAAGTAACAAGGTACGGCATACTATCAATTTGAAGCTAATATTATCGAAAATATACACTGAAAGGTTGATCATTGCACAGAGAGGCTGAATAAGTCCTTACGCAAAATGAAATTGAAAAAAATTGGGAATCCATGAGAAGTCCCAGTTTTAATTTTTTCTAAGTATGCTATCTCCTTTGTGCCGTATTGGGTATAGTAACAACTTGAAGCTTTCATTATCAGGGATGTAAATTGAAATGTTAATCGTCGTACAGAGAGGCTGGACCCATCCTTACCCAAGAAACAAATGGAAAAAAAATTAAAAATCCATGAGAAGCTTCTGTTCTTATTTTCTCTAAGTATGCTATGTTATTTGTGTCGTTTTGTGTATAATATCAATTCGAAGCTCACATCTTCGGAAATGTACAATAATATGAGCTCTTCATCATAATCATTAAACAGTGAGGCTGACTGGGTCCTTACGCAGAATGAATTTGAAAAAAAATTGAAAATTCAAGGGAACTCTCAGTTTTTATTTTTCCTAAGTATGCTATCTCGTTTGTGCCATATTGTGTACAGCATCAAATTGGAGCAAATATTATCGTGGATGTACACTGAAACGTTGATCATTGCATAGAGAGGCTGGATGGGTCCTCATGCAAAATGAAATTGAAAAAAAATTGGAAATTCATGAGGTCTCAGTTTTTATTTTTTATAAATATGCTATCTCGTTTGTGCCCCATTATGTACAGTTTCAATTTGAAGATAATATCATCGGAAATATACACTAGAAGGCTGATCATTGCACAGAGAGGCTGAATGGGTCCTTACGCAAAATGAAATTGGAAATCCATGGGAAATCTCAGTTTTAATTTTCTCTGAGTATGCTATCTCATTTGTGCCTCATTGTGTACAATAATAACTTACATTATCAAAAATGTACATTGTAATGTTGATCATCGCACAGTGAGACTGACTGGGTCCTTACGCAGAATGAAATTGAAAATTCAAGAGAACTCTCAGCTTTTATTTTTCCTTAGTATGCTATCTCGTTTGTGCTGTATTGTGTCAGAATCAAATTGGAGCCAATATCATCGTGGATGTATGATGGAAGGTTGATCATTGCTTAGAGAGGCTGAATGGGTCTTTATGCAAAATGAAATTGTAAGAATAATTGGAAATCCATGGGATCTCATTTTTCATTTTGTCTAAGTATGCTATCTCATTTGTGCCGTATTGTGTACAGTATTAATTTGAAGCTGATATCATCGGAAATATACACTAAAAGGTTGACCATTGCACAGATAGGCTGAATGGGTCCTTACCTCAAATGAAATTGGAAAAAAATGGAAATCCATGAGAATTCTCAGTATTGTATTTTTCTAAGTATGCTATCTCGTTTGTGCCATATTGTGTATAGTATCAACTTGAAACTAACCTTATCAGAAATGTACATTGTAATGTTGATTATTGCACAGAGAGACTGAATGGGTTTTTACGCAATAAGAAATTGAAAAAAAAATTAAAATCCATTTTAAATCTCAGTTTTATTTTTTCTAAATTTTCAATCTCACTAGTGCCGTATTGTATATGATGACAACTTGAAGCTGACATCATCAAGAATGTAATCTGGAAGGTTGATTACTGTACAGGGAGGTCGAATGGATCCTTACGCAAAAAGAAATTGAAAAATAATTGAAATTCATGAAAAGTTTCTGTTTTTGTTTTTTCTACGTATGCTAACTCGTTTGTACCATATCATATATAGTATCAGCTTGAAGATAACGTCATAAGAAATGTACACTGGAAGATTGATCATTGCACGAGGAGGCTGAATGAGTCCTTATGAAAAATGGAATTGAAAAAAAAATTGAAATCCATGAGAAGTATCTGTTTTTATTTTTTCTAAGGATGCTATCTCGTTTGTGCCGTATCGTGTATATTATGAAATTGAATGTTACATCATCAGAAATGTACATTAGATGTTTCATCATTGCACAGAGAGACTGGATGGGTCATTACGCAAGAAGAAAAAAAAATCCATGAGAGGTCTCTGTTTTTATTTCTTCTAAGAATTTCATCTCATTTGTGCCGTACTGTGTATGAAACTAAATTGAAGCTGACATCCTCAGGTATGTACAATGGAAATATGAACATTGCACAGTGAGACTGAATGGATCCTTACGCAAAATGAAATTGAAAAAAATCCATGAGAAGTCTCGGTTTCTATTTTTTCTATGTATGCTATCTCGTTTGTGCTGTATTGTGTATAGTATCAAATTGAAGCCAACATCATCAGAAATGTACACTAGATGTTTCATCATTGCACAGAGAGGCCGAATGGGCCTTTACGCAGAAAGATATTGAAAAAAATTAAAATCCATGAGAAGTTTCAGTTTTTATTTTTTCTACGTTTGCTTTCTCGATTGTGCCGTATTATGTATAGTATCAGCTTGAAGCTAACATTATCAGGATAGTAGGGGTAGATGTTTGATCATTGCACAGAAGAGCTGAATGAGTCATTACGCAAAAAGAAATAATTTTTTTTTAAATTAGAAGTCTCAGTTTTTATTTTTTCTAAGTATGCTATCTCGTTTTTGCCCTATCGTGTATACAGCCAAATTGAAGGTCACATCATCAGAAATTTACACTATATGTTTCACTATTATACAGAAAGGCTGAATGAGTTCTCCACAAAAAGAAATTGAAAAAAAATAGAAATCCAAGAAAAGTTTCTGTTTTTCTTTTTTCAAGTATGCTATCTTGCTTGTGTCATATCGTATATAACACAACAATAAAGCTCAAATCATCAGAAATGTATTCTAGATGTTCCATCATTGCACAGAGAGGCTGAATGGTCGTTAATCAAGAAAAAGTTGAAAAAAAAATCAAAATCTATGAGAAGTCTCAGATTTTATTTTGTCTAAGTATGCTATCTCGCTTGTGCCGTATTGTGTATGCGAACAAATTGAAGCTAACATCATCAGGAATGTACACTAGATGTTCCATTATTACACAGAGTGGTTGAATGAGTCCTCACGCGAAAAGAAATTGAAAATCCATGAGAAGTTTCTGTTTTATTTTTTCTAAGTATGCTATTTCGTTTGTGCCGTATTGTGTACGAAATCGAATTGGAGCTATCATCTCCGTAAATGTACACTGAAAGATTGATCGTCACAAAGAGAGGCTGAATGGGTCCTTAACAAAAAAAAAATCCATGAGAAGTCTCTGTTTTAATTTTTTACTAAGTATGCTATTTTATTGTGCCATATTATGTATGGTATAAATTGAAGCTAACGTCATCAGAAATGTACGCTGGAAGGTTGATCATTGAGCAGAGAGGTTGAATGAGTCCGTTCATAGGATGATATTGAACAAAAATTAGAAATCCATGAGAAGTCTCTGTTTTCATTTTTTCTAAGTATGCTATCTCGCTGTTGCCGTATTCAGTATAGTATAAGATTGAAGCTAACATCGTCAGAAACGTACACTAGATGTTTCATCACTGCACACAGAGGTCGAATGGGTCAGTAGATTAAGATTGCGCGTTGCCCACCAGGATATCCGGTCTGTGCATCCGGTCTGTGCTGGCGATTGGCATCCGGTGTTTGTAATTAGTTATCAGGTAGATAGCGTTATCGATGATTGCGAGTTTGGTTTTCTGAATGTATATACAGGATGTTTGTAAAGAGTGTGTAATGTTGTATATACGAGCTGTTTGTAAGAGAGAGTCACGTGGTTTTGAAAGAGGTGTCATGACGGCTATCACGTAATCCTTCAACGAGGCGGCAAACGAGGTGTCATGGCGGCTATCACGTGATCCTTCAACGAGGTGTCATGGCGGCCAACGCGGTGTCATGGTAGCTATCACGTAATCCTACAGCAGGGTGTCATGGCGTTTATCGTCTCATGATGGCTGCGACGTGTGTCACATGATCTGTCATGCGTCTGTCACGAAGTGTCATGACGTCTGTCACTGGGTGTCATGGCGGCTGCTCCTTCAACGAAGTGTCATGGCGGCTATGCGAGTTTGATTGTTTAAATCTATATACAGGGTGTTTCTAAAGAGTGTGTTATATTCTATATACAGGTTGTTCCCTCTCCATACCCCACAGGGCTTGTGAGGTTCAAGGAACTGCAGAGCGTGCACTGGCACCTGGGGGCAACCTTAAGGCAGAACGGAGACTGCGGCGTAAAAACCGTCATGCCGGATTCTTAAACGCCTTACGACGACCTGTTGGGAGAATCCAGACTAATTGGTAGGTGAAACCGTAAGCCGCTTGCCGGCACGACTCCCAGCGGGGGTTGTGCTGGTGAGAGGCACGGGAACCTTGGCTTAAACGCCCGGGTCACGTGGTGAGGCCACTCTAACACCTCTCAACTCTCATGGTATGTTGCGCGCCAAAGAGATGCAAGGCTGAGGGGAAGCTCAGTCAGTAGCAATCGACCTTGGGGCACCGGGCGACACCCCATTGTATAAGCCTTACCCATGCATTCCGGGCTCTGTATGGGTGGATCATTATTTCCCTTGCCACTCGTGGAACCAAAATGGATACCAACAAACAAACATCGAAACAACAACAGGGAGACTCTTCGCAGAACCCCAAGGCCTCCGGTATGGCAACGCCAGGGAGCCAGATGAACCGCAGGAGACACAAACTCTCAGGCTGCGCCCGCCGGAAGTTAAGAGACCGACGCAAAGCCGTGGGGGAACAGTCTTCCACTTCCGGAACGCAAAAGCGATACCAATCTGATGGGAGCACACCCACAACCAAACCGCAGCCGAAGAAGAGGTGCGACGGGTCCGCTGTGAAAGCAGGAACCGTCCGCAAGTCCTTCAAGGGAGCGGTGGTCGGGATCGAAATGGCCATTACGTTGGACACTGAAGATCACGAAGCAACAATCTCGGAAGAGCAGGCGGGGCTAATGAAGAACCTCCTGCTTGAAGAGATTGACAGACTGCAAAAGGGGGAGATCGCCCCAAAGTTTGCAGAATGCCGTTACCAGGGGGGTGCACTGCTTATCACCTGTTTGGACGATCCCACTAGGGATTGGCGGGCGGGTGTGGTGGCTGTGGCTAAACCCTGTAAGAGGGTTGAATTCACTCTCGTGGAGGCGAGTCAACTCTCGAAACCCCAACATGCAATCGTCTTCATTCCGGGGATGACAAACCCGGAGAAGACACTGCACAGGCTGAGTGTCCAAAATTACTTGAACACAATCAACCTGGAAAGTCACCAGCACTGGAGAGGAACAATCAAATGTGAGGCTCCTAGTCGTGCTGATGAACGAACGGTCATGGGAGAAGTTGAAGGAGGTCGATTACAGACCGTTCTACGTCTTCTCCCGTGTGACGTTTAAGCCTCTAGGTCCAAAGACCAAAAAATAAGAGGGGACAGGGGAAGGACAGGCAACTGAAACTTCCCCTCCAGATATGGAGGTTGAAGAAGGGGGACAGGTAGATGAAACCCCGGCACAGAAGCAATAAATGCAAGCTGTGCAAATTGACCTCCATCACTGTAGAGCGGCCTCGGCCGCCCTCTTTGCATATATGATGAAAGCGAATTTAGACGCTGCCCTGATTCAAGAACCATACGTGCATGGGGGAAGAATCGGAGGATTGGGTAGCTTCAAGGGGCGGATCATACATGCCCCGTCAGAACAAAAACCACGGACTTGCATACTTATAATGGATGCAGCTAAAGTTTTACCGTTGTGAGAGCACTGCAGTCGCGACCTAACAATGATTAGACTCAAATTAGAAATAGAAGGAGGGGAGCAAAGCCTCCTGTTGGCATCAGCATACCTACCCTATGATATCCGTCCGTCGATTTAGCTTTGCCGTGCATCGCTAATTCGACTCATGGATTTCGTTGCTTTTCCCCGCTTCTAGCATATTCTCGTTCGGCACCTCCGACCGAATACAAAAGTAATTTCACATATATCGAAATTCACCAGCCAATCAGAACTCGCCATTCTAACTTCAATTTACCAGAAACCTATAAAAGCACGCAGGCATCGCTGCTTTTCAAGGAGACCTTTCTGGACCTCCGGCTAGCCTAGATCTTCTACATCTTTGCTAGTCTTCTTTGCCGGACCTGCGGACAGCTCCCATTCCAGCGCTAGGAACCCAGACTTCAGCTTTACACATCATTCTACACACACGCAGACGTCACTACGCCTGACTAGCGGACCGCGCCGACCTAGCGCAAGTACATCTACTTCATAGGACCAGCGGCCGGACTCCGACCAGCGCTAGTGATCACGCAGCACACATCTACACTCACCAATACATCGCGCGTTGAGCTTTACTGTCTTCTCAGGCTTGGCCAACGCCCCTTCAAACACACGCATTCCTTCTACGGCCCGTGGCGCTACAACGAGCAGATAACCGACTCCAGGTTACTCTGCCTCGCTTCGCAGAAGTAGGATACTTCGTCCCGGCATGTTCTCCGTCCCCTACGCGTCGCTACATCCTCTCATACGAGACTAGCACCGAGGTGCCTCAACGGAAACTCCGGGTCACGTTGAGGCTCCTGCTCTCGAGGCCCACGCGCGTTGCTAGATTGGCATTGCTTTCAACACTTCAACTGTTCGTTTTATTTCACATCCTACCCACTTCCTATCCTAGTGAGTGTAGCTAAGTAAGTGTAGGAAGTGCATTATCATCGCAGCAGCCTCCGGCCATTCATCACTTCATTTGGTAAGCTTGCCCTCTGTTTCTTTCATTACAGGTTATTTCTCTTCACAGCTCAAACAACAACCTACGCTACGAATACGAAATACTTCCTCTATTACATCGTGATCTTCGAATACGAGATTTTCCACTCTGACATTCATCAATCCACGCGCTCTACCACAACTGACCAAGGCGGTGCAGTTGGGATTAAGCTCCGCCCTCATCGGAGTTCACCTCTTCGTATCAATTGGCCTGCCCGAACGTGGGGCTCTTACTCTCATCGCGCAGATAGAGGACCCATGCAAACAAGATCACGGACAAAGGAACAAGCAACGCAACAAATGGATGAACCCAGGAGGATCAAAACCCCTCTGGAGGGGGACGAAGATCTCCAGTGGCGCCCACCATCACCAAACCAGCACACAACGTTTCTGAACGCCGAGATGATGGACATCCTCAGGTGTATCAGCCAGGGAATAGCTGCTAAGCCCGCCGCTTCAGCTCATTTCAACACGGACATGCTGCCCACGTATTCAGGACTCCCACATCAGGATCCTAATACATTCTTGGACCAACTTCGAGATTGGTTTCAAGACAACGACGTGCCTGCCAGGACCCAGACGCGCACAGCTGCAGCCAAACTGCAGGGTGAAGCCGCCGCCTGGTATCAGCCACTTCAGGAGTTGGAGTACACATTCAGGGAGTTTTCCAAGCGACTTCTTCACAGGTTCGACAGCCCAAGGGAAAGAGTCAGGTTGCTGAACCTACTCTTCACTACCACCCAGGCCCAGGACGAATCCATCGTATACTTCGTAGGACGCCAACGCCGCCTCTACAAGCGACTGCTGCCCGACCATCTGGAGGAAGCTATCGTGGAACTACTTTCGATGAAGTGTTCTCCGCAGCTCCAACAGGCTCTAGATGCGACGCTCTTCAGCACCATCGACGAGTTCCTAGACGCAGAACGACGCGTTGAGGATGGAATTGCACGCCGAAAGGAATCAGGTAATTCTATTCCACAGGTCTACAGGCAGCCTCCTACAACCAGGGAACGAGTGATACCAACATCACCTCGACATCCGTCGACACCGTGCAAGTTTTGCCAAGGACCTCATTGGAACATCGACTGTCCAAGGAACCAGGGAAACTTGCAGCGGGCCGGAGCGACTACCGGCCCACACCCAAACCAACAATCGAGACAACACCAGAGCTCATCAAACCACAACCTGAACAGGACATCACAACACCAGAGCCTCAACAGGACAAACCAGCCACGCCACTAGGAAACAACAACGTTTCGGCGACCTGGAGCAACATCAGACTGTCGAACTCCAGGGTAAGTCAACTAACCTTTGTTCCAGCTATGTTCGCAGGTATACATCACAATGCACTCGTGGACACCGGTGCATCACACAACTTCGCATCATTGCGGATTGTGACCAACTTCATGCCACGCACGGACATCGAAGTACAGCTCGCAACACACAGCAGTCCAATCAGCGCATTGGGTCTCGCGACGTTGCAGTTCGACATCGGAAGCGTCGCATACATCGGCGACTTCATCATTCTCGCGGACTTGGCCGAAGACATCGTCCTTGGACAACCATGGCTCCTTTAACAGGAAGTCACAATTGACTACGGAAGCGGATGCCTCCACCATGGAACCAAGGAACTTCGCGCCACATTGCATTGGACATCTCCACATGCACCACAGTCTCCAGAAGATGTCACAGTCCCGGACAACGAACTTCCGCATGAAGAACATCATCAGGACATCCCTGAAGCTCACTGCAGTGACAGGATGCTCCCACAACCAGGATCAAGACAACAGGACATCCCTCAAGCTCACCACAGTGACAGGATGCTCCCACAACAGCTCTCCGTCATTCAAGCACCAAAGCTTAATGAAGAGACGAAGACAGCCCAGCTCCGACATGCTGACAAGTCGTCCAGCATCAGGAATTGGCACCACAACATCCTAGGACAAGGACCACAGCTCCCAAACCCGGATGCAGAGCCACACCGACCCAGAATATCAGCTCCAGAGCCTGAGCCACATCAGCCAGCCGAGCCTCCTGATGGTCAACCGGGACGCTCAGCCCACTGCTCTACAAGCGACAAGCCACTGCCTACGCGGGCGTAAGCCAGGTGACGCTAGTTAGTTAGTGCCAGTGTTCGCGAGTGTCCCCAAAAACATGATAGAGACATGCACATGCTCATTTTATTATTATATTGTATTGTACCATTACTGCATATTTCATATTATGTTCATGTCAACTATTCGGTCTGAGTTTCCTGCAGTTTCCTTAGACACTAGCCGGAATCGGGAATAGTTCTTTTTGTATTTCCAAGACGCACTGCAGGCGCACATTTTCACAATAAATAACAGCCGATCTAGCAATGCGCAACAAAGTCTCCAAAGAGAGGGGCGACTGATATCCGTCCGTCGATTTAGCTTTGCTGTGCATCGCTAATTCGACTAATAGACTTCGTTGCTTTTCCCCGCTTCTAGCATATTCTCGTTCGGCACCTTCGACCGAATACAAAAGTGATTTCACATATATCGAAATTCACCAGCCAATCAGAACTCGCCATTCTAACTTCAATTTACCAGAAACCTATAAAAGCACGCAGACTGCTTTTCAAGGAAACCTTTCTGGACCTCCGGCTAGCCTAGATCTTCTACATCTTTGCTAGTCTTCTTTGCCGGACCTGCGGACAGCTCCCATTCCAGCGCTAGGAACCCAGACTTCAGCTTTACACATCATTCTACACACACGCAGACGTCACTACGCCTGACTAGCGGACCGCGCCGACCTAGCGCAAGTACATCTACTTCATAGGACCAGCGGCCGGACTCCGACCAGCGCTAGTGATCACGCAGCACACATCTACACTCACCAATACATCGCGCGTTGAGCTTTACTGTCTTCTCAGACTTGGCCAACGCCCCTTCAAACACACGCATTCCTTCTACGGCCCGTGGCGCTACAACGAGTGGATAACCGACTCCAGGTTACTCTGCCTCGCATCGCAGAAGTAGGACACTTCGTCCCGGCACGTTCTCCGTCCCCTACGCGTCGCTACGTCCTCTCATACGAGACTAGCACCGAGGTGCGTCAACGGAAACTCCGGCTCACGTTGAGGCTCCTGCTCTCGAGGCCCACGCGCGTGGCTAGATTGGCATTGCTTTCAACACTTCAACTGTTCGTTTTATTTCACATCTTACCCACTTCCTATCCTAGTGAGTGTAGCTAAGTAAGTGTAGGAAGTGCATTATCATCGCAGCAGCCTCCGGTCATTCATCACTTCATTTGGTAAGCTTGCCCTCTGTTTCTTTCATTACAGGTTATTTCTCTTCACAGCTCAAACAACAACCTACGCTACGAATACGAAATACTTCCTCTATTACATCGTGATCTTCGAATACGAGATTTTCCACTCTTACATTCATCAATCCACGCGCTCTACCACAACTGACCAAGCCGGTGCAGTTGGGATTAAGCTCCGCCCACAAGCGACTTCAACCTCTGGACATCACCTATCATCAGACGGGAGCACCGCCACCTCAAGAAATACCAACTCTTGTGGAGTATCTCAGAACCTCGAAATCCTAAGCCCTATTGGGATGTGATGCCAATGCACACCACACAGTGTGGGGGAGCAGAGACATCAACAAACGAGGTGAAGCATTGCTGGATTTCCTGATGGCGCACAACCTACAGATGTGCAACCAGGGCAACAAACCGACCTTTGTGACAAGTGTGACAAGGAAGGTCATCGATATCACGGTATGTACCGGGCGCATAAATGGCCTAGTGCATAACTGGCATGTGGCGGAGAAACCAAATTTATCCGACCACATGTACATACGATACACAATTGGATCGTCAGAGGCACTGCCTACGGAGTACAGAAACCCAAGGGCCACCAAGTGAGACTCCTATCGGGAGAAATTACAAGAGGCACTTGTGGACTGCCCAACGAAGGCACCTACAGTGCCAGAGTTAAATACAATGGTAACAACTGTTACCTCAGCCATAATAACAGCCTTTGAAGCCTGATGCCCCCTGAAGGCGAAAAGACAGGGAAGCTCTGCCCCTTGGTGGAATGCAGAGCTGTCCGCTATGAGGGGGACGGTTGGAAGACTGTTCAACAATGTCAAGCGGATCAGCACCTATTGGGATGAATACCGCATGGCACAGACTGCGTATAACAACGCTAACAAGAAAGCGCGAAGGACCTCGTGGAGGAAGTAGTGCCAGGGCATAGAGGACATGCCCAGATACGCTAGACTCCACAAGGTACTAGCAACTGAACCACGTCAGAAAGTGGGCTCCTGTGAAAAATCACAAGGAGGATACACCAAAACAGAAGAAGAGACGCTGGAGCTGTTGCTCCAGATTCACTTCCCTGGATCACGGTGCGAACTAACAGAATCAGAAGACCCCATACCTCGAAAGAGAGGGCGGAAGGAAAATTGGGCTCTGGCTGCGAGTATTATAAGCAAATCAAAAATCAAATGGGCAATAAATTCATTAAAACCATATAAGTCGCCAGGAACCGATGGGATACTGCCAGCCTTACTGCAGCAGGCAATCGATATACTGGCCCCTATCCTGTGTGAAATGCTGAGAGCCAGCCTGGCACTGAGCTACATACCGGAAGAGTGGAGGGCGGCAAAGGTGGTTTTCATACCAAAGCCAGGGCGAGAGTCTTGCGCCCAGCCAAAATTTTTCCGTCCGATCAGTCTAACTTCGTTTCTCCTGAAAACCCTAGAGAAACTGATCGACAGGCATGTTTGAGATGGAACTTTTATGAGAAATCCCCTACATCGCAATCAGTATGCTTACCAGACCGGGAAATCCTGTGAAATGGCAGTATACGAGCAGAAAAATCGCTGGAATGCAAAGAAATTGCGCTAACGAGCTTTCTGGACATGTAGGGAGCTTTTGACAACACCTCATTCGTATCAATTGCCCAAGCAACGTTTGAGCGAGGGGTGGAAGATCTGCTGTGCAGATGGATCCACAACATGCTCCGATGCAGGACAGTCATAGGAAATCTCAATGAGGTTGAAAAGAAGGTGCGGGTCGCTAAAGGATGTCCGCAGGAAGGTGTACTGTCACCTCTGCTGTGGAGTCTGGTGATTGACGAAATTCTGATTCTCCTTGAGAGCAAAGGATTCTGCGTAATCGGATGTGCGGATGACATCGTCATTCTAGTACAAGGGAAGTTTGGGAGCACAATAGCATCTCTGATGCAGCACGCACTGAACACCGTGGAAAAATGGTGCAACAAGGAAGGACTTAAAGTGAATCCTCCGAAAATAACCATTGTACCCTTAACAAAGAGAAGGGATATTGGAAACATACGAGACTGAGTTTTGTATGGAACAAATATACAGATGACGGACACGGTCAAGTACCTTGAGGTAAGCCTGGATAAAAGGCTGACCTTTGAGAAGCATCTGGAGAAAACCGCTAACAAAGCAATAAGGGCCCTGTGGACCTGTCGTCGTACAGTCGGGAGAACCTGGGGACTCACTCCACGGATGATTTACTAGGTGTACACAACCATAGTGAGACCCATTGTAACATACGCCGCCATCGTGTGGTGGCCAAAAACAAAAACTAAAGCACCCCAGCATTCACTGAACAGAGTTCAGAGGCTGGCATGCTTAGGAGTAACAGGTGCAATGTCGACCATCCCAACGGTTGCTATGGAGAAGCTGTTGGTGTTGGAACCACTGCACCTCGGCGTTCAGGCAGAAGCTATAAAAGGAGCGTATCGCTTCGATCTTATCGGCCAAGGGAAGGCTGACCAAAAAGGCCGAAGCATCCTCGGCTAGGGTAGATCACCTGGGCTATTGGGGATGAGATCCGACAGGATCAAGGTTCACAGCATTTCCGTGTCTTTCATGATTGAAACCGTGAATCGGTGGGTATATGATACCAGGGAACTCTATATGGCTTACCGAGGGCACCAAGACTGAAAAAAGTACGGGTGCTGGAATAGTCGAGAAAACGGACCAAAGGGAAAGAATTTCTTTGGACCTAGAGACTTTTGCGACAGAATTCCAAGCAAAAATAGTTGCAATTACATGTGCTCAAATTATGAGGGAGAGAGCCTATGATAATAGACAAATCACAATCATAGTGAGCAACCTGACAGTGCTTAAGGCACTGGGGTCATACACAATCACCTCACAATGTGTACTTGATTGCGTCAAAGAACTAACGGCACTAGTAATGAACCCCAATAGAGTAACACTCGTGTGGGAGTCTGAAGAGAACGAACGAGAAGGGACAGAAACTGCCGTCGCACTCGCTAAAGCGGGGGTGGAAAAATCACTGATTGGACCAGAGCCAACCTGTGGCATTTCTCATGCCACAGCGAAATCTGTAATCCAAAAATGGCTTGAGATAGAGCACCGTGCCTAATGGAGAGACCTGCCCCGTATGTCGCACAAATCAAGTGACTGATGGGAGATCTCCAGCAGCAACGAGTGAAAAATCTGCTGACGTTCAGCACACAAGAAATACGGAATCTTGTTGCATTCCTGACCATACACGCCCCATGCAACAAACACCTCTACACGATGGGACTGGTAGATCAGCCCTCCTGCAGGGGTTGCGACGTGGAAGATGAGACCTATGCATGTGCCGTGTCTGTGCACGGCATACACGGTAGGTCGTCGGACATACCTCGGAGACGATAAGACTACACCCGAGGAAATCAGAAGTATCCCTTATATCAGGCTACTGAAATTCATAGAATACTTCGACGAGGTGTCATGGCGGCTGCTCCTTCAACGAGGTGTCTGTCACGTGGGTCTTCAGCGAGATGTCATGGCGGCTATCACATGCCGTACTCATAGAAGCCATAGAGCTATATGCTACAGATCTAACCTAAGTCAAAACCATAAGTAGATACAGTGGACGCGCTTTGCGCTAGGAAGTGTGACGTCATATCCGGTATGTGCTGGCGATTGGCATCCGGTGTTTGTAATTAGTGTTATCGGGTAGATAGCGTTATCGGGTAGATAGCGTTATCGGGTAGATAGCGTTATCAGTGATTGCGAGTTTGAATGTTTGAATGTATATACAGGGTGTTTGTAAAGAGTGTGTTATGTTGTATGTACAGGTTGTTTGTAAGAGAGGTCCTGGACACCTGGTTTCGAACGATGTGTCCTGGCGGCTATCATGTGATCCATCAACGAGGTGTCATGGCGGTCAACGAAAGGTCACGTAAGTCTTCAACGAGGTGTCATGACGTCTGTCACGTGGTGTCGTGTCATGGCAGAAGATACAGTCCACTACCTTTGGAACGGAAGTGTCTGGGTTGCATCCGATGTATGTGCAGCTGACCCCAGAACATAGCTATATAGCTGACCGTAGTCATAGAAACCATAGAGGTATAGGGTATAGAGCTAACCAAAGTCGAAACCGTAGTTATAGGTTATAGAGCTAACCTTAGTAAAAACCATAGAGTGTGGAAGTTTTGGAAAAGATGGTGTGTAGATAGAGCTAACCTAAGTCACAACCATAGATCTATAGGTTATAGAACTAACCTAAGTCGAAACCATAGAGTGTGGAGGTTATAGAATATATGGTGTGTATATACAGGTTGTTTCTAAAAGGTGCTGTGTCATGGCGGGTGTATGAACTGTCATGACTGGTGAATGGAGTGTTATCATAGATCTATGAACTATCTTTGGTGGAATTGTTATGGATATATGTATTGGTGTACGCTTCTGCTCGCCAGGTGGCTAGGGTTTGGTGTCGCTTCTATGCGCTAGCTGGCTAGGGTTTGGTAATGCTTCTGCCCGCTAGGTGGCTAGGGTTTGGTGTCGCTTCTGCCCGCTAGGTGGCTGAGGTTTGGTGTCGCTTCGTCCCGCTAGGTGGCTAGGGTTTGATGTCGCTTCTGCCCGCTATGGTTTGGTATCGCCTCTATCCGATAGGTGTCTATGGTTGGTGTCGTTTCTACCCGCTAGGGGTTTGATGTCGGTAGTCTATGTTTCTTCCAACTATGGTCTGGTGATCTATGGCTCTCCCAAATATGGTCTGAAGGCAATCTATGGTTTTGCTATACAGGTTGTTTATACAGTCACGGGTCTTCATCAGGACGTCCGTCACGTGGGTCTTCAACGAGGTGTCACGTGGGTGCTCGTCATCTATGAATGAACTATCATAGTGTTTCAGAGTCGTGACGACACATGCCACATGTGTTTTTCATCGATTTAAGTATTCTCGTCATCAGAGTGAAGCCGAAAGGTGGTCTACACCGGAAGTCGTTATTTTATTGCATATTTTGAATCTACATGATGAGTTGAACAAGATTTTCATCGACTCAAGCATCATCATCAGGGTTAAACCGGAAGTGGGTAACATAGTCGACACATTGTCACACCGGAAGTGATTATTTTATTGCATATTCTGAATCTACGTGATCTACTATTTATATATCGATCAGTTTGACCGATCTCATGCGATAAGGATTTGAAATTTTTATTCTTCAAAGTATAGCGTTGTGGGTATCAAATGAAAGATCTTGACGCGTAGAATGTGAATTTTCAACTTTTTCATTTAAAAATCCCATAAGGTACATGTAAATGAGGAAAAACCTCTGACTATAGCTTTATGGGTATCAAATGAAAGGTGTTGACGCGTAGAACGTGAATTCTCAACTTCTCCATTAAGAAATCACATATGGTGCATGTGATTGAGGAAAAACCTCTAACTATAGCTTTATGGGTATCAAATGAAAGGTGTTGTCGCGTAGAATGTGAATTTTCAACTTTTTCATCAAAAAAATATCATATGGTGCATGTAAATGAGGAAAAACCTCGAACTATAGCTTTATGGGTATCAAATGGAAAGTTTTGAAGTGCAGATTGCGAATTTTCAATTTTTTCATGAAAAAAAATTAATATGGTTCATGAAAACCATCTAAATATTGCTTTATGGGTATCAAACTTACCAAGTAGTGTTAAGATATCAGTATCGAAATGTCTTTAGAAGAAAAACCAAACATCTGACGATCATAGTTTATAAACGATGATGACGTCACCGGGACAGCAACTGATTCAATCCGGCGATAGTTTACGAACGATGATGGGGCGGATAAGTAATAAAATGTGAATAATTATAATGATTGTGATATATCCATGCACATGTTTTATCGCGTGATTCAACACTCCGTCATGTGCTTCAACATTCAGACACGTGTTGAGTACGTGCTTCAATATTCAGACACGTGTTTCAACATTTTGATATGTGTTTCAACAGTCATACCTATTTAACACGTATTTGATACTTCCTCTTGACAGAAGCGTAGAAGTGATTAACCGCGTGATCAGACATACACAATATAACATCATCAACTAGTATATGAACAAATGCTTATTAAGATATGTTTCAGTATGATTTCGATTCGCCTTCAGGCATGATGAAGATTGTTAAGCAAAAAGACTCGTTGAATATTATGAATTTAGGGTCAAGCATTGAAAATGTTGAACAATCACAACGTCACAGCTCTTTGCTGCCAAACATTCTACGAACAATAATCTGTGGTCCAAGTAATTGTGGGAAAACAAATGTGATGTTCTTGGAAGAAGCGCTCTACAAACAATTCATTTTGAAAGGAAAATTAAGATGGATTGATATACTTCAGGAAATCACGGAAAAATATAATAAACATAAACATAGAACTATAAATATGACTCCATTCGAGGTGACAAAACAAAATGAAAGCGTGATATTGAAGCGATCCTACTCACACCTCAAGTTGGCTTCACCACATAAATTCAACGTGGGCGATGTGGTACGTATAAGCAAAGCCAAACATATTTTCGAAACATCATATACGCCTAATTGGTCGGCGGAGCTCTTTAAAATTATAAAAGTAGAAATCACTAACCCAGTCACGTATTCACTCGAGGATATGAAGAGCTCCCCAATCAGCGGTTGTTTCTACGAGGAGGAATTGCAGAAGACCAAACAACCTGATGTCTTTTTGATTGAGAAAGTGCTTCGGAAAGAAGATGATAAATGTACGTCAAATGGTTGGGAATGAAGGAGAAAAGTTGGATTGCTAGAAGTGATATTATATGATCTGCGCGTGCGTGTGTGATCTTGAGGGTGTATGTTAGAGAAAATCTAACAATCAGTTCAGTTGTAGTAAAATATACCAAGATAGTAGTACATCCGAAAATAGTTCCGAGTTAGATCGAATGTTTGAAGAGTTTGAAATATTAATTCGGGAAGAAAAATTTCTATTGTTGAATACAACATACCCATTGAAGAGGGGTTATGAAATCAAGTGTGGATTGAGTCCTATACGAACCTTCGCACCAACAATATCACTTATCCATTCTTCGCAAAATTGTAAACTCACCTTTGGACTGCTGGAATGGTATGACTTCATCGGAATTCTTCGAACTAAAATCAGAGATTTCTTCTCAGGTTTACAAACAGATTTCGATCCTGCCCCCATAGCATCCGATGAATATTGCCAAATAGTTCAACTTGTGTGGGACAATAATTTTTGGCTGTGTGAGGAAGATGTTGGAGAAATAATTAATATCAAAGATGGAGTGTTATCACATCGAGTGTCTTTTCTCGAACAATTTGATTTTTCTTCATACTATCACAATGTTATTGATGTGATAAAAAGCATGAGGAATCATGCCAGTGCATTAGAACTCTTGCACTGTTTTATTAATATTTCATCACCAAAATGTTTATTGACCAATACACTTGGAGAAATGTTATTTTTCTATAAAAATAAGGTTTTGTATGATTTAGAACAATAAATTATGATTGATAATTATCTTTGTTTTATTATTAAAACACACCTACATCATAGTAAACAATTTATTTATTATTATCAAATTTTATGAAACATAAACACATCAAATTTTACCATATAAAACTAAAAAGCATAAAATCTTAAAATTAGCACAGTGAATAGTGCCCATAAGGCAAGGTATTTATTCGGTCTTTTATCAGGTGACGTTTGGTATCAAACGGACTCAAAGCAATTTTGTTCTGTTCGATGGTGTAAAGATTGAAATCAAAAGAGCTGATTGATTTCTGCACTCCATAAATCTCAATTTCCTCCTCGAGACATTTAACATAGTCTTCGGAAGAGATGGAATATTTCAATACAGCATCTCTTATACCCTTCGCTTTCTTAGCAGGTTCTTTTCCTTCTACTTTATAACTATACATTTTGGAGCGTAAGCCTACAAATTCCGTCATTAAAAAAACCTTTGTTCTCATCCTTCATAAGTTCTACTTCTTTCTTATTCACAAGTGGGACATTAAAAATATTATTCACAGTATAGTCGCTTGTATCGAATTTTGAAACATTTTTCCTGATTATCGTCTCGTAGATGTCATCGTCAGTGATTATATGATAGATCAAACTATCAGTATCTGTATAACACAGCCTTATCGCTTCAGGATCTTTATATATTCTCAGCATAAAGTTATAATGAAAATCGAACACACAAGTTTTTGAAATATCTAAAATAGCCATTCCTATATAAATTGGTTTATTAAATAATATTTCGAGTTTGTTTTGCTCGATTGCTATCAAATTTTCATCAAAAATCTTACTACTATTGAAATTCAGCTGCGAAATATAGTATCGCGCTCCAAATGATCCATACCATTCATTACTAATTTAACGCTTCGATGCTTACGTACGTTCTCCATCGATTTCCCATATATTGCATTCATGATTAGTTTGAAGAGAGCCTCCTAAAATTTATTATTTGCACCTGCGCGTAGTCGCGTATTCAAATCGATATACACTTCCAACCAAGCGGATTCACTAAATTTCAAAACCCTATGTACTTTCTTCAAGACCATTCCTAATGCTAAACATTGTTTCAGATTTCTATAGTGAATAATATATTTAGATTTATTAAATAGAGTGGTTAATAATTTAGGTTGTTTAGCATTAGGGGGTGTTGAGTGTGAAGGACAAAGCGGTAAATCTTTATGAACATCATGTAAGTTTTGTGGGTGATCTAGATCTACTTCTAGAATGTATTCAATAGGACTTTCATTGGAAATATTTGTCACATCGATGTTAAGATATTCGCACCATTCAAAATTTCCATACGGTAAATATTGGGCAATAGTCCACCCATATAAATTACACACATCGAAGTACATGAGGTAACTATTCTCCTCTTGTTGATTATAATCCTTCATATATTTATTATTAGCTGCTGCGAATCTATTACAACATTGGCTCACACCTCCTCTTATCCCCCTTTCTATAAACATAATCATATCGATATCTTTGAGAATTTGGAGAGAAATTTTGGTATATTTTAACATACACTCCCACGAGAATCCAGGTAAAGTGAAGCTGTACGATGGATCTAAACTGTATATCTCAATACATTTAGCTCTAAAATTCTCAAAAACATCAGCTAATAACAAAACGTCCGTTTTCAAATATAAATCTGAATACTCCCCTAAATTACTACAATTAAATTTCTGCCAAACGTTTTGTGCATGTTTATAGTCCTCCGCACTTATAGATTCATCTCTCAATTTATTATCGAATTTTTCGATTGATGGTAAATTTAACTCATCCAATCGATTCCACCCATCTAAATGTTCATAAGGGTTAATGAATTGAACTGATCTTCTGATAAATCATTGAATTCACGCTTCAAAATTTTCAATTGGTTAACATTCAAGAAGGAAACTAGCTGATCTAGTGATGTATTCAAAAATCTATATGAATCTATGAATCTGAATTTCACGGGGGATGAGAATGAGCCTCGTGTAAAGCTTACATATTTTTCTTTATTCACAGGTAGTACTTGGATGTTTTGCTTATTCGTTTCAGCTTAATCTCGTATTAATAGAAACATGTCATATCCGCTCAAATTATGCGCTAAAACAAATTTATGTTTATAATTTAAGTTGCAAACTTGATGAGCTAATCCTCTGAATATTCCAGTGAAATGACAATGGTCTCTAACACGTATTTCATCTTCATTAAAATTTTTCTCGCAGATATGACATTTGGTTCCATTCATTATGGATACTAAATAAGCCGCACTCACACTCATGGGTATATTAGATTTCAATTTCATTTCGATGAAATCACTAATTCCATCTAATTGCATAGTTAACCATTTAGCTAGTTCAGGGCCTCTGTAGCTGTCATATTTAGATAGAGAAACATCGAAATGACATTTCAAATAATATCCTACACTGTATGCTTCATGTAGCTGCGTTTTATTTGTGTATGAATCGGAATTCGATGGAGAACAGTTCTGAATTGGTAACAAAAGTGCTTCAAAGTCGAAATAGATCACGAATGGCATTGGTATTTTATTTGCAAAATTTTTGAATTCTAAATGATCCTCCTTAGGGAATTTAATTTTGCACGTATTTCTTCTCCCGCAATCCTCGATATGAGTCTTATATTTGCTCTCACTTTTGAAATTATTTAAACAACGTTCACATAAGTACGTTTTATTCCTAGTAGTGATTTGCGCATTAATAAGTCGACCTAAATTTTTAATTGAGCAATAATGAAATTTAACTATTGGATCAACTAAATTTGGTGTATCTGAAGATTCGATAATATTTATCTTGAATCAACAACAAATTAAAGTGTGTTTCTAGTTTGTTCTTTGTTAGATATGCAGGGGAAATCTTGAATTTTTCCTTACAGTCATTATCATCATTTTTTTTAACACATAATTCTAAAACGAAAACGTGTATACTCATATTATTCAGCTCCTCGAATAAGGGAATTTGTATTATAGACAGCGGGAAAGTTAAATTCCGTAAATTTAAAACAGTACTAAAATGAGGATATGAAGATACCCGATCTGAATGTGTGTTAGTAGCAGGGTGAAGTCCAGCTGTTACTGCCCAAGCAAAACAATATTCATCGTAGTTCTTGACATTAATAACAGCATGCTTGTTTACCATTTCCCGCGGGAGTTGAATATATGAAGATCCTGAATTTATAAGTTCATGTTTGTTAATGTTAATTTGTAAATTAATAATAGTTTTGAGCGACCAATTGGACTCTCTTTCTTGGAAATTTTCTAATTTATTTAAAATTTTCTCGATGATATTATCTTCAAACCAATCAAATATATTTGTTGTATTATCTATCGCTCTTGATTGCGTATGGAAATATTTGAAGTCGGTTTCAATATTTTCCTCATTTACATTTCCCTTTATAAATTCACCACAAAATGTAGAATTAACTTTTATGAAATTATTTGTATGAAGTTTTCTAGAGATTCTTGATTCGAATAGATGGAAAGAATCGTATAAAAAATTACTAGGATCTAAATGTAAAATATTGATAATATATCCTGTTCTAATTCTGCACTTGAAAGCAGACTTTCCATCTTCCCAACTGATTCGAGCACTACGATTTTGATTTGTTACAATAGGTTTATTTTTTATTTGAAGTGAAATTTTGAAACGTTTCATATGTCCTATATTTGTTATTAATTGATTTTTATTAGCCAAATTTAATACATCCTTAGATAAATGTCTTGAAAAAGTCCGTATATATTTACTACAGAAATCAATCCATTTATTCATTTCCTGAGGGGAAATCGCTTTGAGCCTGATCGATAATCTTCACGATATCACAACTTATTTTCGAGATAGTATCCATGATGAAAGACAAAACCAAGACCCTACCTTATTCTGCTCGTTTATTATTATTTTTATGCCGATCCAGGGCCTTCAATTGAAATTTCTTCAAATTCTGTTTTGTAAGCTGCGTTCTTCTTTCCAAAACTCTCTTGTCCCCTATAGAAGAAGCCCACACAGGGTTTCGTGTTAATTTTTTCTAAAAATGGTGTTAGGAGCTGTGACAAGCGTTGCGGTAGAAATACAGAGAATTCTTCAAGCTCTACCAAAACTGATTCACCGAATCTGGTATTGTGGATTTTAGCCTTCTTAATAATGTAAAATTTATTTTGTTCAAGCTCGCTTATCCTCTTCAGCGGTGATCTCTGGAACAGAGATGAAGCGTTTAAAGCAGATAAATCCATTCTAAAACAAGGGAAAATATTCTTAGATATCAAGCAAAACAAATAGAGGGGTGAAACAAGTGAAACTCAATGAAATGTCGATTTGAAACTACTACTAGGTACAGTATCATATTCACAGAGTCATAATTCTATCAGGAATGAGTTGTTTAATTTCCATTAAAATTTCTAATTAACTGTAATTAGATCGGCACTTGGCTGTAATCTGTAATAGTTTACTGACTGTAATCTATAATAGTTTACATTTTCCTGTATCATAGAATTCAGGAACAAAAGGAATTAAGTTCAGTTATTTTTAGTGCACCTATTTCCCAATAGATGAACATTCACCAAAATAAGTTGGTGTGAATATGTTTGCCGCGATAAATAGATCAAGCGCCTAGATCGCGATAGTTAATCTCAAAATAAGTTGCTATATAATAATTTCAATATAGCATTCGCCATAATATGCATTAATAGCAGGTGTATTAGCGCCATCCATATGTGAATAGGCTGCACTAATAATTGAGGATCATAACCCAACACCATTATCTAGTTATAGAAAGCTGTAATAATTTATAGGTTCCTGTAACAGCGAACAGAAGCACAAATAAACAAGCTTAGGATAGCAATTGTCGGATAGATTGGATTTGAAACTACTACTAGGTACAGTATCATATTCACAGAGTTATAATTCTATCAGGAATGAGTTTTTTAATTTCCACTAAAATTTCTAGTTAACTGTAATTAGATCGGCGCTTGGCTGTAATCTGTAATTGTTTACTGGCTGTAATCTATAATACTTTACGGTTTCCTGTATCATAGAATTCAGGAACAAACGGAATTAAGTTCAGTTATATTTAGTGCACCTATTTCCCAATAGATGAACATTATAATATAATAATATAATATAATAATGTTTATTGATCAAAAGACAATACAATAATTTATAATATATTATGTGTATATATATATATATATATATATATATATATATACGTATACACCTATACTACAGACATATACATATATTCTGATATACTTTGTGTGGAACAAAGTTTTACAATAAACAAATTTACCACATAAGTGTTAAGTAACACTTGTGCGTGGACTATAGCTAACAATTAATTAGAACAATAAAATATTACAATAATAAAAAGTAGAAAGTGAGAGAGTGTGAGTGTGAGTGAGTGTGTGAGTATGTGAGTGTGGCAGTGAGTGAGTGTGGATGAGTTTGAGTCAGTGTGAGTGTCAGTGAGTGAGTGAGCGTGAGTGAGAGTGACTAAGTGAGTGTGTGTGAGAGTGTGTGAATATGCGTGTGAGTGTGAGAGTGCGCCTATGCATAGATAGAATAAATTATCTGTGTACAAATAGTTAAATAATTAACTTTGATATACATATAAACGTAATAAATCACAGAAGTAAATGAATATTCTACCTTATATAATAATAACATAAAGTATTAAACAGTTTAAAAATGTTCATAGGTAGTTTATGCACAATAATATAATACATTATGTGAGATCTTGAGTTATTTTTATTTCGATGAAATATTTATTTCAGGTATGTACGAGTCTGAATGTTTTTATTTAGATTTAGAAACAAATTAATAGTACGTTAAACATAATTGCCGATTATATTGTGGATAGTGAGTCTAGGTAAATTGAGTATGAAAGTTTTACATATATATTTGAAAATATTTTTAGTTTGTGCCTTTTTTATTTCTATAGGTAGTGTATTGAATACTTTCGAGGAAAGAAAGGTCGCAGATCTTTGGCCTATCGCTTTATTCATCTTTATAGTAGGTAAGTTAACTTGTCTATTTCTGATATCGTATACACAATCTTTAATTATTTTATTTTCAGAAAATTGATTAACAGCTAAGAGCAGGAAATATATTTGACGTATGTCTAGAATGTGAGATTCTTTAAATAACAAATCAGACGAGTATGTGCTTTTCTTGCTTAGCATAATTTTTAGAATTCTTTTCTGTGTTACATGTAAATTGTACATGTGCGAGTTTAATGCCCCACCCCATCCGATGATACCGTATCTTAGCTGGGATTCAATTAGTGCATAGTATATAGTTTTGAGTTGACTTATTTTTAGTATTTGCTGCAATAATTTAAATAGGTATAAAAACGATCGAAGTTTGTTGTTTATATAATTGCAATGTATTTAAGATATTTAATGTTACGTGATCGCTGAATAATGTAATTATCAGTACCTTGATTTGATTGTAACGTGTCGAACTGTGGTAGATACGGTTTGTAGGAAGTGAACGGAACAAAAACAGTTTTATTAAAATTTATCGTTAGCAATTTTTGATCAAGCCAATCCTTAATTTTCAGCATATCTTGTTCAGCTTTCATTTTGATTTCATCCCAATTTTTACCAGTAAACAATATTGCCATATCATCTGCGAAAGCTATTATTTCACCAACTATGTTCAGATTGAGGAGATTATTTATATATAGTGTGAAGAGAATTGGCCCCAGTATCGTCCCTTGTGGAACTCCATATTGCGTTGTTTGAATATCACTTCTTTCATTGTTTATTTCTACTACTTGTGGTCTATTTTCAAGATAACTTTTGAACAGGAGTAATGGAGTACTACGTATACCAATTTGTTCAAGGCATTCAATCATTAATTTGTGGCTGATTGTATCAAATGCCTTTTGCAGATCGACAAATACACACAATGAAGGTATCCCTTCATCGAGGTTACGATAAATTTTGCTTGTTATACATTTAATAGCATCGTTTGTTGACTTGCCCTCCTGGAATCCAAACTGATTGGGGGATATTATTTTATGCTTTTTAATGAAATTTGAAAGTCTGTTCTTTAAAACTGTTTCAAATATTTTACTAAAGTTAGTAATAATTGATATAGGCCTATAATTTGTTAATTCAGTCTTAATTCCTGCCTTATGGATTGGTTTGATTATCGCTGTTTTCAAAGCTATTGGACATTCGCCTGTGGAAAATATCTTATTAATGACGAAACTTAAAGGTTCAGCTACATAATTGCCTACTTCTTTCAATAACTCCGATGGAATTTCATCTATTCCACACGCTTTTTTAGGTTTTAAATCATTGATGATGCTGATGATTTCATTACAGTCTGTGGGAAACAGATACAATGAGGAACAATTGCTAAATGAAGGTTGTGTGCTTTGATTACTTTTCTTAATTTTATTTGCTAATTTTTTCCCAACATTTGAAAAGAAAACATTGAAAGAATTTGCGATGTTGGTACTATCTACAATTACGTTGTTTTCGCTATCCGTTATTTTGCTTATTTTATTTAACTGCCTGTTACGGTTATTAGTCAATTTGTTAACAGTATCACATATATTTTTAGAAGAATTTTGATTGTTTTCTATTAATTTTTTATAGTAATGGAGTTTAGTTTTTTTGATTAAATGGTTTAATTTATTTCTATATTGGTTATATTGGTTTTTTAGTACTAAATTGTGAGGATTTTGTAATACATTTGAAAATAGTTCATCTCTAATATTTATAGATTTTATCAACCCTGTAGTTATCCATTCCTTACGTTTTTTAGTGCATCTCCTAATAGTGACATATTTTGTAGATTTACTTATTGTACTTTTGATAATTTTTATAAACGTATTTGTTAACGATTCTACGCTACAATCATTATAAACTTCGCTCCAGTCAATAGTTGCAAGTTCATCTCGTAATTTATTGTAATTAATATATTTCTTTTTAAAAGTCTGGTTTTTTATTTGTATATTTTTATTAATAACAATTTGAACTATAACTGGAAAATGATCAGTTATCTTTGTTTTTATAACCATTGGTAATATAAATTCTTCACATTCTTTGAGTGTTTTAATAAATATGTGATCTATACATGTTTTGGTATTGAATTCTTCACGAGTAAAAGTATTTATATAAGATTTGAACCCAAGTCCATTTAAAATATTCAAGTATTCAGATGTTAGCGGAACTGTATCATCTAAGATATTAATATTAAAATCTCCTACTAAAATATCATAATTATTATATAATGACTTAGATTCTAGGTAATTTCTTAACATTTCATTAAATACCTTCACATCATAGCTAGGAGACCGATAAACTGCAAGGATTGTAAATCCAATACCAGAAATATTAAGTTGCAAATTTATTATAGATATGTTATTTAATTGATCAACTACATAACTGAATTCGATGTCATCTTTAATGAGAATAATGACACCATCATTTTGGTTGTAATTACCGTTGTTATAAATGATATTGTATCCAGTCAGTTTAAAAATATTAATATTCCATGTTTCACTTAAAACTACACAATCGAATTTTTCTTCGAATTGTGACATTAGTACCTCCAAGGCCTCAAAATTTTTTCGTATACTTCTTATATTTTGATGCATAATTTTGAAATTACATGACTTCTTATTTACATTTAAAATGAAATTAGCTTCTTCTGAATTTGAAAGAGTTTCAGTTTCAATTTTATCGACCTCATAATCTCTAATATATTGATCCATGTTACCTTATTTTACACTTTTTAATTAATATGACACAATTAATAAAAAATAGAAAATAAGAATTAACTTGCAGGAGGATGATTCTGTTTGAACTTATTATTTGTTCCTGATGATGTACTACTTGAATTACTACGCAGAGTTTTCCGTTGTTTGATTTCTATACCCACAGCAGTATTATGTAGCGATTTCTCAATATCGTGTGTATCATTGACAATTTGGACTTCTCGTTGCTGGGAGTTGTTTTTGTTTGATATAAAATTTATTTGCGAATCTTCGATAAACGAATCATTCAAGATAGTTTTCCGTAGAGATGGTGTGGCTAGAGCGCTGTTTGCGAGTGCAGTACTTATTTCAGAAGTTCCAACGTCATTCAATTCATCTAATTGTTTAGCTTGATATACTTCCCCATTCACAATTAACTGGTTCTTTTTTATATACGCGTTTAGATTTTGTTTCTTTGCCAATTTTAAGTGGTGCCTTAGTTTTCTGTTATCTTGCTGTTGCTCTCTTGTTTGGTCTTGGTTGATGTAAATCTGTGTTCCCTTTAGTTTATTGCTAGATTTCAAGATATAATCTTTTTTTAAGAATGATAAGAACTCCACTACAATAGGTTTAGGATTTTGTCTGCCTATTTCGTATACATTATTTAATTCTTCGATATCAACATTAATTTGGAGATGTTCTTTAAATAATAAAATTATCTCGTTTATCAGATTTCTGGTAGTATGATCTTCTACCTTGAGGCCAAAAATGACGATATTATTCTTCTTTAATTTCCTTTCAATGCTCTCAATTCTTCTCTTTATCTCGTAGTTTTCATCACGAAATTTATCGAGTTTATTATTGGTTTCATTTATCTTTTCCAATAACTTTTTTTCAGTATTCCCCAGAAGGTTCCGAATTTCATCTAAAATCAACTTATCTGTATTGATTTGTGACATAGTTTTTATACTCCCTTATGTTGGAATTTATGTTTCATTCAAGTATTCCGATAGAATGTATTTTTTACTATTTATTCCGATAAGGTTTTATGTGCACCTCGTTAACTGGAAATGTTGATACTACGTAAAGATTATTTCGTTGGCTTCTTAATTGCATCAAAAACTAATTTATCTACACTTATTACTTTGTTTAGTACTCACCAAATAGTACTACTAGAATCCAGGAGTATAACAATGTAAAATTTGTTTATTTTTATCACTTAGACACTTAATAAATACTGAATATGCTTGGCATTTAACTTGTTCAGCAGTCTTATAACTTTAATTTCATCTGCGTAAAAATTCAAGTCTCTTCTTAGTTTATAAACTTTTTCCACGAATTCGCAAAGTCTGCGTGTGTATTCTTCAAAAGATATATGCATAATGATATATTTGTAGACTTACTAGATATCTATATTATTATTTTAAGAGGCACAGAACATCTTCCTTCTTAAGAAATTCGAATAACTTCCAACTATTCGCACTAGAACACATAGGATTCACACTATTGGGGTGATGTAGACAGATAAATTCACAATTTCCTCGCTCTAATTTTGGACATTTACCTTTCAAATTCACCACTTCTACTCGATCTGACCCCAATTTTTGGAACGCCCCCCGTAAAAACTTAGCTTTCATCTTCCCACATACATAAACAGTAGCATCCGGATCGATATTTTCCTTCAAAATTTCATACAATTCATCATATTCCTGATAACCCGAGTTCTATTGAATCCCGCGATATTTTTCACAATGAAATATGTTCTTCATTTGCCTCTCGGATAGTTGATCCATCGATTTTGATGGATTGAATAGAAAATATTTCTCCAACCTTTTCTCACAGTCCAACAAAGAGAGTTCCTTGATTTTATATACGTTTGCAGAAATCGGGAAACTTTGGATATCAACCACTATAGACGACATTTCAAACTAGAATGATAAACTATCCAAATATCTAGTTGCACATGCGCAGATCATTGACATATTTCTTTGATGTTATCGAAATTTCGAAAGAGTACGTCGAAGCACAAAATTTGTAGTGATGGTGGACCTATCCTATAGTTGACGTCATCGACCTCCCCTCCTATCTCAGAAAACAGTTGAAACATCTTAAAGGTGTAAGAATCTGAAGTATCTCTTCGGATGCTGCGCATGTCCATTATCTCACATCGGTATGGTAGTAGTGCGATTCGATAAAAATTGACATCGATATCATGTAGCACTCTAAAACAATCAAGTATATACGATTCGGGTTTCGGAACGATACCCGAAATTTGATGCAATATGTATTTTTGCTCATTCTTCTATGTTTATATTTGAACTGACCTTCTATATTCATATCGATTATCTTCCAATCTTCTGGAGGGGGAGGATCGAAATCTCCTCCGAAATAGAAAATATCAGCATACGCCCAATCGGTCGAGGCCCCCACAAGGAAAGTTATAAATTCCCCAGCGATTATCCAATTTTTGGATGGTAATTGTGATTCTTCGAGGATTTTCATCAAACTCGGCGGACATACGCTTATTACGAATTTCTTCGCATCGTACACGGTGGTGAGCACACTATGAACAAAACTGTTGTATAATCAAGGAGACGTTATCACGAACTGATAAAGTTTGATTTAGTTGGAGCAGTCACACACAACAACACCCTTCCCTCATACTCTACGCATGTCAAGCTATTGACTTTTTCAACCTAAAATATACAATCAAAACTATAAGAGGTCGATCGAACTGGTGAGTAAACATGTAAAATAATAAAATCCTGAAATTTTCAGATGAAAAATGACGTGGGTTCGGATCCCTCTCAATCTTTCTCACCAAAGAATACCATTTTTTAAATTAATTCATTCGATGTACACGTCGTAGACGTTATGATCGATTCACACGTGACAACCGCCATGATAACTCGTTACAGACGCCATGACACCACGTTGAAGATCTGCGTGACAGACACCTCGTTTAAGGAACACATGATAGCCATCTCGTCCATGGAACACGTGACAGACCCCATGACACCTCGTTGACCGCCATGACACCTCATAACAGATGGTATGACGCCTCGTGACAGACGCCATGACACCTCGTTGATAGCCGCCATGACACCTCTTCCTAAACCACGTGACTGGGACCTCTCTCACAAACAACCTGTATATACAACTGTAACACACGTGACATACGTCATGACGACTTCCGGTGTAGACCTTCACTCAGATGACGATGATGCTTAAGTCGATGGCATGTGCCGTCACGACTCTGAAACACTATGATAGTTCATTCATAGATGGCGAGCACCCACGTGACACTTCGTTGAAGACCCACGTGACAGACGCTCTGTTGAAGACCCGTGACTGCATAAACAACCTGTACAGCAAAACCATAGATTGCCTTCAGACCATATTTGGGAGTGCCATAGATCACCAGACCATAGTTGGAAGAACCATAGAATACCGACATCGAACCCCTAGCGGGTAGGAACGACACCAACCATAGACACCTATCGGATAGATGCGATACCAAACCATAGCGGGCAGAAGCGATGCCAAACCCTAGCCACCTAGCGGGCCGAAGCGACACCAAACCCTAGCCACCTAGCGGGCAGAAGCGACACCAAACCCTAGCCACCTAACGGGCAGAAGCAACACCAAATCCTAGCCACCTAGCGGATAAAAGCGACACGAAACCCTAGCCACCTAGCGAGCACAAGCATACACCATTACATAGATCCATCATAACAATTCCACCAACAATAGTTCATGGATCTATGATAACACACCATTCACCAGTCATGACAGTTCATACACCCGCCATCTCATAGCACCTTTTATAAACAACCTGTATATACACACCATATATTCTATAACCTCCACACTCTATGGTTTTCACTTAGGTTAGTTCTATAGCCTATAGCTCTATGGTTGTGACTTAGGTTAGCTCTATAACCTATACTTCTATGGCTTCTATGACTACGGTTAGCTCTATAGCTTAGGTCTGGGGTCAGCTGCAGATACATTTCCGTTCCAAAGGTAGTGGACTGTATCTACTGCCATGACACGACACCACGTGACAGACGCCATGACACCTCGTTGAAGACCCACGTGACCCTTCGTTGACCGCCATGACACCTCGTTGACACCCTCGTTGAAGGATCACGTGATCACTCTACCAGCAATAATTCTATGTGCTGCAGTGTAAACAGCTGGAAATTGTTTGAATATGTTACAAAGGAAGATGCCCATCTGGATATATTACGAGGGTTTCAAAAAATGGGTATGGGCGGCACTCCATCGAACTGACCAGTATTGATATGTCTTCGGAAGAATACGCACGTAAACTGCATGGATTCCATATGAAATTAGTAGCACTGAATAAAGACATAAAATTTTACGAAGATAAAAAGTTAACTATAAATCAACTAGACAATTTGAGTATAAGTGGAGGAGATGGCTGTGCTGAAATCAAATTTCATAATTCTAACAGCAATATTGAATGGGGTCCTATATACAAACGTACCACCTCAAGTGAATCGGGTTTATATATGTCCCAACAAGGATGCCTTCGCAGAGAAGGAATGTAATCGAACTGAATGGCAGTCTATGGACCATCAACTAGTTAATGAAAATCACCTAGAGGTATTCTCATACGTTATTCCTAAAAGGATGTTACCAACTTTCAACTATAAACTCAAGTTATTATTCCATGATGGTAGTGAGGGGGACGTGGTGAATTGGCAGCAAACTAGAGCCCCAACACCTGTGGCGGCAGCAATCAATTGCCAAAGCAATGTATCTGAAGCTCAACCATCACCATCCCAGCCACCACCACAGAAAGAAAATGAAATCTATGCTATGCAATGTTTCAATCTTAGTACATTATCAGTTTTACTACTGAAAATCCTCATTAAAAATGTAAAGAAACGTATTAATAATAATAATAATAAATAATGAAAGGTATTGCTGTTGTTTGATTTTGAATAGGAGATAGGGAATCAGTTAGATACATACATTTAACTTTTAAGTTTTATTTTTTGAAATATATACAATATAAATATAAACACTTGAATCTAAAAAAAAATCCTATAAAAATTCAACAAAATAGGTTAAACCTCGACCCCGCCGCATTTCAATGATCTGTGAAAAGAAAAATAACTTCAGTTGATAAATAATGAATACAATACAATAATAATGTGTGTGTGTGTTGATTCACTCACTTTTTCTTTTAAGCGATTCATATCGTGAGCTAACCCCCCCACCAGAGAGCATTCTCCATCTAGGGGCTCAACCATATAACGGCACCCCTCAGAAGCCCGCAGTTGTGACATCTGTAATTGTAAATAAAACAAGGGTTACTCATTAAATAATAAAACATAGGCATAAGGTGAACATACTTCAAACATTAGCTCCGCCAAGTTGGAGCGGAAACCATGGATGCACATTCTCTCATAAATCTGCTGTGGGGGAGGTGTCGGCGAAGGTGTAGGTGTCTGGCGAGGTAAGTCGTCTAATGATCTATTGAGAAAGTACAATTAGAATTGAAATAATCCTAGAGTTAATATGAATACATACAAAATGCCTGAGGAGCTCGCTAAAGACGTCCTAGAATCGATTCGGACGTAGGTGGCTAATTCATTTAATCTGTAATTATTGAAATTAGTAAGCAAATATTTCGCAAGTAGAAAATCACATACACTATGTCCTGCATATCCAGCGGAGGAGGTAGCGACTCTGCAGATAAAATCTCGGGGCATCTGTTGGAAATAAGAGTAATTTAGTAATCGAAATATTATATAAATTGGGGAAAAAACATACGTCAAGTCAATTATTCCTTGAGGCCCGTCCAATTCTGGGAATAAATCTTCAGCATCATCAGATGCTGCCAATTGATCGAGGTTTGCCAATTCTTCTCTAATTTCTTCCGCAGAATAATCACTAAACAAATTAATGCACTTATGATATATAGTAAGATCAAAATGAAATAGAACAACTCACTTGTCTACCATCCAGCGACGCATTTGCGTTTTAGTATATATGTCGGTCCGGTTCGTGAACTCTTCAATATGCTCTGCGAATTTACCCATTTTATTTTTCTATATATCACACACACTACACTATGAGAAGAAGAATACTATTTTTCCCTATGAAGTGCCTAGAGTTTTATACACAATATTTAATCCAAAGTCCCACGAATTAAATTAGTTCCCAGGAAAAATGATAAAGTTGTTATCGGTTGAGGAAAAAAATTTATACGGATAAATATTTCAAGGAAGTTTCTGCAATCACGCGATTTCAAATAGAATGTAACATCCTGCTTGTGGTTGTGGATCTTATCAATATGAATATAACAGACGGACGAGACTTCCTGCTTGTGGTTACAACGAACTTATTATCATGATATAACAGACGGACGAGACATCCTGCATACCGTGTGAACATAACAGGAAAGTGATAAGAAGTTCCTATAAAACTCGATGTGCGCGTACCTCATGCCATTATCAAATCATTATTCGATCAGCTTCAGAACGAACTAGACGTGTTTTGTGAGTGCTTAAATCAAAGTGAGTTTATTTATTGACTTGAATATTATTCTCATATGTAGAGTTAATTTATATGTAGGAGATATTTATTTTGCTTTTCTTAAAACTGTGCGGGCTGAACTTTAACTTTTGAAAGTATTTATTGATCTTCTTTTATACAATTTGTTGGGCAAATATTGATAATAATTTGGTGTTTTTATTAATTTTCTTTTATTCAATTTGAGGGGGGGTAAATTCAACACACAAAAATAATTCTTCACACACTTCTAACTTCCAACGATTTGTTTTAGATTTAAAAATAAAATTAAAAATGGATTTTGCAAAATTGAACCAAATCTCTCTCTTGCAGAGGGCAACACCCACGAGAATTGCAGACTTGAAATTGGATGTACCCTATCTAATTTTAAATTTAAAAACAGTGTATACTAAATTCGGGGAGGCCGTTTTGGCAGAATTAGAAGGCAAGCTAACGGTTTTCCTGCCGAAACGACTAACAACAACGCTTCTCCCACTCATCGAAGATATTAATAAAGGGCATAACACTGCATTAATATATCGAGGGGAAGAAGCGATAGGAGCAGGAAAATCTTGCGCCAAAATTGAATTCATAGAATTGGCCCCCCCAAGGAGTTGAGAGAGAGAGGCTTCCCGCACCACAACCATCACCAACATCCCTTCTGTACTGTTATATATATCATAAGGTAGGCTGCTTGTTTATTGTTAAAAATGGTTTCAATCGCTAAAATGAGTGGGGAGATTGTGAATATTATAAACAAGGCTCAAAGGGATTTATTAAAATCGAAATTATCCCCTCAGGAAATAACAAAGTGGATAGGTTTTTGTACTAAGTACATTAGGACTTTTTCTAGACATATAACTAAAGATACTATGAACTTGTCGTGTAAGAATCAATTGCAATGTAATATCGGCCATTTGAAAAGATTCAAAATTTTATTAGAGATCCGAAATAAAACCCCTACAACTAATAAGAACCGTAGTGAGCGAATCCGTTGGGAGGATGGTAAATGTGCATTTTCCCAACGAATTCGAACTGGCTTTATAACAAACATTTCTCATTTAGACCCATTACATTTTTTATATGATGCTTTTCATGTGTTCCGTCCTAGAATCACCAAAATTTTACATACTTACAATTTTATTAAGGTAAACACGACATTTTGTGGGGAATATATGCGGCTTAATGCGATCGACGAGCTTATCCAAACAGAGTATAAATATTTTCATACCAAATCCGCTCCGATAGATTCTCTTACAAATTTATTGGAGTGGTTCGAGGAGAATGTTATTGATAAGCTCCAAGTGAAGCTGGATGATTTTTTAGATTGAGACTCGGGGTGGAGCCTCAGGGAGGTTATCAGTTTGGGCATTAACATTAATAAACATGGAGTAATCAATTCTGGGTCCTCTTATATAGTTCTCCCAAAAGAGATACGTCGAAAGCAGGCTATTATTAATATTAAAAAATACGACGAATATTGTTTTGCCTGGGCAGTAACAGCGGGGCTACACTTGGCAGCTAGGGCAGCTAAGAATTCAGATCGTGTTTCTTCATACCCACATTTTAGTAATGTTTTAAATTTACAAAATTTAACATTTCCCCTCCCCATATCACAAATTCCAACGTTCGAGAAGAATAACGATATTTCAATTCATGTATTCGTTTTGGAATTATTCGAGGTAATGAGCAGGGTGAGGGAGAGAAATTGAAGGTTCTCCCTGCATATTTAACCAAAAATAAATTAGATAGGCATTTTAATTTACTATTAATTCAGGATAAATATTATCGGGATGTAGAACCTGCGAAATCTCCAAATTTCATTGACCTCACAGTTAAATTTCACTATTGCCTAATCAAAAATTTATCAAGACTTGTAAATTCTCAAATTAGCTGGAACCACAAAACTTATTTGTGTGATAGATGTTTAAATAATTTCTGGAGTGAGAATAAGTATAAAAATCATATTGAGGATTGTGGTAAAATGAACATGTGTAAAATTACATTCCCTCAAGATGATTATTTAAAATTTAAGAATCACTCAAACAAACTACCCATACCATTTATTATTTATTTTGACTTTGAAGCTCTCCTATTACATATTCAGAACTGCTCTCAATCTAATGTAAGTTCATATACGAACAAAACCCAGCTACACGAGGCGTATAGTGTTGGGTATTATTTAAAATGTCAATTCAACAATTCCCTATCACGATTTGATAGTTATAGAGGATCAGATCCAGCCAAATGGTTGACCGATCTGCTAGATAAAATTGGAGAATTTATCGATCTAAAACTTAAATCTATTGTACCTATGGACTTGAATGGTATTGGTTTACTTGATATTATGAAGGAAACGAAATGCCATATTTCCGAGAAACAGTTCGAAGAGGGAGATGTTCGTGTGAAGGACCACTGTCATTTTACAGGGAAATATAGAGGATTAGCCCATCAGGACTGTAATTTGAATTACAAATATCGATTCGTAGTACCTGTTGTGGCTCATAACCTCAGCGGGTACGATATGTTTTTGCTGATTCGAGATATAGCCAAATCGTCCGAGCAGAATATTCAAGTACTCCTCATCAATAAAGAGAAGTATATAAGTTTCACTAGAAGTACCAAAAATTCTGTGGTTAAATTTCGTTTCATCGATTCCTGTCGGTTTTTGGATTCTAGCTTGGACAAATTAGTCTCATATTTGAATGTGGGTGACTTGAATATTTTGAAAAGCGAGTTTGCGCACTTATCCGATGAAAAAATTAAATTATTAACTCGTAAGGGAGTATTTCCGTATGAGCACTTGGATGATTGAGGTAAATTGAACAAGGAAAATCTTCCTCCAATAGAAAATTTTTCAAATAAATTACGTGGCGAATCGATAAGTGAGGATTATAAGCATGCTCAAACAATTTGGAATAGTTTTAATTGTAGAAATTTAGGTGACTATTCGGATTTATATTTGAAAACAGATGTTTTATTATTGGCCGATGTATTTGAGAATTTCCGCAGCAAATGTATGGATCTTTTTGCTTTAGATCCGGCCCACTATTTCACGGTTCCCTCCTTCACGTGGGACTGTATGTTAAAATATACAAATGTGTCTTTGCAATATTTAAAAGACATCGATATGGTCTTATTTGTGGAGAAGGGAATTCGTGGAGGTGTGAGCCAATGCAGTAATCGATTCTCAAAGGCCAACAATAAATACATGAATAATCACGACCCCGAAAAAGAAAATAGTTATTTAATGTATTTCGATGTGTGCAATCTATATGGATGGGCTATGATTCAATATTTGCCCTATGATGGGTTCAAGTGGGTTGAAAACCTCGATGATGTAGACGTTCGAAACGTCTCAGACGAAAGTCCAATTGGCTATATATTGGAAGTCGATTTAGATTATCCACCTGAACTACACGACCTGCATAAATATCTCCCTCTTTGTCCCACTCACACAGCACCACCAGGCAGTAAATTGCCCAAATTACTAACAACTCTCCATGATAAATCTAAATACATCATTCACTATCGAAATTTAAAACAATGTTTGGCGCTGAGGATGGTGCTGAAAAAAGTCCATAGGATTTTAGAATTTAAGCAAGCTCCGTGGCTTAAAGCATATATAGATCTCAACACTAGATTGAGGGCAGCTTCTAAGAATGCGTTTGAGATAGCTCTCTTCAAGCTGCTGATCAACGCAATTCTCGGTAAATCTATGGAGAATGTACGAAAGCATAGACTAGTTAGATTGATTAATAAATGGTATGGGCCCTATGGGACTCGCTATTATATTTCCCAACCTAATTTCAATAGCAGTAAGATATTTGAGGAGAATTTGGTGGCCATAGAACAAAATAAATTAGAAGTTTTATTCAACAAACCCATTTATGTGGGGATGTCTATTTTGGACATTTCCAAAACCTGCGTTTACGATTTTCATTATGGCTTCATGTTGAAATTATATAAAGATCCAGGATTCATGCGATTATGTTACACCGACACTGACAGTTTGATTTACCACATTATAACAAACGATGACATTTATGAGACAATTATAAATAAGAATATTGGAAAATTTGACACGAGTGATTATGCCCCAGACAACCTCTTTAAGATTCCTCGGGTTAATAAGAAAGTAGTAGGCTTAATGAAGGACGAGAACAAAGGGCTCCTCATGGATAAGTTCGTTGGTTTGCGGGCAAAAATGTACAGCTTCACTGTCCAAAATCATGACGCTAGTGACGTCACAAAGAAAGCCAAGGGGGTGCGCGAGTATGTCTTACGAAATACAATAACATTCGAAGACTATGTTCGATGTTTAGAAGAGAACATAGAAATGTATCGCGTTCAGAGATCTATCCGCTCTTTTGACTTAAAACTATACACCATCGACCAAAATAAAATCTGTTTGAGCCCCTTTGATAATAAAAGGATAACATTGGGGGATAAAACAAGCACCATACCTTATGGTCACTATTCTTTAGGTTAGAATTAAGATTTTTATGTTTTTTAAAATTATAGTATTAAGATATATGTATTTTGTTTTAAATTATAGGTTAAGATTTTTTGTGAGTAATTATTATTATATTATATATGTATTTGGATATATGTATTTTTTTCCTAATCAAATGTTTTATGAGGAAGTTTGAGTGTTTTAATAAAACCAAAAAATAATAGCATCAATTCTTTTATTGTTCTAAATCATACATAACTTTATTTTTATAGAAAAATAACATTTCTCTAAGTGTATTGGTTAATAAACAGTCTAGCGAAATACCGATGAAACAATACAAGAGGGCCATTTCATCGAGCTGCTGCTGCTGCTGGTCTCTCATACTTTTAATCATATCAATAACATTGTGATAGTATGTGGAAAATCCAAAATGTTCCAGAAAAGACACTCGATGCAATAGCACTTCATCGTTGATTCGAATAATTTCTCGAACATCTTCCTCGCACAACGGCACATGGATATTATGCTTTGTAACTTGAAGTAATTTAACATTATTGAAGTACACAAGTTGAACTATTTGGCAGTATTCATCAGATAATATGGGTGCAGCATCGAAATCTGATTATAAACTTGCGAAGAACTCGGTGATTTTCACTCGAAGAATATCGATTAAATCGATCCATTCTAGCAGGCTAAAGCTGAGTTTGCAATTTTGAACGTGTTGAACGAGTGAGATTGTAGGTGAGAAGCTCCGTACAGGACTCAATCCACATTTGATCAATAGGAATGGTTCATCTTTTGCCTTCATCTCGAACTCTTCTAAAATATGATCCAACTCAGAACAGTTGCTGCTGCTGCTGCTATCTTCACCAACACTGGCCTGGGACAACATCTTATTAAAACTGTTCTGGATTGTTCGATTCACCAGAACCTAACCCCCCACACATCAAATATTTACTTGCACATGCGCAGGTCATTAGCAGCATATTTCTTTGATTTGATTGGAAGTTTGGATGAGAACATCGAAGCATAAAACTTGAAGTGTGGGGGGAGGAGAAAATTTGTGGTGTTGGTTGCGTTCCACATCGACTATGTATGAGTCGAAGAAGAAAGTTTCATTAGAAGTTCCTCTACGAATCCTCCGTAGATCCATTATTTCACAGCGGTAAGGCAGAAGCGCGATCCGATAAAAATCGACATCAATTTCATGTAGCACTCTGGAACAATCAAGTATATAGGACCCCGGTTTTGGGGTTATACCAGGAATTTGATGTAATATAAATTTCTTCCATCTATTTTCGTATATAAAGTAGCCTTCAACATTCATATCAATTATCTCCCAATCGTTTTCGGGTGGGTTGAAATCTCCCCCAAAATAGAAAATATCCACATAACCGCATTCCTTCACAGCCTCAATAACGAACGTTACAAATTCTCCTGCGATTATCCAATTTTTAGATGGTAATTGTAATTCTTCAAGGGTTTCCATCAAATTTGGAGGACATACTACACTTATAAATTGTTTTGCATCGTACACGGTGGTAAGTACATTATGAACAAAACTGTTGTATTGTAGTATAGGAATCTTCCATCCCTATACGAGTTTACCTAGAATCCCGGAATTATAGAAGATGACCTTATTTATATTGAATGTTATGTAAGTATATGTTTAGATCTCGGATCTCGGCCACCAAGCATTACGTCAATATATTAAACATTTTGGTTGGCACAGATACCTCGACATTCTAGGCTAGTTTAGTAGAACAACAACAATAAACAGTAATGACATAATATATATAATTAGGTAGAGCATTAAGAATAAGATATAGTATATTCATACATCATTGATGCGGATGGATGGTATGGTGAATAATCCATACTTGTAATTATTGTAATGAGTATAGAGCAAGACATTGAGCTATAATGGCGTCGAACTCTAAGTTGAAGTAAAGTGTAACCCTTTTGTAAAGTGATGTGTTTTCTATTCCCTATACCCACACCAGGACCACGGGTCAGCTTAGGGCTAACCGCCCAACTTAAGATCTGATCCCCACATGGCGATCCTGCCAGGATTTTCTGAGGGAAGAAAAAAAGAGACGAACCGCTTCCTGCCCATATCGCCATAGTTGATCCCCACATGGCGACCTTTGCCAGTCTTTTCTGAGGGAAGAAAAAAAAGAGACGAACCGCTTCCTGCCCATATCGCCATAGTTGATCCCCACATGGCGATCTCTACCAGTCTTTTTTTTCTTATGGGAAAAACAGAAACGAACCGCTCCCACATGGTTTTAACAGGAAGACACTAAATTGATATTAACAATTTTGGAAGTCAAGATTCAAAATGGGAAACGCAAAATCATCAGAAGAGATGATCAACGTCCAGGCTGCAAACAGCGATGGGCTGAAAATGGGCATCAGAGACAAAGCAGGGACTTCTCTCTCTACAGCTGAGATACTGGGAATTATAACCCTCATGCTGGTAATAATCATCATAGTGTACCTAGTTCAAAGGATGGTTAGGAAAATGATGGTTAGGAGAATCAGAGAGGAGATCAGAAGAAGTCAACCAACATTGGTGTAGTGCTTCGAACATCATGTGAGTAATGAGCATTTTAGAAAATTTTAAGTACATTTTAGAAGAATTAAGAGTTTTCAATAGGAATCTGAACAAAGACAATAGTGTTAGAAAATCAGATTTAACCGCTACTAGGAAGAAATTAGATAAGTTAAATGAAATAACCGAAAATTTTAAGCTTGAGAAGGACATATTTAACAGAGAACAACATGAACAAAACTTAATTTCAGAGGCAAGGAAATACACAGGTTCAATAGAGAATTTAATTGAAAGTATAAAAACTAATTTAACCGAAAGATTAAATTTAATTGGGTCAGTTGTTCAAGCGTCAAATATGTCTGAAAAGTTTGATTTACGCACCGCGACCTCTTTACTTCCAGTAATGAATGGAAATAATGACGTCACGAAACAGTTAATCGATGCTATCGAATTATACAGCGACATGCTAGATAATTCTGGAAGAGTATTTTTAATAAATTTCGTTTTAAAAACTAGGCTCAGCCAAAATGCAAAACTGAGAGTCAAGAAAGCATACGACTCAGTTGAGGCATTGGTTCAGGACATAAAAGGTAAACTGCTTACGAGAAAATCGGAGGCTGCCCTCGCAAATGAATTCCATAGCGCAAAGCAAGGAATCAAAAGCATTGATAGCTTTGGAGGAACTGTTGAAGGTTTATTGGTAGATCTGACAATAGCACAAGCGAAAGGAAACGAAGAAACAGCAAATATCTTGAGGTCGGTTAACGAAAGATTAGCTGTAAATATTTTCGCTAATGGTCTTAACAATAACGACCTACGCACAATAGTAAAGGCTAGAAATTACGACAATTTGGCCGACGCTATTTGTGGAGCAGTGGAAGAAAATGGATCTCTACATACAGAGAAAACCAAAGTGGAAACATTCCACATGCGAGACTATAGAGTCAAGCAAGGTAACAATTTTGGCGCAAGGCATCAAAATTATAGAAAACAATACAAGCCCTTCCTTTATGCTGAATAATGAAAAAATTTCAATGTCAATTCATTCAAGGTGTGAATGTTATACAACAATTCCTGCAAGGTGTGAAATTGTACGATATTTCGACGTAAATGAGAGCGAAGAATGCATCGTTTTTAATGAGGAAATATGCAACGGTGTTTTTATTGCAGGCACAATAGTAAAACCAGTACAAGGTCAAGTTCCTGTACGTATTTTAAATTCGAATGAAAGAGAAGTGAAAATTAGGAATTTTACCCCTACTACTGATAGATTATCAAATTATAATGTATGTAAATTCAAAAAAGATTACATGACAGTTGAGCGAGTAGAGAAACTTTTAGAAAAAGTAAATTTGGACACGTTACACGGAGAGGAAAAAACGACTATTGAAAAAATCTGTGCAAAATATGCCGATGTTTTTCATTTAGAAAACGACCCTCTCACGGTAACAAATATCACAAAACAAGGAATTCATCTGAATAAGGACTCTAGTCCAGTATTCGTGAGACCGTATAGGTTGCCAATCGCGCAGAAAGATGAAATTCATAAGCACATAGATAAGATGCTGCAAGATGGCATAATTGAGGAAACCATATCTGAATGGTCTTCCCCGCTTCTAATTGTACCAAAGAAGCAAGTAGACAAAAATGGAGTAAAAAAGTGGAGAGTAGTAATAGACTATCGTTTACTCAATAAACAGATAGAAGATGATAGGTTTCCACTTCCCTCAATATCAGAAATTCTAGATTCATTATCAGGAGTAGTATATTTTTCACATTTGGATTTGTCACAAGGATATTACCAGGTGGAATTAGATACGGAAAGCAGGAAATGCACCGCTTTCACTACGGACAGAGGTCAATATCAGCTAACAAGGCTACCAATGGGATTAAAGATAAGCCCAAGTGTATTTTCCAGAGTCATGACAATGGCTATGACAGGATTAAATTATGAATCGTGTTTCATATATTTGGACGATCTTATAGTTTTTGGCAAAGATTTGACGACACACAACGTAAATCTCGTAAAAATTTTACAACGATTAAAAGATGTAAATTTGAAATTAAATCCAAGCAAATGCGAATTTTTAAAGAAAGAAATTTTATATTTGGGTCATTTAATTTCCGCGGACGGGATATCACCCGATCCGGAAAAGATTGAAGTTATTAAGCAATATCCGGTTCCAAAGGACGCCGGAGATGCAAAGCGTTTTGTAGCTTTCGCAAACTACTATCGGAAATTTATTCCAAATTTCGCAAAAATCGCAAATCCTTTAAATCAATTAGCAAGAAAAAATGCATCTTTCAATTGGGACGATAAGTGTCAAAAATCTTTCGAAACTCTGAAACTAGCTCTCATGAGCACGCCAATCCTGCAATACCCAAATTTTGAAAAGGAAAATAGATTCATTTTGACATGTGACGCATCGGGATATTCGATAGGAACGGTGTTATCCAACAGTGATGACCGACCTGTCGCATATGCCAGCAGAACATTGAACAAGGCAGAACAAAATTATTGCACAATCGAAAAAGAACTTTTGGCAATAGTTTGGGCCGTAAAGCATTTCAGACCCTATCTATATGGTCGAACCTTTGATATATACACTGATCACAGACCACTGGTATATCTTTTTGGCATGACAAACCCATCTAGTAGATTGACAAAATTTAGACTGACTCTAGAAGAGTATGATTTTACTATAAATTATATAAAAGGCACGGATAATGTTACAGCCGATGCTTTATCAAGGATTCGTATTGAATCATCAGAACTTAAGACGATGTGTAATAAAACATCGGAGAAAATATTTGCAATCACAAGAGCACAAAAGGTAAAAGCAGAAAAGGAAAGACAAATTAATAAGAACGATCACGACACTAATAGGATTGGCCATCCGGGAGTAGTCGAACTTATAAAACGTCCTACCGATTGTGTGCTACTAGAAGTGTTATCTGAGGAAGAATTTGATGAATTAAACAAGGAAAGATGTCTAGACAAAAATTTTAACAATTCATTATATTATGATGAAGAAAGAAAATTGATTTACATAAAACTACAATTTCGATCGGCATTGTACCTAAGGGCATTGTTGAGAAGTGTAGAAAATTTATGTAAGGATTTCAATATTGCTGAAATATGCATCATGAAAAATTCCAAAAACAAGGAATTAATAAGCGCGCTGAATAAAGAAATCATAGAAATAAAATCCGCCGGTTTTGAAATAGGATTAAAAATAAATGTTATACCAGACGTATTAACAATTAATGAAAAAGAATGTAGACAATTAATCTTAAATGATTTTCATACATTAAAAACAGGAGGACACGCAGGTATAAACCGCATGTTCAATAACATAAAATCAAAATATACTTGGTCAGGTCTAAAGTCAGATATAGAGAAGTTTGTAAAACGCTGTGACGATTGTCAGCGATATAAACACTCTAGACCTACCAAAGAACCACTAACAGTGACTACCACAGCATCAGCGTCTTTTGAGAAGGTGTTTCTTGATTTAGTAGGTCCGATAGGCAACGAAATCGGTGACGATCGATATATACTTACTCTTCAATGTGAATTAAGTAAATTTGTCGAAGCTTATCCAATACCTAATAAAGAACCTAGCACAGTTGCAAAAGCATTCGTCACTAATTTTGTACTAAGGTATGGGATTCCCAGGGAAATAGCCCACGACCAGGGTACAGAATTTTTGTCGGAAATGTTCAAGCAATCTTGTAATGTGTTAGGAATAAAACAGCTAAATTCAACAGCTTACCATCATGAAACGATGGGAGCCCTCGAAAATTCTCATAAGCACCTAGGCGCGTATTTAAGAATTCAAGTGGCAAAATTTAAAGATTCATGGACCGAATGGGTACCATTTTGGACTTTTGCATACAACAACACAGTTCATACGGGAACGAAGTACAAACCGCACGACCTAGTGTTCGGGAAATCGTGTAATTTACCTTCCAACATAACGGAACAGGTAGAACCCGTGTACAACTTCGAGAATTATCCGGTTGAGTTGAAGTATCGACTCCAACAAGCATGTAAAGAAGCTAGGGATAATCTGATAATATCGAAACTGGAACGTGTGCAAAAATCTAGGGAAAATTGTAATATAGTTAATTTTAAGATAGGTGATAAGGTATTAGTGAAAAGTGTTCCGAAAAATAAACTTGAACAATTATACAAGGGTCCTTTCGTGATTACGGAAGAAAGGAACCCAATGTAGTGATAAAAGTAGGAAACAATCAAGTGGAAATACATAAAAATAGACTAAAACTGTACCATGATTAGATAAGGAAAACTGTTGTTTGTAAAATAAAAATAAGGTACGTCAATGGGAAAAAAATGTTAAATCTGTCAATTGAACATTTTTTTACCCCGCGTAGGGAGGTGTAGTATAGGAATCTTCCATCCCTATACGAGTTTACCTAGAATCCCGGAATTATAGAAGATGACCTTATTTATATTGAATGTTATGTAAGTATATGTTTAGATCTCGGATCTCGGCCACCAAGCATTACGTCAATATATTAAACATTTTGGTTGGCACAGATACCTCGACATTCTAGGCTAGTTTAGTAGAACAACAACAATAAACAGTAATGACATAATATATATAATTAGGTAGAGCATTAAGAATAAGATATAGTATATTCATACATCATTGATGCGGATGGATGGTATGGTGAATAATCCATACTTGTAATTATTGTAATGAGTATAGAGTAAGACATTGAGCTATAATGGCGTCGAACTCTAAGTTGAAGTAAAGTGTAACCCTTTTGTAAAGTGATGTGTTTTCTATTCCCTATACCCACACCAGGACCACGGGTCAGCTTAGGGCTAACCGCCCAACTTAAGATCTGATCCCCACAGTATAATTGCAAAGACATTTTCACGCAGACTGATTCGATTATTTGACTCCCACTGGGCTGAACCACCAGTCAAATATTTTATTAGGAAGACATGCGCAGCAGCACATTATACAACATCAGAATTTTCAATCCAACTTTTCTCTTCTATACCGTACCATTTTACATACATTTTATCACCCTTTTTTCGAAGCACCTTCTCGATCAAATAAACATCTGGCTGTTTGGTTTTCTGTAATTCTTCCTCGTAGAAACAGCCGCTGACTGGTGCGTTGGTCATATCTTCTAGTAGATATGTGACCGGGTTGGTAATATTAACTTTCATGATTTTAAATAATTCCGCACTCCAATTGGGCGTAAATCCCTCCTCAAAAATATGTTTAGCTTTACTTATTCGCACAATATCCCCTACGTGGTATTTGTGGGGCAGGGCCAACTTAATGTGCGAGTAAGAATGCTTCAATATGCGACTTTCATTCTGTTTCGTAACCTTAAACGGAGCCATTTTTATAGTTCTATGTTTACGATGATTATATTTTTCGGTGACTTCCGGGAGTGTATCCACCCATTTGCATTTCCCACTCAGACTGAATTGCTTGTAGATCGCCTCTTTCAACGTTCGAATGACGCGTTCAGCAATGGCGGCTTTCTTCACAGAATACGTATTATAATGGTTGATTTTATGTTTTTTCATTAGCTCGTCAAAGTGTCTGTTGAAGAATTCTTTTCCCTGATCGCTTTGCAGGTTCCTAGGCGTACGATGTGACCCTTCTAGCAATATAGAACTGGCCGCTTTCCGAACCTCTTCGGCTGATTTTGTTTTCAGCGGACGTGTCCACAGAAATTTCGAGAATCAATCGATCACCACCAAAATGTATTTAAATCCACGATTTTCGCGCGCATAATTACCCATCTCGGCAAGATCCATTTGCCACAAGTCATCCATCCCTTTTATGATTGTTCTACGACGTTTAAAATTCTTTCGAACAGGCTTATGAAGCTCATCAACCACCTGCGCTTTACCCTTCATCATTTTTTGGGTCGATCGGTGTTGTCGGAGCTAATAACTTTTGTGGTGGTGGGGAGGTGGTAGTAGCTCTTTTATAAGGATGATATGGAGGTATCTGTTGAAATGCGGATAGTCTTTTTTCTACGCCAACCAGTCTGATACCTATGTCTAATTGTTCAATTTTCGATATTTCGCTTCTAATGTCCTGTATACTTTGGTTTACGACGGCATAATTCGATCTAGATGTCTGCTCAATACTACTAAGAGTTTTATAGTCCAATGCCATAGTTATCAGTTTACTATTGATGTTCTGTATACTATCGAATAGGTCGTTATATTTCGAACTGTTTTCTTGATCGTTACTAACGAGTGTTTTATAGTCTTCACGTATTTTCTTCAATAATTTTTCAAGATTTGTCTCATTTGCTTTATTAGTTTTGAACGATGCTATCATACCATCTACAAGTTTTTCAATTTTAATTCTATTTTGTGTTGTAGAAGCAATCACAGAGTCTGTGAATTTTTTATTTTCGATGTGATTATGTATACTCTGTTATATAGCTGTAGAGTTGACATCACTTTGATTTTTGTATGACTGTATTTCGGTATAAAGGATCTTCAAATCTTCGCGAAGTGCATCTATTAATCGTGTTAAACTTGGAATTGAGGAATTCATGATGTTATTGACGTTTATATGAATGGTTGCATACTTTACAAGAACTTCACTCAAATTCGCATTCACTCTAGTGATAGTGTTATCTACATATTCTTTGTTTGCAACATCATTATCCGAGATAGGTATTTTCACATTACAAATTTTCAAATTTTCCATATCCACATCACCTTCGAGCGTATGCCTTAAAATGTTCATAAACATCGATCTGCGTTTGAAAACGTCGACGATGCTATCACCCGACAACGCTGATCGCCTACCGAACTTATCAAGACTCATTATGTAAATGGTGTTGGGTTGAAGTATCCAGTACTAATATATGATGTTTGCCTCTCTTAGTTCATTTATTATAGCAACAATTTCATTATCGTGTGAAGTATTTCCAGCTTGTTGTGCTGCCATCAGTAGTTTTACTCGGTCCACCAGCTAGTTTGGATCATCCCAAAAAATATATTCCATAGGCTTCTTGTTGTATGTTAAATGTAAACCGCTACCGCTTGCTGCTGCTGTCGAAGTCGTCTCCGACGATGACACAGAGGTTGGCCGAAACATAGGTTTAATTATGGACATGTACTTTATCGCACTGGTACCCTTCAAACGACCATTAACATTTTTATGTGCATTTGTTAACCTCAAAATTTCTTTGTATGCTACTCGATCGTTATTCGTGAATTTTGTGGGTGTTTTGTAGAATATGAGATCGTACAATCCAGGTGTTCCCTTTGCGCTATATCCTGCAGTTTCGATATTCTCCCCGAATATTATCTTTTTAACACCTAGAATTCAACCGGCAGAGCTCGCATCATAAACAGGTCCATATACTTTATCGATTTTCTTGTTGTTTTCCCAATGCTCTTGAACGTATTTACGAACTTGTGGGGGATAATGTGCAAGTGAAGGTTCAATCTCAGTCATAGCATCATCGAACGCGTCATCCTCCTCCTCTCCCCCCTCCCACTCTTTTTCTTCTTCTTCTTCATCGTTATCTTTAGGTTCTAATTTTATTTCTTTTTTCATTAACTGCGCAGTAGGATGTTTAATTTTTTTAACGATCGCTTCCAATGGTGTGGCGATAGATTTGAACAGTTGTTCTATTGATTCGTCTTCTTCAGATTTACTTAGTTTCAAGGCCAAATATTTCTTCCTTATAGACTTACTCAATTCGAAGATTTTTTGCTTACGTGAGTAGGTATGGAGGCACTTGGGGCGGCCAGACAGAGAGCCTTATCAGATGTAGGCAACCAGTGATACACTCGTGCATGCGCGGTATGCCCAGATAGGTATCGGTAAGTACTGACCCTGTATTACCGGCCGGGTAGACGGTTAGGGTGTGGTCTCGCCTCTAACCTCTAGGTGTTACCGGGTAGACGGCCAGGGTGTGGTCTCTGACCGCTAGGGGCCCTTCTGCTATGGTTGTATGGTAGAGTCAATGGAGACCGAGTAGTGGTAATCAGCCTGTATATACAAGATCGTTCAAGGTAGACAGCAAGCAATATGTGAGGTTAGGGAGAACTTCAATGTAAAGCAGCATCAAAATATTTTTCTACACACGGGAATCGAACCCGAGAAATAAAATCCAAAAGCCAGCTCCTTAACCGCTCAGCTATGGAGGAATTGAGAACAAGCGATTTTAATGTTGTAGATATAACTGCAGGGTATCCGGTCTGAGTGATAAGTGCGAGTATATTGCAGTCTATATGATGCAGGTAATTTGTTTTTACATGACGTCAGTCATGCAGGTATCTGAACATGCGGGGGACGAAGTGTATGTCACGGAGCCTACAGCGAGGTATGGAATGTGAGGCTGCTTCTTCATAGCGTCAGTCCTAGGGTTTTGAAATAGTTATAATAGTGTTGTTTGTACATGTCGTCAGTCACGTGATTTTTGAAAGAGACTGTCAGGCGGGGGTTCATCGAGGTATCATGGGAGGGCTGCTGCTCCTTCATCGGAGTGGGTGTATAGATGGAATGTTATACAGTACGGAAATGATATCTTCTGCATCTCTCAAACGCGATGTTTATAAGGAGATTACTTTCAAAACGTTTATTCAAGCTGTCTGTACCTTACTTGATTGCTATATTACAAAATGCGATTTCAATCATCTTAAACATATAGATATATGGATATTATTTTCAGTATACAAAATGGAGTTGGGAGACTTCAATGGGGTATGGAATGTGAGGTTATACAGATTGTTTATGTATGACGTCAGTTACGTGAATTTGAACGAAGCTGTCGCGAGGTGCGGTCTCCAACGAGACAGGTGTGTATGGGAGGGTTATACAGAGTGTGCAGGTATAATGATGTCTATCACGCGAGGTATCTACCCTGCAGGAGTCTTCAATGAAATGTGGGGTCGTTTGTACATGCCGTTAGTCGCAGGGGTTTTGTCTGAGTTATAATGATATCGGTCGCGGTGCATTGTCTGCCCCCCACAGATCTTCAATAAGGGGGTCATGACATCTAACATGTGATAGTTTACAGAAATACTTCTTCTCATGATAGTGATATTATGAAGCGTTTGCGGAAAATAACTATTAAATCATCTAAGGACATTTTGCTAGATTAGTACTAGCGAGTACAATATTCGTTATAATATTATGAGTATGCATCATTGGGGGTGGAGCTTACTTGGGTGATACGGTTGCGCTAAATCATCTCCAAAAGCAATGTATTCAACTTGGAATTATCGTAATGATGCGCAATCCTCCAATGTTCAAGTAGTTCCATAAATTATCCGAAAGTAATACGAATATATAAAATGTTTTTCTAAAATTAGTATCGAAGTAAACATAATTCGCTATAATATTATATTCATTCATGTATGTTTCATAAATTATCCGATATAAATCAGATAAGTTCATGCTAAATTTGTGGCAGGTTGAACAATATCCACTATCCGGTAGAGTGATAGCTAGCTCGAGTGATAAGGAAGTTACGCCGATCACCTTCAAAACGCAATGAGAATACTTTATTTCAAATCAAACATGTAGTATGTATATGTATTCGAATCATATTGATTGTAAATCGCATGATATGACCCGAAATCTAGTTGCTGCTGGGTGTAGCCCAGTACCTATACAGAATCTGGACGAAGCGGGGCCACGCATCACGATGATTATTCGAACTGTCTGTACAGCTCGATTGCTATATAACAAAATACATTTTCAATCATCTTAAACATATAGATGTGCCAATATAATTTTTTCGGTATGCAAAAATGTACTAATAATAAAACATTTTCATCGACAGACATTTCTTCATAGGAACAGACAGACAGACGGACAGTTAGCTTTTTATAAAATTCAATCAATTTCAATGGAAACATATATACGGGGGAGTTTTATGGAGATCGAGCTCGTTTCCCAACCACTTAAGAGGTAGAACTATGATGGTTGAATGAGGAATAGATGAGGATAATAATAATAATCGTATGAATATCTTCATAAGCGCTAATCTATATGACATTCAAGCACATGCTTCATAAAAGTCTGAACATTGAGTAGAGCTATAGTATCTTCATAAGCGATCATTATCAACATTCAGACACTTGTTTAGTACGTGATTCAACAGCCTGTGACGTCATCATCATTTACGAACTATGATAGGCTGATGAGGAATAAAATACCAATAATAGTTATATAAATATCTCCATTAGCAATCTGTACTATCTTCCTTCACGAGCACAACTTTTACAAACTCCATACGTTCGCGTAAAAGTTATAATGATAAACACATTTTTTTTCACGGGTTTACATAATCATATGAATATCTTCATAAGCGCTAATCTATATAACATTCAAGCACATGCTTCATAAAAGTCTGAACATTGAGTAGAGCTATAGTATCTTCATAAGCGATCATTATCAACATTCAGACACTTGTTTAGCACATGCTTCAACAGTCTGTGACGTCATCATCGTTTACGAACTATGATGGTTCGATGAGGACTCAAACATTGAACAGATGAATCAGCAGGTGGTTTGAGTATTGGAGCGATCAAAAATCTTTGAGGTTAAATATCTGCTGTAGAAATTACCCCACTATTATAACCTTTTATTTGAGAATATCGATATCTCCCATGTAACGGTTTATTGCCTAAAGCTATTTTGTATGCAACATTGTTATCATTTGCGAGCCTACGAGAAATTATCTGTGTGTTGGTCGGGGCTAAATGAATATGTTTGACTATTATTACCTGTAGAGACTCATTTGAGATTCTTCAAGTTTGAGATTGATAACCCACATGAAGAAAGAAGCTTCAACGATTTGATAGGTTATTTATTATTTTCATATTCGCTATTCTGAATGTGACAACTTTATCGGCTTCAACACTCGAGATAAGAGAGAATATTTACCGCAAACTGTCTTATAACCACTACTACATATTATAATAATTGAAAAGATAACATAATAACCTGAATCACTTTTTCGAGGAATATTATATGTAAACAAGTAATAAAACAAAATTATATTTATATTTATTAATTAGATAGTAACATAATTTTTTTTGTTTCTAACTCTGAAGCGATATTTATAATTTAGATTACAATCCTGATGGGTTGATCCAAGGGACTATACTTTACCAAACGGCTCGTTCACTATTGTGATGTCTTGCAAGAAAGTGAGAGAAATAAAATACCAAAAATAATAATAATAACATTTATTTAGAAAAATACATTTTGATAGTACATCATTTAGAATTAAAATAATAATAACATTATGATTCATGGTTCTTCACACTAAACTCCGAACTGATCCTGTAATTGGAGAATATTCCATTATACGATCGTTAATGATGATGCAATAAGCCCTGGTGTTTTTGGGGAAATTCAGGAAACTTTCCATCTCCAGTTTGACGTCAACTGTTGATGACTTTATAGCATCGTTTTGTTTTGAACAGTCAATCACAAAAATTGCTCTATTCTTGAATGCTATATAATCTAACATGGGTTCGCTTATTATTTTATTTGAAAATGATTTCTGGAAATCATAGTACATCTGGTATGCTTCCAGGTATTGCTGGTCGGTGAAATTCAATTTCATTGCTTCATATGGATAACACTCTGAATTCAAGTATAATTTTACATTTAGCAAGTTTATATTATCGAAATATGCACTGTGCTCAACAGGATTATTTTTTCGATCAGTTTGAAAAGCTAGAATCACATATCTGGGTCGTTCCAAATTCATTGATGTTTTAACAGCCCAAATGTCGCGAGTGCTCTCCTTCATCAACGGATTTTCATGCAGATCCCAGCTGCGAAATGGAATCAAAATAGGTTTCTCAGCACTTAAATTCTCCAACATTTGAAATTTAACCTGATCACTTGGAAACACATGTCGCACTTTTAATGCTGTCGTCTTCACATTTATTTTAGCCGTTTTCGTGCCTGTGCTATTAGTATAGCAATCGTTATCGGTTCGAGACCTTATCAAGCGTTATGTTTTCCACTCAAAACTTTGTTATAGTCAATGAATAGGCCTAGTAGAAAATTCAGCGGTATCCATAAATTGATTTTATTATTGTAGACTGAACTCAATGCGTCCTTAAATGACCATCCAGAAATAGCTAGAGGTATAGATTCAACTTGAGAATATTTGGTATCCAAGAATCGGTTAAAGAAAATACAGAAGAAAAGGTATTGGACGTAATAACATGTAAACTGGGAATTAGACGGAACGATTTATTAATTGATACATGTTTTCGAACGGGACGAAAAAATGGTGCGAATTCTCGGCCAGTGTTGATTAAATTCTCCTCCAATAAAATGAAAGATATGGTTTACAATGCTAAGAAAGTACTCAAAGGTTCCAACATTGTCATTAGGGAAGACCTTACTCAGAAAAATTTTAAACTTTCTAAATTATGTGTGGAGAAGTTTGGTGCATCTAATGTTTGGACCTCAAACGGAATCATACATGTATGTCACAAGGAACGTAAACATATTGTAAAACACGCTGAAGATGTGAGGTTATTAAGTAACTAGTTTATGTTGCAAGTGCAGTTATCTTAATTTAAAGTCATTAAAATCACTCAATTTTTCTTATTTTATTTATGTATTGAATGGAAAATACAATATATTCTTTTTTTTCATATTAGATATTAACTTGTAATATTTATACTATTAAATGACACATGATGAACGGAATACCTTAATAATGAAACACTAGCAAAATTTCAAGTATTTTAGAGTATTATTACTCATCTGTCTTTACTGTAGTATTAAATAATTTCAATTTTATTAAAAAATATATACTTTATTCAAAGCTCACTGTGCATTAGATTCATTACGGAATGAATTCCTATGTAATATCCTTTAGTATTATTGTATTATAGTGTATTGAACTTATATTGAACTAATAGTTGCACATAAATGCAACTCTTGCAAATACTCGCTGATCCAACAGGTCACGGGTATAATGAACTGCTGAGTGATGTCAATTGTAATATGTATGTATTAAAGTAGTAATAAATCAGATACGAGATGGGGAAGAAGTATGTCTTTTAATTATGCTATAACCCCCCCATAGTAGGGATACTTTACATGGCGATCCTGCCTATTCGTACCTTGTGAGTCCATACCAGTTAAGTTAGTGTAAGTGTAAAACATTTTGAAAAAAAAAATGGGTTCATCGCAAACGAAAGAAGAACTAGTGGTTGCTGCAGCCGGTAACAGTGGCGGACAAAGCATTACAACTATGCGAGATATTTTTGGACTTACCGGGACTGTCTTAATAGTGGCAGTTATATTAGCATTCTGTTGTTACCGATGTAAACAAAAATTCGAGAAGAAAATTAGGAGAGAAATTGCAAGAAGTAGGGATCAAGTTTAGTTCAAATCCATTATTACCTACAAGTGAAAAAAAAAAAAATAAGAACAATGAACACAATTATAAGCAATAGTGAGGTGTGCTCAAGTGTGCCAAACGTCCGAGAATGATGCTAACACCATAATAATTGTCACCAGTCCATGTCAGCTATCACCGAATTTCAACACCTATTGGAAGAAGTGAAAGTGCTACACCGAAACCTCAACAAGGATAATGACAGCCGACGGAAAGACATTCAAGTGACTAAACGTAAGATTAAGAAGTTAGATAATTTTAAATTAGAATTTGTACAATTAAGGAAAAATTTTAATAGTAAGAGTTATGAAAAAACTACTGTACAAGAAGCAAAGGCATACGTAGAGTCAATTTCAAAATTTATTGAACTTATTGAGGAAGTTTTAAAATATAGGTTAACAGAAAATGAGTTTGAGGAACATAAGTCTTTGATCTCCTCTGAAACAGCTCAACATATATCAGAACATAGTAGCGTAAATATAGAAGGAAAGATGGCTGGTAATTTTGATTTAAAAACAGCTGCGGGTATGTTGCCTATTATGAACGGAACGGAAACAGTTACTCAACAACTTATTGATGCCATAGAGTTATATGATGCGTTACTTGATAACAATGGTCAAGCTTTATTAACAACATATGTTATAAAAAGGTGTCTTTCAAAAAGCGCGAAACTGAGATTATCCCAAACTTATGCAACTAACACGAATTTAATTGCTGATCTTAAAAAGTACTTCATAACTACAAAATCTTCTGCAGTTTTAGCGGTACAATTAAGCAATGCTAGACAAGGGGGTAAGTCTATTGAAAAATTTGGAGAAAATATCGAAGAATTACTGGTAGATCTTACTATTACTCAAGCGGAAGGTAATCAAAATGCTGTGCAAATATTACGTTCAGCTAATGAAAAGATAGCAATCAATGCGTTTGCAAATGGATTACAAAATAAAGAATTGCGAACTATTATCAAAGCTAGGAATTATTCTTAATTAAACGAAGCTATTTGTGGGGCAAAAGAGGAAGACGTGCCACAGAGAGACCAAAACGTTTTTTACATGCGTGGGCGTGCTAATTATAGTAAACGAGGTTGCAATTACCGGGGTAACTACAGAGTTCAAAATTCATCGTCAAGTAAGTTCACGGGAAATTACAAACCGCAATATAATAAACAAAGTTCAAATCAGTATAGAGGTCAAAATTCTCATAGAAGTAGATTTAGAAATAATATGCATAGGGTTTATCATGTCGACAGTAGTTTCAATCCAGGTACAAGGAACAATGGTGCACACGAATTGCGAGGTACTTCGGAAAACGAAACATTTTTTCGAGGCCCAAAGGAGGAAACAAATTAAAGATAACGGTGTAATTTTTAGTTTAAACGGTTTGAATTTTGTACGAATGATGTATGGAGGTAAGGAGCTATCATGTCTGGTAGATACAGGAGCATCGGTGAGCATTATTTTTGAAAAATATTTAGAAAAGAATCAGATAATAAACTTTTCAAAAAAAGTGCGAGTCAAAGGAATTTCGGGATCAAAATATTCACATGGTTCTGCAAATATAAAAATGCAAGTTAGCAACAATATAAAAGTATATCATGAATTTTTGGTGATGGATGAGTTTGAATGTGGTATGCATGGAGTGATTGGTTCAAATTTTTTTCAAAAACATTCAGCGAATTTAGATTTCGAGAAATCTACATTTTCGTTTTGGTATAAGGAAGAAAGAATTTCATTACCCATGTACTCAAATTATGAGAAGAGCGTTACTTTACCAGCTCGATGTGAAGTAATTAAATTCTTTCAAGTTGATACTAGCAAGGATTGTGTTGTGTTAACAGATGAATTATGTGACGGTGTTTTTATTGCCGGTACATTAGCTAAACCTGATAACGGCAACATGATACCTATTAGATTACTCAACACGAGGGATCAAGATATTATAATAAAAAACTTCAAACCAAAAATCGACATGCTAGACAATTATCAAATATGTAACTTCAGTAAGGAAAATGCAAAGTCAGTAAGTCGCGTGGATGAGTTGTTTAACTTAATAAAAATGGATCATTTGAATAAAGAGGAAAAGTTTTCTTTACAAAGAGTTTGTGCAAAATATGCCGACGTTTTTCATCTAGAGAACGAACCTCTAAACGTAACAAACGTGTATAAACAAAAAATTTACCTACAAAAATCTACAACACCAGCGTATGTGAAACCTTATCGGTTACCTCAATCGCAAAAAGACGTAGTACATAAAGAAATTGAGAAGATGTTAAAAAACAAAATTATAGAAGAAGCTCAATCAGATTGGTCAGCACCATTATTAATTATTCCTAAAAAAGCGGATCAAACAGGAGAAAAGAAATGGCGTATAGTCATAGACTATAGAATTCTCAATAATAAAATTCAAGACGATAAATTTCCATTACCATGTATTACAGACATTTTAGATTCACTTTCAGGTTCTGTTTATTTTTCACATCTAGATCTTGCTCAAGGTTACTTTCAAGTAGAATTAGATCGTAAAAGTAGACCATATACTGCCTTCAGTACCGATCGAGGGCAATATCAAATGACAAGGATCCCAATGGGATTAAAAACAAGTCCCAGTGGATTTTCAAGAGCAATGACTATTGCTATGACGGGATTAACCCACGACATTTGCTTTATTTATTTAGATGATTTAATTGTTTTTGGTAATAACTTACAAAATCACAACAAAAATTTAACTAAAGTTTTACAAAGATTAAAAGAGGTAAATTTAAAACTGAATCCTAACAAGTGCGAATTTTTGAAAAAAGATATTTTATATCTAGGTCATATAATTTCGGCGGAAGGTGTCTCTCCTGATCCTTCTAAAATTCAGACAATGCATAATTATCCAATTCCAAGTGATGGCAACGCCACCAAGCGATTTGTAGCATTTGCCAATTACTACAGAAAATATATTGAAGGATTTGCACATATTGCAGCTCCCTTGAATAACCTTACAAGAAAAGGTGTAACATTCAAGTGGACAGAAGAGTGTCAAAAATCTTTCGAAACCCTAAAAAGGGCTTTAATTAACCACCCTATATTGCAGTATCCCAATTTTTCGAAAGACAATTGTTTCATTTTGAAAACGGACGCATCCGGGTACGCGATTGGTTCGGTTCTTTGTAATGGGGACGATAAACCAGTGGCGTACGGCAGTAGATCTCTTAATAAATCAGAAAAAAATTACAGTACTATAGAAAAGGAACTACTTGCTATAGTGTGGGCAGTCAAACATTTTAGACCTTACCTTTACGGGCGGACATTCACGATATACTGTGATCATAGACCTTTAATTTATTTATTTGGAATGACTAACCCATCAAGTAGACTGACAAAATTCCGATTGACTTTGCAAGAATACGATTTTACAGTTAAATATATAAAAGGCAAAGACAACGTAACAGCTGATGCATTATCAAGAATAGAAATAACCGCAAATGAACTCAAAACCATGAGTTATCAGATAACTGAGACTGAATGTCATGTTGTAACAAGATCTCGAAGCAGAAACTTAGCATCAAATGTCACAGACACTTTTAGCAATCCTCTGGACAAACGGATAGGCCACCCGGGAGTCGTGGAATTGTTAAAATGCCCTGATAATTTTGCTGAATTACGTTTCATATCTAAGCGAGACTTTAAAACAATAAGCGAAAATGAAAATTATGAACAGGTGTTACATAATATAATTTACCATAAAAGCTTACAAATAATGTTTATTCCTCAAGAAACTCGATCAACACTGACTTATAGAACATTGTTGAGAGACTTGAGAATAATTTGTATGAAATATAATATTCCGGAATTGTTAATTATTGAAAATGAAAGATGTGCACAAAGTATAAAAGAGTTAATAAATATTTCACATGACATAAAAAACGCAGGTATAAAAATTTTTATTGTAAAAGGAGTTACAAATATAACTGATCCCGACACAAGACAACTTATTTTAAATGACTTTCATATGTTACCTACAGGGGGACATGGGGGTATCAATCGTACGTACAACAACATCAAAAAATTCTACCTATGGCCCGGTATGAGGAAAGACATTGAAAATTTTATAAAACGATGTGACGACTGTCAGAGATACAAACATACTATACCTAACAGACAGCCCATGACAATAACGACTACAGCATCATATCCTTTCCGAAAAATGTTTCTCGATTTAGTTGGTCCTTTAGATTTAGACTCGGATGAAAATCGCTATATACTAACATTGCAGTGTGAGTTACCAAAATTTGTAGAAGGATATGCTTTGCCGAATAAGGAAGCGACAACAGTTGCTAAGGCTTTTGTTGATAATTTTATTTTACGATACGGAATTCCGGATGAAATAGCGACGGACAGAGGGACTGAATTTAAACGTTGAAGGAAACTTGCAAGCTATTACAAATTAATCAATTACACTCGACAGCATATCATCATCAATCTCTGGGTGCTCTAGAGAATTCACATAAATCTTTAGGAAACTATTTAATTATTCAAGTATCTAAAAATTTAAACACTTGGAGTTCTTGGGTACCATATTGGTGTTTCGCATTCAATAATACGGTACATACAGAAACGAAATATACCCCTTATGAACTAGTATTCGGTAAAACATGCAAATTACCATCCAATATTAGTAATAGTATTGACCCACTCTATAGTTTTGACGATTACCCACTCCAATTGAAGTATAGGTTGCAACAAGCATGGGATGATGCTAGAAATAACTTGATGGCATCAAAAGTTAAGAGAAAAAACCGATACGACTTTAAAACTAAAGATATAAGTTATAGCATAGGGAGTACGGTTATGATTAAAAATGAATCAGGAAGTAAATACGATTGTTTGTTCAAAGGTCCTTTCGTAGTAGTAGAGGAACAAGACCCTAACATCATTGTCAATATTGAAGGCAAATTGGTAAAAGTTCACAAAAATAGAATCAAGTCATATTACACCTAGCAGGATAATAATGAAAAAAAAAAAAATAAAAATAAAAATAAAGTTTGATGATGTTTTTTTATGCTTAATCATTAATATGTATATGTATTAGGATTAATAATTGAATCAGAGGTAAAGCTATTTAGATATAATTATTGGGATTATTGTATATTAATTTTAAGTTAATGGTTACGAAAAAATATTTTGATATAAAAACAAAATTTTTTTTATTTTTCCCGAGGGAGATGTAATATCCTTTAGTATTATTGTATTATAGTGTATTGAACTTATATTGAACTAATAGTTGCACATAAATGCAACTCTTGCAAATACTCGCTGATCCAACAGGTCACGGGTATAATGAACTGCTGAGTGATGTCAATTGTAATATGTATGTATTAAAGTAGTAATAAATCAGATACGAGATGGGGAAGAAGTATGTCTTTTAATTATGCTATAACCCCCCCATAGTAGGGATACTTTACACCTATATTGATATTATAGACAATAATAACGAAATTGAAACTATATTTTCGGGAAATGACGAAGTCAAACATATTCTAAATGCTGATAATCAGTCGTCGAATATCTTCCATAGTAATATAAGAAGTGTTCAAAAAAACTTTGAAGAATTTGAAGTAACAATGAACGATTTTCAGTACTCGTTCGATGTTATGATTCTTACAGAAACTTTTAATGTTCTTAACTTAGATATCTTTAGTATTCCAGATTTTTCTGCGTACTACAATAATAGTCGAGTTAACAAAAATGATGGGGTAATTATATACATCAGGAAAAAGTATCCACATTCAACGGAATTGATCGAAATTAATCAAACTGTCTTTTTACGAGTCACGATGACCAATTTACAAAAAACCACAGCTATAACGGGCGTTTATAGATCTCATACAACTGAAATAAATACTTTTAATGAAAATCTAAATTTATATCTCTCCAACTATACTAAATTAGATACAGAACTACTAATTGGCGACTTTAATATTAATTTATTAGAATCGCCGCCCTTATCCTCAAGTACTGATACCTATAAGAACATTCTTTCTGAACATGGTTTTATTTCATTCATAAACATTCATACAAGGGTCGAAAATAATGCAACACCTTCCTGTCTCGATCATATCTACATAAAAACTACTCATGAACATAAAAACTTTACACCAATTGTTTTGCTAAATAAAATTACGGACCACTATCCCACTATTTTAAGTGTAAATAACATAATGTCAGGTTGTGTCTCAGATTCACTTCAATATAGATTTACTAATATAAAGCAACTTGATTTTAATCTACTGAAATTAAACTGTCAATATGTAAGGTGAGATGAAATAATTAATTCTAACGATGTTAATGCAAGTGCTGCAAAATTTATTGATTCTTTAAAACAAGTTATTGAAATATCCTCAAAATCAAGAGTAGTCGCAAAAAATAAATCAATAAAAAAAGAGTGGGTCACGAAAGCTCTTTTAGTTTCGATAAATCATAAAAATAAAATGTTCTCTAAAACACTGAAATTCCCTCTCGATTTGGAGCTTAAAACGCAATATAAAAATTATAGGAACTATCTAAATAAATTACTTAAAAAAACTAAATTCAACTTCTATAAAACTAAAATTGAGCAAAACATAAATAACCCTAAATTAACTTGGAAAATTATTAATCAAGCAATTAATAAAAAAGATAAAAATAACGATCCAATAAACAAAATTCAAAATGACACCGGCGCAATAATTACTTCTTCACAGAATATAGTGGAAGAATTTAATCAATACTTCACTAATATTGGACATAAAATAAAACAGTCTATTGATAGTAATAAAGATTTTATACCTAAACCGATCAATCCAGTTTCACGCACATTCTTTCTAGAACCGATTACGGAACATGATGTTTTAAAAGAAATACATAACTTGAAAACTAACAAAGCACCAGGTCCTGATCACAAAAATGTATCAGTTATTAAAACACTTGCAGGATATATCGTTCACCCCTTTACTGATCTTATTAATTTGTGTTTTGAATTGGGAGTATTTCCAGATGTCTTCAAAAAAGCAGAGGTTAAATTATTACATAAAGGAGATACTGCTTCGGATATGAGTAATTATCGGCCTATATCTTCAATTTCGACTTTCGCCAAAATATTGGAAAAGCTTTTAGCAAGCAAAATATAATTTTTTTTTAGAAAAAGAAGGAATTCTCTCAGAAAATCAGTTCGGATTTAGAACGGGTATGAGCACCCAGGATGCGATTTCAACATTCACCAATACAATACACTCTAGTTTAGATAAATCGAAACCATCTATTGCCATATTTTTGGACATATCTAAAGCTTTCGATACCATTAGTCACAACAGATTACTCCTAAAACTGGAGCGTTATGGCTTTCGAGGGACAAGTTATAATATATTAAAAAGTTATCTGACCGATCGCAAACAGGTAGTTCGAAATGGAGATTGTGTCAGCTCCGAACGTTTGCTAAACTGTGGAGTGCCGCAAGGTACAGTTCTTGGGCCAATACTTTTCATCCTTTATATGAATGATATATTTAAACAGATTGATGGAGTCAGAATTATTACGTACGCTGATGACACGGTTATTGTGTTTGAGGCTGAAACATGGGAGGCTGTGCAATTTAAGGCCGAGCAGAACATGAGCCTAATTAAAGCCTGGCTGGATATCAACCTTCTAAAGTTAAATTATTGGAAAACTAAATTTTTATGTTTTACCTTGTAACCTCCTTCCGCTTGAATGGTTAATTACAAGTGGGGAGGTTGTCACTTACTGTCCTCTTATGACAGTAACTGACCTGCTCGGGTTTCTTGAGGGTCCAGGTTCCCTTTTTATATAGGTTTTAAAATTGCTGTTTCTCTTTCGTGTGGATTGCCAAATAAAACAGATATTTCTTGCTTAACTAAGTTTATTAATTATCTCTATTTACATTTACACCAGCTATGTACAATCTATTTACAAAATGTTGCTAGGAACAGGCCGTTTTAATGTGTTCGTTTTCCGTGTATAAAATAACGCGCTAATTAGATGTTTTCCTATCGTCGGGAGTCTCCACCATCTGCGTGAGATGGTAGACAAGTTTTTGTCCTTAGGTCTAGAAATGAAATGAATCGCGACAATCTAAATATTTAGTACACTGTTAACTTCGACGGAGCGTGGGTCGTGTATTCGCTCTGACCTGTATTTCAGACGTAATTTCTTACGGAACGGGGTATAACGGACTAGGATGATTTGTCAGCTATCGGCTATGACTGACTTAATAATTTCACAAGTCGGTCTCGGAGAGAATCACCACGTAGCCCCTGAAATCAATTCGCAGAAGCTGGATCGTATTCGTCCAAGCTATAAGGCTTGATTTTTCCAGCGGTTTCGGCTGTGACTTTATTAACAATTCTACAAATCGGTCTCGGACAATATCCTAACTTAGTCTCTAGAAAAACAATTCGCAGAAGCTGGATCGTATTCGTCCAAGCTATCAGGATTGTTTTGTAGACTATTGAATTTATAAACAAAGTTCGAATTTGAAATCGGACTTATATACTGGAATGTTAATTCTCTAGAAAAACAATTCGCAGAAGCTGGATCGTATTCGTCCAACCTATAAGGATTGTTTTTCCCAGCGGTTCCGGCTGTGTGTTTATTCACAATTCTACAAATCGGTCTCGGACAAAACCATAACTTAGTATCTAGAAAAACAATTCGCAGAAGCTGAATCGTATTCGTCCAAGCTATCAGGATTGTTTTGTAGACTATTGAATTTATAAACAAAGTTCGAATTTGAAATCGGACTTATATCCTGGAATGTTAATTCAATGACTTGAATGGATTTTAAACGGCAATTAATACTCACTCTCTATTTCTCGGATTTGCACAATAGCAACGGCTTCGGGTTGTTTAGATTACGGCAGGTCAATCTCGGTGCTGGTCTGGCAAGTCAGTCCCCTTTCGCTATGAAATGGGCTTGCTTTTATACAGATCGCGGCGTGTGACGTAACGTGAACAGGTGACCGGCTGGCGAATTCTGTTCACCAGTTTTTATACATAGATGTGCACGAAGTTTGATCTCTTAACTTTGCCTATGTAATTCGATTCTACTGAGATATTCAAATTTATTTGTAAGTAATGAAGAATGCTTCATTACAACCTCCTACTCTAAAGGCTTACCTAACTTCCAGTCTTTATCAATACATGACCTAAAGTGTAGCCGGGTGTTGGAGAGATGTTCATGTGATATGGTAGTTCAAAGAGCGGAATACATAAAATATTTAGGAGTTACTATTGACTGTCACATGAAATGGGACTGTCACATTGAAACTGTCATAAACAGAATCAGAAAATTTTTATATGTTTTCCGAATTTTGAACAATATATTAACTGAACAACTTTTAAAAATTGCTTATTATGCGCTCGTTCAGCCCATATTAACATATGGCATATTAGTGTGGGGTGGTACGTATAACGTTAACATGAATAAAATAGTTATCATACAAAAAATACTAATAAAAAATATTTTAAAAAAACCTATGTTGTACCCCTCTCATAAACTATTTAATGAATTTAAAGTTTTCTCAGTAAAACAATTATATGTAATAAACATTTTTAAATTTTATTTCAAATCCAAGAATCGAATTCAACTTTTCTGTCATAACTATGAGTCGAGAGCCGTTACAAATAATCTGTGCAGAATTCCTCGAATGAATAAAACTGGATCTCAAAAATATTTCACCTATTTCCTACTCAAATTATACAATGAGTTGCCATTTAACCTTAAAAGGAACAATATCAGCTTACCAGAATTTTTAAAAGGCTTGAAAGTGTGGATCTTGGCATCGGATGAGATTGTGGATCGAATTTTAACATACTGATTACAGCATTTGGTTCAATGTTTCTGCATTAGTTATGACCAGTTGGTATTTTGTAACAATGTTCTGTAATTGATTTGCTGTACTGTAGATTCTTCATTTATATAGTGAATATTAGTCGTAATTATCTACACATTAAGTGAGTTTTTTGCATATACATTATTTAAATATTCTTTGCTACATCTTAAAATTATTTTTAATGTTTCTATTAGTTGCTAGTCACATACAAACCTATTAAAGGTTTCGTGACTATATATATATTCTAGTATATAGATGTACTTATAGTTAATAAAGATTATTATTATTATTATTATTATTAATATTATTATTATTATGTTTGGCATATGTTAGATAAGCTCTGATGGTGCTGACAATAACAGGATCACGTACTTTGTCTATCTCTTTTCCATTCAATTCATAACTGATATATTCGAAGAGAAACGCTCCGAAATTATTCGTTAGTTTACATTCACCATCACCACTTGCTTCTGGCTGGAATTCTGCCTCGATGAATAAAGCAGACGAGGCCAAATCTACCAACACATCTTGTTGATTGATTAATATCTCAATTTCATCGCTGTTGCCAAAAGATGTTGTGTGTGGATAGTAGGTATGAGTTTCTTCCCGGATGATGTCTTCAATGAAGTTTGGCTCGTTGAATATTTGAAGTTTTTCCGACATTGTAACCAAGGGACTTCAAAAAAATTTATATTTTCCTATGATAGTGATGCAGAAGCAACCTTCTCCTTCTTCAATGACAATGATGCAGAAGCAACCTTCTCCCTCGAGCTCGTTGTAGATAATGACTGATGACCACTATGGAGATGTCTTTTATTGCTAAAATCCAAACCCATGTTCTCAAGTGATGGCTACTGCAACAACAACATTCTCAGTTGAATTCTTTTCATATAATGAGTGGTGGTGAGTATTGGATTATTATTTATTGTTGTGAGCCATAATCCCTAGCGATCTTTTTCAATTCCAATCGTATGATAATTTCTTCTTCACGAAAATTTACCGGTTTCCAATTCTGATCCAAAATATTCAGCGTGATGTTATCGAAGGACGTCTTGCTGATGAACGGTAGATAAATAAGATTCTTCGGCTCTATATCAATGGAAAACCCAGGTGGTACAAGAGGTGAGAACTCATATATCGTATGAGCTATCTTATTGTTATAATATGCTCCTGCGGTTAAGTTACACTCCACTCTAATAGTTTGAACTTTGATTATGTTTATAGGTCGATCAGATACGTGTAGTTCACGAGATGTCAATTTCTTTTTGCTGAATCCCAACAGTTCGCTTATACTATCTTTAGGAATAAAATTCACTTCAAAATCACTCTTCAGCTCTGTGTGTAGAGTGTTGTTGTTAGATTTTATTGATAATTTCCGGTCACGCTCTTCTTGCTTCACTCCTATCCCACAAACTGTACTTTGTATGAAATCTTCGATGTCTGTCAACTCGTAGGACCCCGCAGGTATAGTAACTACTTTTTCCTCACCCTTCACATCTTCATAATAAAATTTATTAAAACCTTCTTCAATGTTCGGGATGCTATTGTACGTATGCAAACCAACAAGTGCGATAGAATAATATGAATGAGGATCTAGTTCTATAGGTGGGTGAAAATCTACAGATAAGCGGGAGCTCTTACCCGTGATAGTGAACGTCTGAGACATGATTGATGAAAACTTCATCAACAATCTATTTATATACTAATAAAATGCAATGTTAGTCGACCACAACTGAAGAGTTAGAGAGGAATTCCAAACATAACTGGCTACAATTATAAGTGTTATATTGCATGAAATATCGTGTTGACTGCAAACTTTATCGAATGAATTGATACCTTGGATCTCCTCTTTTCAATCGTTTTTCTAGTTTTGCCCCTGGTATTGATTTGAAGTTCAAACGGGAGCTTCTTTATAAGCGTATTGAAAACAGCTTCTCTCGCGTACGCTTCCATACAGACTGATGAGAATTCAAGATTGCACTGTTATTTGAAGAGGGGAGTGGGAAAGACCAAAGATCTCAAAATAATTTTTTTTATTAATTTTCTCAATACAAAAAAATGTTGGTATAACCTTGAAAATATTTTTAAATATCTCAATCTTGACTCTTGATTCATCGTCCTAGTCGTATTGTATATTCCTGGGTTTACGTCTTTCCACCTATATTGAAGTCCCTTATGATTGTTCTGCGTCGTTTGAAATTCTTCCTACTCGGCTTATGAAGCTCATGCACAACTTGTTCTTTACTCATCTTATAAATGTGGAAATCTAGTGTAGAATTAATTTTTTGGGTATATTCACAGGATTTGGAGATATACGTTTCACAGAGCCCTGCTTTGTTGTTGTGGATGATGAGGGTCTCTTCTTAGAAGGTTCCACAGATGTCGTCGGTCTAACGCCTCCACTTTACTAGTAATGTCATTTAGACGCATGTTCACACTGTTAAATGTGTTATTGATCTCTTCCAATTCATTTCTGTTTTCCCTCACACTATCACTGATTGTTTTATACTCTTATTTTATATAGATCCCCATTTCATTATTTTTATTCTGAATGTCCATCAGATGTTTATCAATGTTGAGAATAACCTTCTCATTCGTTAATTTATGTTCATCCAGATCCTTGTTGATACCTTTGATCAAATTATCAACCCTAACATTGAAGGTATCTTTAAGACTGGTTTCCGTTTTCAGATTCAGTTTGTGTGTTAATTTATCAACATACACTTTATTTGCAACATCTCCATCATCATTCGGTGATTTTACGTTGCACAATCTACGATTTTCCATATCATAACTTCCATCGCTCGTTAGGAATAATCCTTGTCCGTGAACTTGTTTGAAATTATTATTAAATACATTTGTATCATATATCCACATGGAAGAGGAGGCTCTGCCAAACTTATCCATTTAAACCATCTTTATAACTGTGATGAATTGGTCTTACAACTGGTTTTTATTCAATTACCCCTGCCTCTATCAATTCTTCTATTACAGAGATTATCTCGTTATTGTTACCGGCATGCGAGGATGCAACAAGAAGTCTCAGTCTATCCACAATTTCGTTACCGTCATCTCAAAAAACATATACGATAGGTTCCTCGTTATATTCAAGCATATCATTTTTGATGAATGCACTTCCAGTGTATGTTATTCGATCAGCTGGATCGTTATTACGTCTATGGGCACTAGTCATTTCCATCATTTGACTGTAATTTTTCCCATCTTCCACAGTGTAAGTATCAGATAGAACATCTCTGTAAAATATCAAATTATACAGTCCTGTGGTACCTTTGAACGGAGTACCCTTGATAATTATATTACTCTCACTATCAATTTCTATAGGTTGATGAACCATGAACCATTTGTCTAAAGTTGAATTATATTGCAAACCCATTTTATCATCATATCTCTTAACATCATCATCCAATAGGAATCCTTCCAAGTAATAACGTGCTAATGTGGGGTATTGTTGCAGAAACTCCTCTGTAGCCGCTGCATTATCTTTCTTATGTTTTCTGAATTCTTCACGAATCTGATCGATAGTAGGTTCGAGGTTAAACACATCCTCCTCAGTATTTTGGGGGTTATATACGAACTCTTCCCCTTCAGTTACAATATTTGGGATTGGTATGTTCTCCATTCGTGTTGCTTTAGAAACAATACTTTTAGGTTTAACCAACGAATTTTGTTTGATTATTTCAGCATTTTTCGCAATTTCCTCCAGAGGTTTAGATACATTCCTGAACATATTATCTAGAATCTCATCATTTTCAGCTTTACCCAATTTCACAGCCATATATTTTTTCCTCACAACGTTTGCTAACTCCCAAATTTTTTTCTTCAATTGTTGTTTTTCCTTTAGCGTGTTACTCACACCCACGTCCATGCTAAGCGGGTTGTCTATTTCAAAACCTTTGCGATAACGTCCTTTGTTCATATCACAGTCTTTGTTTATCATAAGGAATCCATATTTATCTTTTCAACATACGCTACATATCTCTTTGAATTTCTCGAGTGACATGTCGGTACTTACATGATCGGTGAATATATGTTCCAAATTGAGTTCATCCTGTTTGAAAATGATCAAGCAATTGGCATTGTCGCGCAATCCATGTTTTGGACATTTAGCAAAAGACTGACAAAGATAGAAACTATCAATTGAGTTGTGTCTCCCTCTTGAAAAATAAGCACGAATTTTCTGCTGTTTCTCAAACATCACGTCATCGAATATTATTATCGAATTAGGCCTCGCTTCTGCGGGGTCTATGACCTCATCACTTTCGGTACAAGGAAAATATCCAAGCCCCTCATTTCTCTTCAATGTCTCCTTTAGTAACTGGTATTTTGGTTGCTGTAAAGACTTTGAATATATGTACACGTTTTCAAATTTCAGGCCGTTAGCATCTAACAATAGAGATAACATCACATTTGTTTTCCCACAATTACTTGGACCACAGATTATTGTTCGTAGAGTATTAGGCAGCAAAGAGCTGTGACGTTGTGGTTGTTCAATATTCTCATTGCTTGACCCTAAGTTCATGATACTCAACGAGTCTTTTTGCTTAACAATCTTCATCATGCCTGAAGGCGAATCGAAATCATACTGAAACATATGTTAGTAAGCATTTGTTTATATACTAGTTGATGATGTTATATTGTGTATGTCTGATCACGCGGCTAGGTATTTCTACGCTTCTGTCAAAATCAGGTATCAAATACATGTTAAATAGGTATGAATGTTGAAACACGTGTCTGAATGTTGAAACACGTGTCTGAATGCTGAAACACGTGTCTAAAACACATCTCTGAATGCTGAATCACGTGTCTGAATGTTGAAACACA